>CM076583.1:720777095-720956770 GCA_034641835.2 Pinus albicaulis | reverse complement strand
TCACCCTATGTAATTTATCCTATATGTCACAAATCCTCTCCTCATGCACTAGAACAACATGTCTAGCCATATCACCATCTCCCATCCCCAAAGTAACTTCATCAATTATGAACATATAATTCACCTGAGCTCCCAATCCTACTCTAGTCATCTTAGTATGCACAACCACTAGTGAGGGATTGAAAAATATAGCCAAGAAATTGAAATGTGGAATTACAACAACATTTTCTACTCTCATAAAGTCCTAACCCAAAACCACGTCATAATCATCCAAAAGAAGTTACAATGGTGAGACTTATCTCACCGTGATCTCACCTTGCAATCTCCTATCTTAATCTACACACATATGATTGTACAAACCACCTTCTACTCTCATAAGTTAACTTCCTTGAAAGAAATATGTGCGGGCTAAAGTTTCAACCTAAGTTATCTTGCAACATCCTCCCTAATAAAATTATGAGTCATTCCACTATCAACCACTGCTACTACCTACTTCCCATTTATTATTGCATGAACCTAACTCATTTCGGTTCCTAGGTCCTATGTTGATGCAAAATTCACGTCCACAACCTCACCTAAAACTTGAAACACCCCTACTATTGACTTATCTGACTACTTCAAAGTTGACGAATTTTGCTTCAAAGGATAATCCTTCGCATAATGTTCTTTGGTTTAGATCCAACACAATACTAGCTTCTTTTCTTTTACGACATCCAAATTTTTATATTCTTCATCCATGTACACCTTCATATTCCCCTTATCCTTCTTTTTCTTTCCCTTTTCACCATGCTCCTCCTCATTACTCTTTGGACCAGACTTACCCTCGCCTCTATAGTTCAATAGTTTATCAATCACGATGATATAAAATACAAGATTCTGAATGTTTTACCATCACATATCACTCTATGCCAATGAATGCATTCCATTTATGAAATGGAACAGCCTATCCTCTATGATATGTCCTTGATCTCTAAAACGATCTCAAAAAAATCTCTGATATAAGTCTAGATCTTCCCTGATTGAGTCAAGGGTGTTAACTAGTTTCACACTATCCATTCTTGGTTGTAAGGAGTTAATTATACATCTAAGAAGCCTTCAATGATGTCCATTTTCCGACTCTATCCATGATGCAACTTGATGAAAATTCCTCTACGTAATTCCTCCACCATAACTTGGTAGTCCCTCCTAGAAACATGACTATGACATTCACCTTGGTTTCGTCTGAAATTTTACTCATATGATCCAATTATTGTTCAATATCCCAAAAAAAGCCCTAGTACATTCGCATTTCTCATCCCATCATATGGCTTTGGTTCCCTCATATTGATTATCATAGGTGTGTTTGACACTCCTTACCCAACATCTTTCTTCAATAAAGTGATCAAATATTCTTGATCCTAAAACTTTTGTTGAACAATCACCAACTTGTTTGCTACATATTTCAACCTATCTATCATATTTCCATCCTTAAACTACATGATGGCATATGTAGCATTATGAACTTCTTTTATGACTTGATTGAATGTTCACGTCATCTATCACATCTTTATTTCCAAATTAGCTACTTTTTCACCATGCTCATGTAATGATTCCACTAGTTGACTTACAACATTCTCAACATTCACCACATGTCCCTTTATCTTTGGGGTATTTGGGTGGCACAAACCTCTCACACTAATAATCGCTTATACAACTAACTACCTACCCTATGAGTGTCTCAATTAGCACCAAAATCCACCCATTATGGCTACTATAATATCCCACATGAACACCACTGTTATGGATGTAACAGTGGTGAAGAACACCAAATTATATTCGACTAAATTTTCATATCACTTGTCATAGATGTGACCCCTTCTCTAATATTCTTTTGTCATGGATTTGACCCCTGATCTAACACCACCTATCACGAACCTACGAAGAAATACATGGATTAAGACACACCGTGGAATTCTAGTTGTGTGGAACCAACATTGTTCCACCTCGATTGTTTTCCCAACTAAATTGCACTAGACTTGGACTACACCTCTCTCTCTTTTCTTAGTGAAGTAGTTAGCGGATTATTATTTTACTCGTGTGTGGCCATGGGGGCCAATTCATGAGGTTTATTTTTTTCTCTAACATCATGTCCATGATATCACATACTCCTAACATAATGTCCTAAGAAATATTTCTTGGTCTTATTAGTTGTCACATGTAATAGAGGTTAATGTTGTACCTGTCATGGTTAAACATAACAAATGTTAAAAATAATGAGTTATTGAAAAGTTAGGAGATGTCACTTGATGTTTACAAACTAATGACATGTATTTCAGGGCATGAATCATCATTATGAGTAGGTTACTTGCATTGGGATCCATGTAATTTGATCAAGATTTGCATATTTGCCTTCATATTTGTGTACCTACCAAGGGTATTGTGATATGTGCAATGGACACCAAGACAAATATTCCAAATCATCTTGAGCAATGTATGTGAACCTAACACATTCCTCATGAGTTCAACTTTCCTAGTAGGCCATGAACACATCATCACAAGCCACACGTGCCACCTTATTGCATTTTTTGAGGGGACATGGAACACTTTCGAGAGTGATTATTTTCTTGGAATTTTCTTTAACGCGTCTAGGGTGGAGGTTGTTACAAAAAATTAAAGAATTTTGAGGGGGCATCCCTATATCCTTGGGACTATATCCACATGTGTGAGGTTCTTATTTCTATTTTTACATTTTGACTAGGTTAATCCCCTAGAGGAGGGGATTTTTTGCTAATTTGACCATGTCCATTTCTATTTTGAAGAGGGAATCCACTTCATTGAGCCATCTATTCTATTTTATTGTACATATAATATTAGTCCACCACTTTATATTGATGTTGACTTAATCCTCTTTGGTTATATAGAGAATTACTATTTTGGTCATAGTTAATTAGAGATTTATGATTTTTTATTTTTATTTTTATTTTTATTTTTTTATGGAGGTTGTTGAGACCTTAATATACAAATAAGAAACTCCTCCTCATTGTAATATTATTGGAAAGTTTTTAATAAATATTTTATATTCTGGTGTCCAAGTATTTTGTGATTTATTTATGTATTTATTGAGAATAATGTTTCTTGAAGCATCATTGGGAGCTATTTTTCTTGCAGGTTTGTGGATAAAAGAGTTAATTCAAGGGTTGTAGAAGAGTAGAATCACTACATTGAATAAGGTGAGATAATTTCTATCTCCATCTTGTATTGCTTACTTTTAAGATAAAAAATTATGCATTTCCTCTTATCAAATCATAACATCTACAAAAAATCTTAAAATAGAGGCCACCTTTATAATTATATTGAGTAGTGGATTTTATATAAACCATCTCCCCATCAAACTTGCATTTTAGTGAAAAAATTAATGTTATTATAATGAATGCCACTTTCATAACTATAGCCTTTAATTTATCAAAGAAAACATCCCTCTTCATGATAAACCCATAAATAAAATTAAGCACTAATCTACTCTTTCTAACTAACCTAAAGCCTTTAAAATTATTTCTTTAATTTTTATTTTTATTTTTAATAACATGAATTTTCAACTAAACAAATTTTAAATCAAGTTGTGCTACAAGTCATTTTCATTTTCCCTTTTATTGTCTTGTCATTTCAAAGTAGATTTATGGTTTTTTCTCGTTCAAATATTGATTAATTAAAGCTAAAATTTACCCTTTTTTATTCGTTGGTTTTCATATCAAAGAGGGGTATTTCATTTATATTTGAAATTTTATCAGGATAATCCATCATGACATATCTAAAGGATTCACTTAATATTCTTAAGTTAAATCATTGTATTAATATGCTAGATTTCATTCAACTTTTGTTACATTTTCCCTTGCTTATGCTCGTTGTAATTTTCTAGTATAAGGACATTAAATGAGATGAATTTAAATTTATAATTTAATCGATTTACCTAAACATATTTATGGTTTAAATCACACTTTCTAAAGCAAATATGTATTTTCATGGTTGAATCTCAGTTCACTTTGCTAGTTTAAGGCCTAATATATAGTTATAAAGGCGGGTTATTAATAAAATTAATTATGAAATTTCAGCATTGGACATCTCAAAAATAGGTTTACGATTTGATTTACACATTCCTTCAAAAATTTCTTGAAGGATAACTTAATTATTTTTTAAGTTTATCATTTAAATCACTCATTGCAAGCATTGAATTATATAATTTAACTTGAATAGATTCACTGAGATACTACATGACTAAAGATTAGTTGACCTTAGGAAATGCCCCTAGGATAAAACTCATCTAGTCTAAAGTGAGAAAGGTAAAGCCACCAAGGTGACAATGGTAGCTTGCCTAAGTTTCCTTTGGATTCTCATCACTTGTGCTTAGGGGAAATTTGCACCAAGTTAGAAATTGGAAGGTAATATTTTGGCGTCATTATCGAGGAAAATTTCTATTACCTCATGTTTAGAATACTTATATACAATTCGGTGATGATTGAGTTATTTGGAAATCAACATTTAAATTTTAATCCCATCTATTGACTGCACAAGCTGAACTTGTACTTAATAGGTATTTAACAAGAACATATTCTCAAGGATTAATTCACTTCATTCTAGAACTAGAAAGCTACTATCAAAGATGTGGTATCAATAGGATCCAAAACTAAAACAAATTAAAGTCTCCTAGTGTAGAAGATATCAGGTGTTTGTTTAAGTTTAATCTTTCAAATCCCACCCAAGTAATAATTGACATTTGGATTAATGAGATTTATAGGCCATTTGATTTCATCTACATTTTGGGGGTACCTCATGATGTGTTTAAGAAATAAATTGGAAAGTTATCCACCTTCAAAAGAAATAATGTGTATATACTATAAATCATTGGAAGGAATTCAATGCTACAATCATGAGGCATGGGAGGCTTATTTAGATGTACAAATGAAAATATTCACATCATCCTTGGAAAATAATTTCTTAGATTGGTTCACATGCTAGCTCCAAAATAACATAAGAAACTTGGATGAATTTCAAAGTGTATTCATTAGATAATGAGGAAAGAAGAACAAAATAGTATTTGTTGGATACTCTTATTACCACTAAAAGAAATGAGAATGAGATAATTGGGGAGATTAATAATAGGTTTGACCAAATTCTCCAAATACTCCCCCATTATCTCATTCCCTCAGAGCCATCCATCCTCATTTACTGCCTTGATGTGTTTGAGTTTAAATTATACTTCCACTTAAGACAAAGAGGACCCCAAAGCCTTGGATTTTCTCAAGAAGTCACTATTAATATTGGGATAAACATGAGTCAACACATAAAGTATATCAACTAAGTTCATTTAGAGCTTATGAAATTGAAAATGAGCTTAAGAAGGGTCTAGTAAATACTATTGACCTAGCCCCCAAGCATTTGATAGCCTTAACTAAAAACATAAAATATGTGTAATCTAACTTGATGCAATAAAGCACAATAATGTAGAATATGCATGTTTATCTAGAGAGATAATCACAATGAAACAAGTATCCACCTAGGGGGGAGGGTGGATGGGATATGTGAAGACCTCATCAGAATCTAAACTCAACCAAAACTAAAGAGTTCCAATCCCTCTAAAAAAAAATAATCTAGTGTATTGTGATGTATTATATTAGTGCAAGGGTCAAACTATATGAGCAACCTCGTGACCAAGACATTAGCCTTATTGTTAGGGATGTTATTAGACAAGCAAGAGAAGCCAACAAAGAAGAATTAAGTGGGACCAATACAAACAACTATGTCGGTGAATAGATGGACATTATAAATAATGTGACAACTAGAACATACAATATTTCTATTGAACAAATTAAAAAAATCAAGGGAACTCAACTTGACTTGAACTAAAAGTAGTTGTTTCGCTATATTGGCTTGCTGATTAAGAATTAGTGCTTAATTAGGAGAAGGGTGAATTCTCGGGGAGTTTTTTAAGCCTTCCAATAAAATCCCTAATCGACAAGGTGCAACTTAAGGGAGAACTACTAGGATGGTCATCACTATCACCTAAGCAACCTACTCTCACTTTTGGTTGTCTTTTCTCCAACTTAAAACGGGTATCCCTAGAAATTAGGATTTCTAAAGCTGTAATAAATGAATCTAAAAGGTGGCTTGAAGAGATAACTCTAGTAAACCAATGTTTTTTTGTAGTTTTAAATAAGTAAATGAGTGATGGTGGGATCAGGAGACTAGTGCCAACCCAATAAGGAAAAATGGATTCAAGAGGCTGATGTAAGTGGGAAAGTTCAGTAAGGGTTATGTCTATAAAGGCCACATATGGATGCCATAAGAATAACTCAATGTTGCTTGAATTCAATTAAGAAATACTAGGAGGGCCTTGGAAGTATCACATCAAAACCATGCCATTAGGGTATGCCTTACATAATGAAGTATAAGTTTAGAGAACACTGAAGAAGATATTAATACAAGATAGTACCACCATGTATAATACAAAAGAAAATCATGAAGTAGAAACTCCTCTCATAAAACCCTGCCAATGGGTTAGACTATACCCTTCTCACTTGGCCCTACAAAGCAAGTTCTAGAAATCTATACCAAAAAAGTAAAAATAGAAAGGATTAGAACAATAACCCATACCTTGATAAGAAGGAAACCACCAAAATTCACATATGCTCCAAGAAATATAATCCATTAAGTTTGAAGGAGGGAAAACTCTAAAAATATAACTATGACTTCAAATGGAGAGAGCTAGTATTTAAATAAGGTATAGCTCCATATATGATATGAATTTATGCAGGAACGCAACATAATACACATATAACCATAAATACAAAGATGCAATGGAAATAACAATTCATTTCATTAAAATCAAAGAACTGAAATTTGTTTACAAACAGAATAGAAATAAACTAGCTAGGGCGTTGGTAGCTTATCTTTGAGAAGAGATGTGGTGGCTACAGGCCTTTGAACTGTGTTAAAATGAGGCTCGAGGGCCTATTTAATAATGAGAAACAATGGAAAACCCTAAACATCCAAAAACCTAACCCTAGGAGATGAAGCGCCAAAACTATGGGCCTTGTTTGGGTAAATTGGTACATCAACTTCCTGGGACGTAACTTTGGCATACGATCTCTGTTTGACGCGCATAATACCTCGTTAGAAAGATCTATCTGAGGACTGCAAATTTTTATGTGAGAAACATTAAAGGAACTTCCATGTTTCTCCCAGTTTTCCCAAAAAAACTTCGTTTAGTGCCTCAAAACGACTCCGGAAGTTCAGGACCCGAAAAACTTCTAAAAATAGTAAATAATGCTACAATTAGGAAAATGAAAAATTGAAAGAAAAAATGGTGGGGCCCCAAGTGGAATAGGTGGGTGGCAACCAATATCTACTTGGATCATTCCTCCCCCCTTAGGAAGCAATGGTCCCCATTGTGTTGAGTTCCTCCATGAGATGAGGAAACTTCTGCTGAACTTGGTCCCTAGTGAACCACTTGCCTTGGTTCAGGAGTTAGCTAGCTTTGACAACCCGATACAATTGGATATTCTGCTGGCAAGTGTTATTGATTTTCATGTCCGTGATACGATTCATGGTGGCCTGTTCCATGCAGTCTGGGTTTAACTATGTTGGTGTGAGTTGTTTTGCAATGTCGGAGGTGTCTGGTAGAGGTGGGAAGTAGGGCCGAAGGCGGTCCACATTGAACACTGGGCGCAGACCGAGGAATGATGGAATACTGATATCAAAGGCATTGGCCCCTATAGCCTTGGTGATGGTATGCAACCCATATCAGAGTGGGCGAAGCTTGCGGTGGGGTCTAGTGAGGTGCTCCTTATGCAAATGTAGCCACACTTTGTCGCCCACCTAGAATTTGTGTGGCACCCGATGTTGATCATGTCGTTTCTTGTACTTAGCATTGGCTCTGTCCAATATTTCATGAACCTGTCAGCAGATCTGCTGAATGTGCTCAATGAAGTTGTTCGTTTTTTCAGCTGCAGAATAGACATGAGCTTAATCAACCTGGGTAGTCGCAAATGACATGTATACATCAATTAGACATAGTGGCTGGAATCCCAAGACCACCTAGAAGGGGCTATGGTCGGTTGAGCTGTGGAGAGCCTGATTATAAATGTGTTGTACATAGGGAAGGCTCTCATCCCATGTGAGTGGATGCTTTGAATTGTACATGCACAAAATGTGTACGATCATCCTGTTGACGACCTTTGTTTGGCCATCAGTTTGGAGATGGAAAGTCGTGGACTTGGTGATCTTGGTGTCCAGCATTGACCAGAGGCTGGACCAAAATGAGCTGAGGAACCTATTTTCCTGATCTGATATGATAGAATGTGGGATCCCAAAGTGCACCCATACTCGCTCAAGGAATAGTTTAGTAGTGGCTTCTGCTGTAATATTCTTCTTGTAGGCCACCATAATGAGCATCTTCGAGAATTTGTCGATGACCATGAAAACATAGTCATTTCCATGCTTAGTAGAAGGAAGGCCCAACATCTAATCCATGGAGATGAATTCCCAAGGTCAATTAGGGGTAGGTAGTGGAGTATAGAGGCCTTGCTTCTTGATGGTCATTTTGGCAATGGCGTAAATAGTGCAGGATCCGATGTAATTCCTGACATCCCGTTGAAGGTTCGACCAATAGAAATACTTCTACAGTACTGCCACTATTTTCTCGACCCCGAAATTACCAACAACCTGACTGTAGTGCGCTTCCCAAATCATCTTAGCATGCTCGCTTGAAGGAACAAAAAGGTGTCCCAGGTGACATAGTAGTGCATCTTGGATGTGAAAATTTGGAACTTGAGTACCCTCAAAGTGTGTATTTTATGTGTGGCCGAATTCTGGATCACTCTTGTAGAGAAGTGGCCAATCAGAAGTCTCGTGCCCACAAGAGTTGAGAATGGTGGTTAGCACCATGATCAGTGGTCAGCTGAGGCAGTATGCAACATTATTGGTGCGACCCTTCTTGTACTTGATGTGAAAATGAAACTATTGCAGATATGTGGACCACTTCTAATGTCGATCGTTCTGCAACTTCCCTTGTGTCTGTGTGAATTGCAGGGGTCTATGGTCTATGTGGATGATTGTTTCCTTCCCCAAAATTTAATGCTTCCATTGTCGGCAAGCCTGCACAATGGAATACATTTCTTTGTCATAAGTGGGATACTTGCGGACTGTGTCAAACAATGTCTCACTGTGATATGCCACCGGATGCCTCAGTTGAGTAAGAACTACCCAAATATCATAGTCAAAGGCATCTGTCTCAATCTCAAATGGTTGTTACAAGTCTAGTAATGTAAGCACTGGGGCAGAGCAGAGGCGATGTTTCAATTATACGAACTCCTTCTGTTGATATTTTGACTAAAATAAATTTTCTTTCGCTCCTCCCTTGGTGACTTGACTAAAGGGACAAGTGATATGAGAGAATCCCAACACAAGCTGGTGGTAGAAATTAGCAAGACCCAAAAAGCTACGAATCTCTGTTAGAGTCGTTGGGGCTAGCCAATCCCGAATGACTTGGATCTTGGTTAGATCCACATGTACCCCCCGCTCATCAATAATGCATCCCAGATACTGAACCTGGGTCATGCCAAAAGTGAAATTCTCCAAATTGGCACACAACTTGTGTTGCGCAGTGTTTGGAGGACCTGTCGGATATGGTGGAGGTTCTCTTCCCAATTTTGGTTGAAGATCAGGATGTCATACAAGTACACTACTACAAATGAGTTGGTGAATGGCCTCAAGAGATCGTCCATCAACCTCATGAAGGTTGTGGGAGCATTCGTCAACTCGAAAGACATGACGAGCCATTCGAAAAGTCCCTCCTTGGCTTTGAAGGTAATCTTCGACACATCGGAGGGTTCGATTGGTACCTGGTGATGCCCGGACTTCAAGTCGATCTTGCTGAAATATTTTGCCCCTTTGAGTTGGTCCAGAAGGTCATCAATCTGTGGGATCGAGTACCTATTCTGGACAGTGATCTTGTTCAGAGTCTGATAGTCAATGCAGAGTCTCCAGGTCCCATCCTTCTTTTGCGCCAACACGATCGGGCTCCCACAAGGCAATGAACTTGGCCGGATATGTCCTTTTTGTAGTAGCTCCTGAATCTGCTTATTTATTTCATCATTCTCTAGAACATAGCACCGATAGATTGGTCCATTGGGCAGTGGCGCACCTGGGATCAAACCGATGGGGTGCTTGACCTGACAGTGCAGAGGTGCCCCTGCGGGTGAGGTGAAGATGTCCCTGTACTCCTCCATGACCATGTCCATTTTTTGTTGTCGCGCGGAGGAACCCTGTATGGAGGTCATAGCCATAGTCTTCTTCTTGTCCTGAGGGTGGATCACCAGGAAAAATAAATCCCAGTTTTTTAAATTAGCTTACTACAATATTTTGCAGTAACCAAAGAGATAACGATAGAGAATGGTGCCTTTGGTATCCTGTAAAACTTATTGCCCAAAGTAACAATAACAACGCGGGGCCGAGACTCATACACAACATTTCGCTTCCACAAGTATGGTTGGTGTAATAATAAATCAAAAACATCAAGAGGAGAAATGTCACATAATACCTCATCCGTGAAGGGCTTGATGTTGTAGGGAAGGTGGCACTACTGGCTTACACAGAGATCTCATCCTTGGTGAAGCCACCCGATGGTGTATGACTGTGGGTGTGATGTGGTTGACAAGCCCAACCACTTCACGACATCTGCTGAAATGAGGTTCTTTTGGCTCCCACTATCGATAATGAACTATAGTGGGGAACCCTTTACCCACATCTTGGAGTGGAATATATGCTCCTCCTCCTCTAGATCTTTTGGTTCCTCCATCTGGATCTTCGTGGTGGAAATGGTGGCATTGGGCTCTGCATCGATAACATGTTTCCCTTTGTCATTCACCTTGTCGGGTTCTAATTCAGAGTCAGAGCATGCATTTGATTTAGAAGCCTTTATCTCGACCACTAGTGAGTGCTTGGCCTGACACTCACTTGTGTTGTGTGTGGAGCTCTTATGGAACTCACACCACTTTCCCGTGTCATTCTTTGGCTTCGCGATGTTGTTATTTTCTTGTGACTTTGGCAGGTTGTATTGGGCCACCATGCCTTGGATTTATCCTTTGTTCTGTGGTTTTGGGGCATCTTTCCCTTGCTTTTGATCCGCAGATCCAAAGTATCGCTTCTTATATTTGAATTTCTGCTCAATCTTGGAAACATACCAGTATGCCGTACCAAGTAAGGAAATGTCAAGGAACTCCATTTCGTCTTGAATGTATATGTGTAGAAAACGGTGGTACTTCAACACCAAATGTTTCTCCGAATATTTGATACCCAACTTTGTGCGCAGGGTATGGAACAGATTCGTTAGCTCATGCACATCTTGATCCCTTTGCTGCTGCAACGTAGTCCATTGTATGCACTTTTCCTCATAGCTCCCCACGAGATAATATTGTTCCTTGATGGCAACTCGGAAAGAATTCCAAGTGGGCACGACTGAGAATAGAGAGGGTTCCCCTTGTCCTTTTTTATCACAGTAGGTTTCGCACCAGTCCTTGACATGGGGGGCGGCTTTGAGGAGTGCAAAAATAATCTTCTCCTGGTCGAAAAAGTCATGAATCGAGAAATATCCTTCTAATAGATTCAACCATATATCTACAACATCTGCATCTATTTGGCCCTCAAATATGGAAATGTTAAAGTTTACTTGTACCTTAAAAGTAGTTGCACCTCTAGAGTGGCTGTTGGATGCAGATGCGCCGTCGGTGGGCAGTCGTTGAAGGATATGGGGAAAGGTATCCATCATCCCGTTCCTTTGTTTTTCGAGGGCCTCCTTGAGAAATATTTTGATAGGATCTCCTGCTCCCTCATCTCTCTTTTCATCCGCCATGGGTGGCCATCGGGGTTTGTGAGGCTGATCTTGCAAAGGTTCAACTAGATCGAGCCCTAAATCCTTATATCCTGATCTCGTTGGGGACATGAAAATAAGGATCAAGAAAAAGCAGACTGCTCTGATACCACTGATCCGAATTTATGCAGGAATGCAAAAGAATACACATATAGCCATAAATACAAAGATGTAGTGGAAATAACACTTCATTTCATTAATATCAAAGAAATGAAATTTGTTTACAGATAGAATGTAAATAAACTAGCTAGGGTGTTGGTAGATTATCTCTGAGAGGAGATGTGGTGGCTACATGCCTCTAAACTATTTAGAATGAGGCTCGAGGGCTTATTTATTATTTATAAACAATGGAAAACCCTAAACATTCAAAAACCTAACCCTAGGAGATGAAGCACCAAAACTATGGGCCCAGTTTGGGTAAATTGGTACATCAACTTCCCGGGGATGTAACTTTGGCATACGATCTCTCTTTGACACGCAAAATACCTCGTTAGAAAGATATATCTGAGGACTACAACTTTTTATGTGAGAAACATCAAAGGAACTACCTTGTTGCTCCCATTTTTCCCCAAAAAATTTCGTTTAGGGCCTCCAAATGGCTCCGAAAGTTCAGGACCCGAAAAACTACTTAAAATCGCAAATTGTGCTACAATTAAGGAAACTGAAAAACCACAAGATACAATTGTGGGGCCCCAAGTGGAATAGGTGGGTGGCCACCAATATCCACCTGGATTAATCTCCTTTTATAGTAACATGATAAATGTTTTACCAAATCCACTAAATTCTCCAAGGAATGTAATAAATTAAGCTCTTCAATGAATTCATCAATATAAGTAGGAATGATTTGTTGAGATCCAATTTCTTCTCTGAGAAGGATTAATAAAATTTGATGAAAAAACAATAAAATAATGCTTCCATGTAATCAACTCTATTATATAAGTCAAAAAAAGTAAAATAAAGGAGTTGGTTATGGAACAATCTCCATAAAGATCTCCAAGGTGTAATGTATTGTTAAAGTACATAAAAAAGTGTGTCATGTGGCCTTGAGAGGTAATTCACTCTCCAATGGGGGCATACAACAATAATGATCTCACAAAATAACCAAAATTCTATAGCAATAAAGGAAGGGTGCTCCTCAAAACGAGTGGTCAAAATGTAACAGGAATTTTCTAGCAATGGATTTTGAAAACGCCTTAACTTCATTAATTTCTTGTTGGAGTTTCTATTATGACAAAAATTTGGAAATACCGCAACAAATTTTCATATAATAGCATTGATTTAGTATAAATATAGTTTCTTTATCAAAATATAAATTCTCTTGAAGCTAGGACTCCCTCAAAATATGTAATGAAACCCGAGATCTAGGTTAGCAACCTTGTACATCTCATTCAATGTGGGTAGGGTAGCTCTCCAAGATTATAAATCATATTTAAAATTGTACGTAAGTGCAATAAGGCTCCAAGAAAGTTTGAAATTTTTAATAGTAACGATAGACACAAGAACATGCAGCGTCTAGATGTGGACCCTTCCTTCATCTTGGGAATAAAAATATGAAACCTCCTTCCAAGGTGAGATGTCCCATAAATAAGTAAGGAAAGGTATGCAATGTAGCCTTCAAAGGTGGGCATTTCCTCAAAGCAGGATTTTAAATAATTCAAACCTTTAATGATATCTTGTGTGAGACCTCCAAGAGAAACATCCCATCAAATAAGGCATAAAAGAGTGAAAAGTCACCTAAAATAGTGGACATGTTCCTAAAAACAAGTGTCAAGAAAGTAAATCCATGCAATAAGGCATCAAATATATGAAAATAACATGTGAAGTGCCATCAATGCTCAACTAACTCCATAAATAAAGGGAATATCCCCTCAACAATGAATAAATAATACTATCACTTAGCATGTGTTCTATGAATCCACCAAAACATCCTCAAAATATGAAATATGCTTGAACCATAGAGGAAAGAACCAAGTATCACCATCAATCCATATGATAATTCATCCAAGTGAAAAAATAAGTGTGTGACCTCATCATTCAAGTAATAAAATGATGAAAAGTGTGTATATGCCTCCCCATGTGTTCCAAATAAGGGATTTCTCTACATAGGACATTGATCCACCTCATAAGAAACTTATTGATATATGAAAAACATACATAAGAGTTAGGTAATACACTAGTGAGACTCTAACCATGTCAAATAGTCCCAAATGAGTTAGAACTAAGGAAATTAAAGAAGCAAAGTGTCAAGCATTCTCCAACATTATTTTATCAACCAAACCAAAATGCCAATGGAATGGAAAACAAGCCCAAATATGCTAGGGAGTTCTATCAAGTGAAATACATGTCATAATGTACGATTAACCTGTAATAATGTGAAAGTTATATTACCAAGTGCAATTCTTTACCTATGTGACAAGAAAGTATACTAAGAAAAAACCCATCAATGCATCCATTACATCATCAATAATGTCATCAACTATGGACCAAGGCATCAAGTGATACTATAAGCCCTTGGCCATACAAAAATTCATTGACCTATAAATATTTCCTTTGTGATCAAAATTATAAGACTATTAAACAAATTCACTAGCATTGTTATGCACTTGACCTGTTAGATGAGCCAGAACACAAGAAATACGTAACAAAATAGCCAAGACATATAGATATCACCAGAAAATAGACAAGCGATAGAGATATTTCATTATGCAGAAACAAGATACAATGTTCACTTGCCTCTTCGAGGGGGCAACCTCCACCAGAGCAGAGCTCAATTACAATACGACACAATGCTTTGTCATTATATCTAATTCTATTTATAGCCTAATGACATCCAAAAACCTAACTAATTGTGGTCCCTGACATAATCATGGGTCAACCATCTTATTTATTAACTAAGGCCCATTTACAACTAATTGTGGTCCATTTTCTAGAATGCGGGTCAACCACTTACAATTATTATTAATGCGGATAACCGCTTATGGGCTTTATCGACTCAACCAACTAACTATGACTCGGAAGAGGCCCTTATGGGCTTATTAAATAAATAAAGGGGTTAGAGTTGGACTCTAACATGCCCTCCCCCATCAAAAGCAACCTTGTTCTCAAAGCTGAAGTTGCTGAAACTGCTGAAGAATAGTGGCCGGTTCCCATGTGGCATCTCCTGGAGAGGTGTATTTCCACTTCATTAGTACTTCCTTGATCGCACAACCACAAATATGACATTCGCGAGTATCGAGGACCTATTTTGGTTGGATCCAAAGTGAGCCTTCCTCATTTAATTATGGCAGACTTGTTTGAACCCTGAAATTGTTCCCCACCACTTTCTTGAGGCATGAGACATGAAATACTGGGTGGATTCGTGGAGTGGTTGGTAAATCCAATTTGTAGGCGAAAAATCCTATATGTTGAGGTACTTGATAAGGCCCATATAATTTTGGTGCGAGTTTCTAACATCCTTTTTCTTTGAGAGAGATCTTCTTATATGGTTGGAGTCGTAGGAATACCTGGTCACCTACTTGAAATGACCATTTAGATCGATGTTAATTGGCTTGTTGCTTCATTATGTTCTGAGCTTTATGTAGATTATCTTTGAGATGAGTGATCATGGCAGCACGATTCTGTAAGAGTCGATTAACTGCCCGCACTTTGGAACAACTCGGGAGGTAAGACACTAGTGGTGGTGGAAGTTGTCCATATACAATCTCATAAGGTGTCATCTTGGTGGCTTCATGATATTTAGTATTGTACCACCATTCATCTATAGGTAGCCATTGGACCCATTGATGTTTCTTGTCAGAAGTGAAACAATGTAGATAGGTTTCCAAGCATTTGTTGATGGCCTCTTTCTGACCATCGGTTTGAGGATGATAAGTTGTACTGAGTTGGAGTTGTGTGCCTTGGAGCTTGAAAAGTTCCTGCCAAAATTTGCTGGTGAAGGTGGGGTCACAGTTGGACACAATAGAAGTCGGCATGCCATGTAGTTTGAATATGTGGTCCATGAAAATTTTCGCCACCAATGTTGGGGTAAATGGGTGGGGTAAAGCACAAAAATGGGCATATTTGGAAAGCCTACCAACAACCACCATGATAACAGATTTGTTTCCAGACTTTGGGAGGCCAGTAATGAAATCCATGGAGATGTCTATCCATACTGAGGTAGGGAGGGGTAAAGGTTGTAAGGTTCCTCGTTGCTTGATTGTTTCCCCTTTATTGCGCTGGAATATATCACATTCAAAGACAAAAGTAAGAATGTCAGTTTTCATGCCAGTCCAAAAGAAGGAACGACGGGCACGCGCTTAAGTCTTCTGAAATCCCAAATGTCCAGCCATTGGAGAGGAGTGAAATTTGGTCAAGATGTGGGGTTTGAGATCTGAGGTTGGGGAGAGCACTATTCGATCCTTGTAACGAAGGACCTCATCCTGCCAAGAGTAGTCAATTGAGGCATTGGGATCGTCTCTCAAGTTATTAATTAGCTGGGATAGGGAGGAGTGGGTGAACCATTCTCGATGAGCATCTTCAATCGAATCTGATCAGGGTAGAGAGAGTGAGAAAAGGGTGCCTTCAACCTCAAACTGTCCCAATAAGGCATTAGCTACTACAATGTAATGTCCCTTTTTGTAAATGATTTCATAATAATATCCCAACATTTTTTCCAGCCATTTATTTTGTTGTGGTGATGATAGACGTTGCTCTAAAAAATGTTTTAAAATATGATGGTCAGTACGGATTTGGAATCGTCTCCCCAATAAGTATGGCCGCCAAGTGTTGACTGCATGCAATATGGCCATAATTTCTTTCTCATATGTGGATTGTACCATATGTTTGCCATTGAGTTGTTGACTAGTGAAGGCCAATGGTCTACCTTCTTGCATTAAGACTGCACTAATGCCCATACCGAAAGCATCACATTCAATCACAAAATATTTGGCGAAGTCAGGTAGAGCCAAAACTGGAGTGGAGCACATGGCTTGTTTGACAGCCACGAAAGCCTGTTGTGTAATGTCAGTCCATAAGAATGAATTTTTTTCAGAAGAGTAGTTAGGGGACGTGCAATACATCCATATTTATTGACGAATTTGCAATAGTAACCTGTGAGACCCAAGAATCCCCTCAAATTATTCAAGGTTCTGGGTTGGGGCCAATCCTACATTGCCTGAATCTTCTTCAGATCATCCCTTACACCATCGCGTCCCACAATGTGTCCCAAATACTCAACTTCTTCCATTCCAAAGGAGCACTTAGAGATTTTGACAAACAATTTATGGTCTTGGAGAAATTGTAGTCTTTGGTCAACATGTTGAAGTTGCTTATCCCAGGTGAGATTGTAGATGATAATATCATCGAAAAATAACAGGAAAAAATATTTGGGATAAGGTTTCAGAAGGTGGTTCATGAGGCTTTAAAAAGTGGAGGGAGCATTAGAAAGACCAAATGGCATGACCAAGAATTCATAATGGTCTTCATGAGCTCGGAAAGATGTTTTGAGGATGTCAACTTCCTTCATGCGTATTTGATGATAGCCAGAGTGGAGGTCGAGCTTGTTAAAGAATTTAGCACCATGGAGTTCATCAAGAAAATAATCCACCATGGGCAAAATGGAATTTGTCCTTGATAGTGAGCTTGTTAAGGGCCCTAAAGTCATGACACATGCGGCATTCTCCATCCTTATTTAAAACCATGACTACAAGAGATGAATAAGGGCTTGTGCTGGGACGAATATTCCATGCTTCTAGAAGCTCCTTGATTATTTTTTCAATTTCATTCTTTTAGGCCAAAGGATAGCGTTATGGATGAACATTTGGTGGTTGAGCTCCTAGGATTAGAGGGATTATATGATCATGCTCACCTTGAGAAGGGGGAAGTTCCTATGGTTTTTCAAAAACTCGCTGATGGTGATTTAAGACCTGTTGCATATCTGGATGAATTTGGGGAGGGGTGGATTCAATTGCTTGGATGGAATTAAATTGGTCTACGACCCCATGATGGCCCTTTTTTAAAAGCTTATCCATTCTATGCGAGCTGACAATAGTAGGAGCACCCACCTGGAGTTCCCTCAATGTATGAGTGTGACCTTCCTTCTTAAAGCTCATATATTTAACTCTCTACAACCATGAATTACAAGCGAGTTCTGTACATGCACTAGTCTATATTTAGGATTGCCTAAGAAAATGGGTTGGTAAGTGAATGGTACCACTATGATCAGCTCGTCATCTTGAGTCTTATGGGATAGGTCTCCATAAAGTGTCCCAAAATAGATAAGTTTCTTTTTCTTAACTCTGAATGGAGTTTTACTCCCCGTTGATCAATAATATAGTGGCCAAATACCCAAAAGCTTGATACTTCCAAATGTCTTGCGTGGAGTTTTATTCCCCACTGATCAATACTACAGTGGTTGAATACCCAAAATCTTGATATTGTCAAATGTCTTGTGAAAATCAAGCCTGGACTAGACTAGATGGACCTAGATGTTTGGTTACCGTCAACTGTGTCGCAAGAATCAGATCTGGGTGATGGCAACAAAAACCATTACTGTACTCTGAGCCAAATCTCTACTATGAATACCTCGAAAGATAGATTCATGACGTCGGTGGATCAAAAATAGTAGATATGAGCAAGATAGAGAATATGAGCGAGCTTTAGATATATGAGGAAACTATGGTCACAAGGAGTGTCAGGTGCTATAGATCGCAATATATGCAGGGCTCCAACAATAGTACTTAGCCCAATCTTTCAGGGCACCAACTAAGGAGGATCGACCATACCCTTAATCGTATTATCTGGCTACCCTGTTGTACCTGTGAGTAATCTTCTCGAGTGTTGTTCTCAGTGTACTGTAGCAACAAGACGACTGACGACTGAACTATGGTTAGGTTTCAGGGTTTCCTGGGAGTATTTCTATATACCCGAGGGTACGTGGAAGTGCAGTCTGTGCACAATTATGTCTAATGCGTTACTAATCGAAGGGGTACCCACATGGGTTATAAGGGAGTCGAAAAAACATGACCACCTCTTGTAGTTCCTGCGTGCATGCTTCCCCAAATCTGTGGGTTTATGCACTCAACAACAGATCTAGTGGTTTAAAGATGTTGGAACACGTCTCTAGCCTAAAAAACATTTCTGCAAAAACTGGAGGTCCTACTGGCCCTGGAAAGAGCTCTGATACCAATTGTTATGCACTTGACCTGTTAGACGAGCCAGAACACAATAAGTACGAAACAAAATAGCCGAGACATATTGATATCATCAGAAAATAGACAAATGACAGAGATATTTCTTTATGTAGAAACAAGATACAATGTTCACTTGCCTCTTCGAGGGGGAAACCTCCAACAGAGCAGAGCTCAATTACAATACAACACAATTCTTTGTCCTTCTATCTAATGATATTTATAGCCTAATGAAATCCAAAACCCTAACTACTCATGGTCCCTGACATAATCATGGGTCAACCACCTTATTTATTAACTAACACCCATTTACAACTAATTGTGGTCCCTTTTCTAGAATGTGGGTCAACCAGTTACAATTATTATTAATGCGGATAGCCGCTTACAGGCTTTATTGAATCAACCAACTAACTATGACTCAGACTAGGCCCTTATGGTCTTATTACATAAATAAAGGGGTTAGGTTTGGACCCTAACAAGCATGGTTCCCATACAAAATTAGAGACAACGATGGGTTCCACTTGAACTATTTATTTTTTTGTTGCTCTAAGAGTTTTGAATTCTACTTAGGGTTGTTATCCTTAGATTTAACCTTTTTAGTTTAGTTGAATTTTGGTTCACTACATTCACATGCTATTTTTGAAGTCGCTTGACCTTGAAGAAACCGATTTTAGATGTGGACCACATTACTTGAGGAGGAGCTTTCACTCCCATTCATGAGCTCCAACATTCCATTCTTGGAATAGAGAATAGTGATCTCTACTTGGGGGTTGGATTGGACTTATATTTTTAATATTCACAACAATTTTGTAGTTATTGAACTTTGAACACATTTTTATGGTCCATCCCATGCATTTGTAGTGATTTGGGTGACATATGGCACACATGTTGGCAAAGACTTTCAAATACATAGCTATCATAAAAATATTTGTAAGAGTTCAAAGAACACCCAAAATAGAGTTTGTATAAGAAAAGTATGGCCTTATGATGTTGATGTACCAAGTAGGCTCCTTTGACCCATTAATTTTGCCACCTTATGTATTAATTTGAAGGTTTTGAAGTTTTTGGATTTTAACCTCTTATTAGTTTTTCACTATGAAAAAGTGTAGTTTCAACCTCTTGTTATGTTCCTTTTGTTAACAATTATAGAACCAACTTATCTTCTTAGATATAAACTACCACCATTCTATACATTTTGTATTACTTTGTATAGTGTAGTGTTTTTTCACCACCTTACTCATTAATAGAATTCAATTTTCATTGCAATACTCTAAATTCAATATTGTATATTGTGTTATCTCTACAATATTGTGTTCTTTCATTTTTTTTAATCCAGTCTAGATAAGTGGTATAAAATCAATCTTCTCTTTATTGTTTTTTTGTGCATGGCCTTAATGAGGCCAAGGGACATAGATATTGGCCTCAAACTAACAAATCATAGAAAATATTTCCCTCATGAGCCCAAGTAGACTCTAATGGTGGAAAGTGCAAATAGAAAATAAGTGGTAGATCATGTTAAATCATTTCTATAGGAATCCATTGAGTGATTGAGGAACAATATCATGGACTATTTTACCCTGATCCTTTGACAAATCCAAAAAATGATGGATGTACCTTTGATAATAAGTTATTCTAGAGTAAAAATTGCTTCAAGTTCCAATTTAATGTTGATATCCCTTTCTTTGAAGGAAAAAAATATGAAGAATATTTGGAGAGGTGATAAAATATGCTAGAGGGTTACTTATTGGTTCATAAATTTTGCAATAGTGAGAACATTTCTTTATCATTTTTACAACCCCTTCCCCATGTTAGAGATCTTTGGGATATGTACTATTTGTAACATTTCATTGATTCCAAAATTAATGTGATATAACTCATTTATAGGGAATTTATTAATTCCCTCAAGGAGAAGTATCTACCTGTTGGAAATTATGAACACCAATACATGAGATGAATGACCTTATGCTAAGGTGAAGTCCAGACTATTATGGAGTGAAATGACACCTACCTTTAATACTAAAACTTCACATGATGCTTAGTACTAAAATAATATAGTGACCTACACATATACATCCAAAGAGAATGTAGTTTATAGGCTTCTCTTTTTCGAGAGCCACTTATTGACATGCCATCAATATTGAGAAAAAAAATTGACGAAGTTTAAAAGTTTAGGGTTATAAATTAGTCCTAGAAAAATAAGGGTAAAGGTAACTTTAACTCTATAATGAAATGAAATTATAAGATAACTAGCCTCAAGACAAGTAGTTAGAGACACATATAATGAATAAGAATGGGAAGTTGCAGAAGGACATAGGAAATTTGTGTGACCACCACAAAATTCCTTGATATAAAAATAATGAATTTCATAATAGGTATTCCTTGTTGGTTGAGATGAAAGTCTCAAAATTTTATTCATCCTTGACTCCACCATAATCCATGGATAGGGGAAAGTGAATCATTGATGTGGAACCTAATGTTACTATCACCATTATAAGGGTCTAGCCATAGGAAATAAATGAGATTAGTAAAGGTGAATGCCTATTGCAATCATATATGTGGATGAATATAACACCACTACATTTTAATTTTGACATTGGAAATGAAAATAACTTTATTTCACATTAGGTCATTAGGGAGATGAATCTTCCAATGAGATTCCACCCCAATCAATACTTTTTAGGTTGGTTGAGTTAAAGAAAATATATCCATGTTAGTTAGAAAATACACATATAATACAAAATCAATCCATTTAAATAAAATGTACTATGTGAAATTTCCCATATTGAAGTTTAGCATGCAATTTTATGAGAAGCATATGCATGGAGGAATCATGCATTTGACAAGTCTAGGCCCCTTAAGGTCATTATCAATCTAGGATACCAACTCTAAAATATAGCATAGGTTACCTTGATTACCATAGACTCTATGATCACTACTATGTAGTGCATAAAGATAATATCTCAAGCTAAGAGGTTTTTCTTCCTAATGGTCTAATTAGGAAGCCTAGAAAGAATCATTGCAATTGATAATTCCTTTGTAAGGGATCCCTTTGAGTGATAAAGGCAAGTAGATCAATTAGTGGAAGAATATAGAGACATATTCACCTCAACTACATGAGTATCTTTAAATACTCAAGTATGGCATGTAATTTAATTAACACCAAGTGCCCCTCTACCCAATGTACTATACGTGTATGCTCTCTTCTAGATAAAAATAAGATCAATTTCAAAATTCAAGAGATGACATAGAAATGCCACATTCAACCAGTTTCCTCACCTCATGGGATCCCTATTATGTTAGCTTATAAGAAGGATGGAACATGGAGTCTTTATATTAACTAAAAATAATTGAAAAAAATTATAATTAATAGTTAATACCCCATCCCTTGGAGTTATGATCTTCCAAACCAACTAAACTATACCACATTTTTCAGCAAGATTGAGTTTAAGTCAGGTTATCATTAAGTGCTAATTGAGACAATTAGTGCATGATAGATAGACTTGAAGTCTAATAAGGTTTCTTAGTGTTCGGAAATTCCTTTTAACTTAATGCCAAAATGGTGGTCATGGAAATGATGTATAATATTGTATGTAATTTAAAAAATTATTTTGCAGTATTATTCCTAGATGACATCCTTATTTTTAATAGAAACTAGGATGAGAATCTAAAGAACATTCAACAAATGACAAGCACATTGTGGAAACAAAAGCCACACATAAACTTGGATAAGTGCTCATTCAACATGAAAATAATGCAATATATATGCTATAATAGATCCAATTCATATGTGACCAGTCAACCCCAAAGACATTTCTATTACATACTAGATGGTAGTAATGGGTAATCAAGTTTCATACTTTCACCTTTAGGATGGAATTTTGGGCCATATTTGTTTTCCTTTAGGTGAGTGTGAGAAAATGGTTTGGGATAAACATTACAATTATGTAGGAATTTTAACATGGATAAGATATTGGAAGTTCTATATAAATATTTCTACATGGAAAATCTCTAACGTCAAGACATAGACATATACACTAGATCATGTATTAATTTTTCCATCTCTAAATTTACAATCAAGAAGTATAAATTGTACATTGTATTCTTTCAATATAAGTATTGGGAGTCAATATATATGGATTTCATGTTAGTTTCTCGGTCAACCAAAGATGGTGAGGATTTTTTTTGTTGATCAATTTTCTAAGATGGAAATTTTGGTACACTATAAGAAGATTGTCACCATATAAGTCACTACTAACATCTTTCGTAAAAAAAAATTAGGTTAGTTTTTGGGTTTCCAAAGGAAATTTATTTTAATAAGGAAAAAATGATTGTAATTAGTTTTTTTGGTCCATGATGGACACTCCACTGACCATATTGAATGATTTCCATATCCAAATCATTAGAAATATATAGGCAATCAATAGGATGAATATGCATATGCTCAAAATGTAAAATCAAAAGCCTCCATTTATATGGGATGAAATCCTTCTTTATGTTCAACATATATGTTTGTGCTCAACCTAGTGTTCCTAAATTGAGTTCATTAATTGTCAACCAGGGTTGGTAAACTGCTGAAGTGTGGTGCACTATATGTGCCTAGGTATTTTTTTCTCACTACGTTGTGTTTAGTGTTTTATGATGTTTTTGGTTTTATGGTTTTATGTTCAAAAGAAAAAAAAGAGCTAAATGTTGGAAAAGAGGAGTGGATGGTTATACTAAAACAGAGTAAAGCCTAAACTATGGGTGGCAAATAACAAATGCAAAGCTTGATAATGAATTCATTGCAAAGAAATAAATCACAACATGAGCTTGAACTTATCCAATTCATTCATTAAAGATGTGTTGGAAGAGCTTGAGAAATGGACAAGTTAAGTGTAAATGAAGTTCTCCTAAATAAACAATCAACTCACAAAAATGATTATTTGTAACACAGTAAGGTTTCTATTCTAAATTAACCTATGATGCTGAAGTTACCCTATTCTGCAACTTGACTTATCACTACTAGGCCTTATTAAGAGGTTTAGAGATTTTCTAGGATAATGTTTGGGAAAAAGGCTATAAGTGAATTTGTAAAAGATTTGCAAAATAATCACAGCCTTAAACTAATATGACTGACACATGTTCATGTGATGATGTATCAATATAGATTCAGGACAAAAGAAAGTTGTAAATAATGAAGGCCGAGAGACTAATTTTGACAACTAGCACTACTTAAAATACAATGGATTACACTAGGCTAGAAAGTGGTCTATCAATCTTAAAAGACAGTGACTACAACTAAACTAGAATGCCATTAATCTTTTCTTGAAACAAAATGAACTGAAAATGAACTAAAGTGCCACTAATCTATTTGAAGTACAGTGAACAGAGTGAAACTAGAATGTCATTATCAAACTTTAAATGTAGTGACAGAGCTTGAACTAAATGCAATCATCCTCCGGAGTGCTCTAACTAAATTAATATGTAGCTAGTCTATGGAATTCTACAGCCCATCTCGTTCATTATGAATGATATTTTGGAAGAGTTTGTAAAACAATTCTGGCTGTATTATTCAATGCAATTGAACATAAACATAATATTGAAAGCAAATACAACTAGAATCTAAGACACCACAGCTGTTTCTTACTCATTGTTAATGATGTTTTGGAAGAGTTTGTGAGAGTAAGACCGGCTGTGACACTTAGTGTAAACAAGCATAAATCACAGAATTCGAAAGGAAATGCAACTAAAACCTACAACACCACAACTATGACTTATTCATCGCGATGATATTTTGGAAGAGTTTATAAGAGTAAGTCTAGCTATGATAATTAATGTAAACAAGTATGAACATAAACTTCAGAAACTTGCCTAAGCTAGAAATGAAAACGAGACTAAAATACTTACCTAAACCGTATAAACAAGGCTGCTCAGGTAGCAGGGGCCCTCTACCACCGGAGTAGCACGAAATCTACTTCAATATTGACTCAACGCTTTCAAGGAAGTGATGCTTCTTTCATTAAAGAGAAATTACTTCAAAACAGAGTGTTTTCGGACTTCTGAAATCTAGCAATCAACCACAAAATCTAACCTTGTCTCTCGGTTTCCCGAGCTACATTTATAACAAAATTACATAACTGTCTTGGAGATAACATAGGGATAATTTTCTTTCCAAATTAAAATCGAACTAGAACTCTGATGGTGGTTTTGTAATATGATTAAGGACATATGGACTGTCCTTGTCCTATTAGGAGTCTATCTCCTAGTTTGAGTTCCCACGTGCATAACCACCTACAGAATTCCGTTCAAACTTCGTGGAGAGCAACAAATGATGAGGGCATGATGTGGAATACGACCATGTGTGTTTTTCTCTGAGATGACATCTGGAACCTATGTAGACATGAATACAGCTGCAGAATCGGCAACTAGCTACAGAATGTCTGCATTCTGTAGCTAGTTCTAGTTCAAAAAGTACTACAATGACCAAATCATAAAAACATAGCAAGTTAGTCATGATATATATTCTTAAAGAAATTTTAACTAATTCTATTGATCATTTGAGCCTATGATTAATAATGGAAAAAGGAAATGGAGTGGAATGTGGTGGAAGAAAGAACATCTTTGTAGCTCAACATACCCCCACTGCTAGATTCTTGCATGTCCTCATGCAACTATTCCATGAACTCTGAGACCTTTGCAAGAACATCCAACCCTCTTCTTCTGCTTTTCTTGGCAGTCAAAGGCCTTCTGGGCTTCCTTATAACTAACTTGAATCTCAAATTTGTGAGTGCCCTGGTTAACTTTTTATTTTTCTTCTTCAATTTTTCACTGGCCTTGTACAACTTTTGTATTTGTATAGATAGAGTTGAATTCATGTCAGTTTTCAGTTTAACCTGCTCCCTTAGAATTTCATTCTCATTTTTTATATGCTTGTTGAGGATTTCTAACTCATATTTATCTCTCCTTAGGATATCAACTGCAGATTTTGGTGGACTAGGAGTTCTGTCTCTACTTTCTGAAGCTCTTTTCTCTAATGTCTCAACATAGTTGTAAATTTCTTGTTGTGCAGGGTCTATTTCAGGGGCTCCTTCATCAAAATCTTCCTCAGTAGGTGTTTCTTCATCCTCTATATTTATGACTCTAGTTTGTTTAACCTTTGTTTTCTTTAGTATCCCTCTAAGTCTGTGGCTCCTTCTCGGTTGAGATGGCCCTTCTCCTTTCTCTCTGGAAAATTTTCTTATCACCCTTTATTTCTTAAGCTGCTTCTTAATCTGAGCCAATTTCTCAGAAATCATTTCTTCACAGATTTCTTGTATTGTTTTACCAGTTTCAGTTTTGGAGGTTTTCAATTTTCTGCTTCTTTTTGTAGGTTTGTCTTCAGGTGGAGGTTCCTTGGGTTCTTCAAAGTGATTTCTCACTAAGAATTCTTCCCAATTATCTCCCATTTTTGTCAAATGATGTTCAATCAAAATTTTGACTAAACCATGGTGGTATAAGGTTGTTTCCAGAAATTGAACTCTCTTTTGAACACTTGAGGCCATTTTCTTTAAACTATGAAGCAAGAAAAAGGGCAAATTGAGTTCTTCTTCTAGGAAATGCATTATCAACCGAATATGATAAACATAGAAAGTACCATATCTTCCTTCACAAGTGATGAATTTTTGCAAGATAAGCAACATGTTCCTCCATTTGTTCTTTACTGCAGAGCTAGGGATACCCTTTTTAAAAATGGTAACATCCATACCTAGTGACTTGAGTATCTGCTTCCATGCCTCGTTATGAAATTCTCTATTCTTGAACCACCTTTCTCCTTGTCTGAGAAATTCAGTTGCTTTTGCAATGAAGGCTTCAGTAATGGGGAATTTTATATCTCCTATCTCGACCTCAGCTCCATTAAAGGATCTTGCAAACGTTTTGGTCACCTCTTTGTGAAACCCACTGAATTTTTCAAAGAATTGCAACCACCCTGCTTGCTACAACATTTCCCTTCTTTGGGGATAACCTTCCAAGTACTTAGTACCAACCGGTTCAGTCCTCACTATGAGACCCATAATTCCTGTTTCCAACCTTCGAATTGTTGCTCCTCTGTTCACGGTGACAATGGTTGTTACAGAGATGCCTCTGTTTCACAGACCGAAATGGTTAAAAGTTGGCTACGGGAAAGAGTGATATGGACTGGTTACGAAATATAATGAGGTGAGGATGAAGTATATGAGTTGAAAGATACCACAGAGGAAAAGACCGCGGAGATATTTTGTAACGAATTCAAAATCATCATTAAATTTTTTGGCCTAGTGACGTGACTAATCCAATCACTTCAGCACTTTAACCGTTTAGATTTTTAAATGATGATCGGATATGGGATTTGAAATGGCGGAATAGAAGGAGTTTTATCCAAAGTTTTTGCGGGAGGTTTGTTAGGCATGATCAACAAAATTAATTAAAACAACTTTTTGAATTATTCATAACTTAACTATACTAAAATTTTTCATGATATGTCATTATAATCAGAAATTTTACCTTTGCCTTTGCTCTGATTTTTGTGATCTTCATATGCTTTGTTCTCTCTTGAAAATCATTAATTTTTGAGTCTTCATAACATTCTTGATTTTTCTTGTTCATGGATATGCAGGATCATTTTGTTGCAGATCAAATGATTACTAGACAGTGCCTTCAGGATCTCTGGCTGCAGAATGTCTGACTGGCTGTAGAATATCTGATTGATTGCAGAATGTACCTGTAGAGAACTTGAAACATGAAATGGAAGGGTTTGGAGCATGAGTGGAATGTTGTATGGAATGAATGAAGATGGATAATGAAATATGGTATAATGGAATATGAATGAAGTGAATAATGGAGTGGAATGGATCACAACTTATGAAATGGAATGAAGTATGAGAAGTGATCTGCAATTCATGATATGTATTATTCAATTGCAGAAAAACATCAAACTTAAAAATCTGGGATGGAAATGAGGTGGACCATGGGGTGAAATGAATGAAGTGTGGATGAATGAATGAAATGAAGTATGGTTGAATGAATGAAATGGAGTATGGATGAATGAAATGAAATGGACCATAAGTGAAATGGATCTGCACTTATGATTTTGTAACAACTGCTTGCAGAAAAACAAATTTGAAAAGCTAAAGTGTTAGAAAGATTTTGATTTTCACTCTACCTTTTCTGTATAAACATGCTAATCAGTGATTAGTTTTCATGTTTATATTTTTTTATTTTTATTTTCAACAAAGTGGCTTCGGAAAATTCAATTAAGTTGATGAAGAAGAAAGATTCTTCTTCATTAACTTCACATCACTGTTTTCCTGGAACTTCTTGACAAATTCCTTTCTTGAAAGTGGCTTATGATACAGCTTCAATCTATGACCATTCACAAGAAAAGTGACCTCTTCTTCATCTATTGTCCTGATTTTTATTGCTCCATTGTCAAAAAAATTCACAATTTCATATGGCCCAAGCCAATGTGTTTGGAATTTACCTTGAAAATCTTTGAACTTTGAATCAAACAAGAGGGCCCAGTCACCTTCTTTGAATTTCTTTTCCTTAATGTACTTATCATGCCATCTAGTCCTTTGTTGTTGGACTATATTTTTTCTCTGGACTGCATCCTGTCTGATCTCATCCAATTCATTAATCTACTCCAATCTATGCTTTTGTGCTTCTGTTAGATCAAGTCCTAGTTGGACTACCATTTTAAAAGTTTGAATCTGAAACTCTATGGGAAACAAGACTTGTTTTCCATAAACAAGTTCATAAGGGGTATGACTTGTTGTGCTTCTCCATGTAGTTCTATAGGCCCACAAGGCTTCAGGAAGCCTGTCTGCCCAATCTCTTCTATGTAAATGAACAATCTTTGTTAGGATCCCTTCAATGACCTTATTAGTAGATTCCACTTGGCCATTTGCTTGTGGATGATAGGGAGTAGATTTTATGTGTCTGATTTTGTACCTCTCCATCAATTGTTCCACTAGCCTTGATGTGAATTGAGCTCCTTGATCTGTAACAATTTCCCTTGGGACACCAAAACGAGTAAAAATATCCTCAAAAAGAAAATTAACTACAGATGCTTCAGTAGCAAAAATTAATGGCTTGGCCTCTACCCATTTGCTAACATAATCAGTGCAAACTAATATATATTTCTTTTGTCTTGATGGAGGACTAATAGGTGCTACAAAATCCAAAGCCCATTTTTCAAAAGGTTCAATATGTACCTGAGGCTGCAATGGCATCTCACCTGAAGAAGAAGGTTTCCCTACCCTTTGGAAACTGTCACACCTTTTTACATACTCTTTAGCATCTTTAAAGAGGGATGGCCAATAATATCCTAAATGAAGGACCTTATAAGTTGTCCTTTTATCAGCAAAGTGTTCGCCACAAGGTTCATCATGACATGCTTTGAGAATCTCAGGCATCTCATCTTCCTGAACACATCTCCTAATGATAAGATCTGGACCTGTCTTGTACAACTCATTAGCAACCCATGAATATTTTGCACTGTCATAAATGATTTTTATTTTTTCTCTTGCATTCATTATTGAAGGAAATTTTCCTGAAACTAAATAATTAGCAATGTCAGCAAACCAAGGAGTTTGAGTAGAAATTGCAAAAAGATATTCATCAGAAAATTGATCTTCAACTGGAGTGTCATCTTTGATGTTTTGGAGTCTAGATAGGAAATCAGCTACTGTGTTTTGTTTTCCAGGCCTATCTAGAATGGTAATGTTGAATTCTTGTAAAAGCAATAACCATCTTATGACTCTTCCATTAGTAATTGATTTGTTCATTAAGTATCTAATTGCAGAATGATCAGTGTGAACAAAAGTTTCATAGCCTGTTATATAGTGTCTGAATTTGTTTATGGCATGAACAACAGCTAAAAACTCTTTTTCAGTTACAATATAGTTTAACTATGAAGGAGTCAAATTTTTACTGGTATAGTAGATGGCATAAGGAATCAGGTCTTTTTGTCCCAATACTGCTCCTAAAGCTGTATCTGAGGCATCCGTTGAAATATGAAAAGGTAATTTCCAGTTAGGTCCCCTTAAAATAGGTGCTTCAGAGATTTTTGTTTTCAGGGTCTCAAAGGCTAACTGGCAATCAGGATTCCACTTGAATTCACAGTCCTTGGTGAGTAATTTGAAAAGTGGAGATGCTATCTTAGTGAAGTTTTCTATAAATCTTCTGTAATACCCTATAAATCCTAGAAAACTCCTAACATATTTTTGACAACTTGGAACAGATAAGTTAGAGATGACTTCAACTTTTGACTCATCAATCCCTAATCCCACTCCTGAAATGTGATGTCCTAAAACAATTCCTTCAAGAAACATCATAAAACACTTCATGACTATGTGAAAGATTTGCTTTTACAACTTTTAAAACTTTTCCAAGTTTGCTAAGGCTTCTTCAAATGTGTTTCATAACCGTAAAATCATCCATATATACCTCTACACAATCATGTATTAGATCTCAAAAAGATTCCACACGCCCTTTGAAATGTTGCAGGTGCATTGCATAATCCAAATGGCAATACTCGGTAAGCATAGGTACCCCAAGGACAGGTAAATGTGGTTTTGTCTTGATCCTCAAGTGCTACTTGAATTTGATTATAACCACTAAACCCATCCAAAAATGAGAAGTACTTTTTGCCAGCTAAGGTATCTAACACCTGATCTATGAAAGGTATGGGAAAATGATCTTTAAGAGTAGCTTTGTTTAATTCTCGGTAGTCAATACATACCCTCCATTTACCATTTTTCTTTGGCACAATTACCAAAGGAGAAACCCACTGACTATCTGAAATAGGATAGATAAAGTTGACATTCAACAATTTATGCAATTCTTCTTTAACAATCTCCCTAAGATTTGGATTCATCCGTCTTTGAGGTTGTCCGATTGGTTTACAATTTTCCTCTATGTAGATGTGATGAGTGCAAGTCTTGGGGCTTATCCCTTTCATATCAGTGTACTCCCATGCATATGCAGAAGAATGTCTCTGTAATATCTTGACTAACTCTTCTTGTTGAGATTTTTCTAGGTTCTTGTTTATGTTCAAATTTTTTCCTGGAAATATCTCAATTATAGAGCTACCAAATTTATCCATAGAATAAAGAGACATCTGTCTTGATGACAAAAACTCAATGTTGGATTCTTCTTGAAATTGTTCATGTTTGTATTCCGAAGAGGATCCAAAGTTTTCTAAAGTATTCAGAATTTGACTATCTTCACTAATTTCTGAAATTGTGAAGAGAGGTTGTAAGTCTTCTTCATCCTCTATCCATTGAGTATCATCTAAATCTGTAATTTTCCTTGCTGGAGGATACAAAGTGAATTTCTTAGTTGAACTACCATTAGAGATGTACATATCACCGGATCTACAACTAATGAAAGCATCAGCTGTAGCTAACCAAGGTCTTCCTAATATAATTGGATGCCCTCCTAGATTATTCTTAGGAGTTAGGATCATGAAATCCACAGGGTACTCCCAAGAATCTAGGGACACCGGAATGTCTTCTATTACCCCATCAGGTTTGATCACAGATCTGTCTGCTAATTGTAATAATGTGGGTGTAAAGAGAAGATTAGGAAGTTTCAATTTATCCATGATTTGTCTACTCATGATATTGATTGCTGCTCCTAAATCAATGAGTGTGTTTTGGATCTCAATTCCATTGATGTGAATTTTAACAACTGGATTTCCTAGGTCTAGATACTTTGGAATAGCAATCTTACCCATCATGATATCTGCTATTTTTCCTGCCAGTTGAATTTTCTTTGTCTCTCTTATTCTTTTTCCTGTTTTCTTCATGCTCAACTCTTTTATTGTCTTTGCTAAGATTGGAATTTCCTTGATAGCTTGCAATAATGGGATCTTAATACAAACATTTCTCAGCTCATCTAGGAAATCATAATTAGGCACCATAATTTGTTTTTCTACACCTCTATCAATTTGTAATCTTTTTGGAAAGGGAGGTGTAGGAGTGGATGTTGATGGCTGCTCTAATATAGGAGTTGAAATTATTGGTTCTTTTTGTTTTGATTTTTCAATGTTTGGGTCCTGAAAACATGTATCTTCTTCAAGAATTATATTTTCCCGTAGAGAATCTTCCTTAGAGTTGTCTTGTTCTTGTATGATCACAGAAGGTTTCCTTTTTTCAAGTATTCTTCCAGACCTAAGTTGAACATCACTAAGGTCTAAAGGAGTAATTAAATAAGTTGGAAACTTTTGTCCTTCTATCATGTATGTATTCTGAGGATTTTTATTGTTGGGGTTTGGTATGGGTTGAGCAGGCAAATGATTTGATTTTTGAGGAAATGGTAATGGAAGTGGTTGATTTTGATGTTGTGGGTTCTGAGGATTCTGTTGAGGATTTTTTTGAGGATTTTGAGGAGAAAAATATGGGTATGGTGGATAGGATGGTGGATAATGATAGTACTGAGAGTATCTTCCATAGGGATTTTGTGCTCCTTGTGCCCAAGCTTGAGATTGATTTTGAAATTGGGGCCAAGGCTGCTACCAAGAATTCCAATTTAGTGGAGGTTGGTTATACATTTGATCATGGAATCCTTGTGTTTGAGGTCCCTGCCAAGGCCTTCTAGAGACAAAATTGAGAGATTTTGTGGAATTAGTAGGAGTTTCCTCTTGAAAGACAGCTTTAAGACCAGGAAGTGAAGGACAACTCTTGGTTTCATGTTTTTCTGAACAAATTACACAAGTCTCTATAACTTTTGCATCCAAAGGACACTCTCTCAAGGCATGCTTCTTTCTACATTTGGGACAAAAGATTGCTAAGGCATCAGATTCAGCTTTTTGCTTTTTTTGTAACTTAAGGGTGTCTATTTGTTCACTAAGACTCCCTAAGATGTTAGATTTGAATTCATCAAGCATATGCCCTATCTCTGCCCTACTTACTACCCCAGAAGCAGACTTACTCGCCCTTGCAAGAGCAGGGTCTCTTGGACCTTTTACAGTTTTGGATTTCCCTCTTGAAAGGTTGATACATAACTCAGATATTTCAGGTAATGTGAGCTGAGATATATCCCCTTTTCCCATCATGTTAAGGATATCCAAGCATTCATCCCTAATTTTTTTCAACAAGAGAGCTTTTAAGGTGTCTTGATCTAAGTTCTCCATTTTTTCTCTTTTGATGTTGTAATGAAATCTCTCCAACAAATCTTCCAGGTTTTCATCTTCTTTTTGTAACATCTTAAACACTTCCTCCTTATGATTGATTGGCATACAATAATCCAAATACCTCTCTAGAAATGCTTGTTTCATGTCTTCCCATGTCCTAATAGAACTGTTGATCAAACTCGTAAACCACTTCAATGCTGCTCCTTTCAATGTTGAAGGAAATAGTTTAAGTTTTTGAGCATCTTGTAAGTAGTCATAAGTTCTACATAGGACTTCAAATTCAAATAGGAAGGTTTCAGGATCTTTAGTTTTAAGTCCATAGAAGTTTGGAAGGACAGAGGGTGAAATGTTTTTCATGGTTGTATTGGTTTCTTCATCTACTATAGGAAACCCAAAAGAGCTTCCCATTTCTCTTCTACCTCTTCCTCTACCTCCTTCTCCTTCCACACCTCTACCTCCTTCTCCTCTACCTCTACCTCTACCCCCTCCAAATAATGTGTGTTCTCCATTAAAGACTCCTCCTCCCCCTTCTTCTGCCATAGTTGATTCTTCTGTGGAAGTGGAAAAGTTTGTGTCTCTAGCAGGGGTCCTTGAATATTCTTCTAAGACAAGTTCAATGGATGAAGTGGAAGGTATTTCTAATGGAATATCTGATCTTAAGTCTTCTGGAAGTCTAGGATCAGTAAAGGATGGAATGTGGGTCTGGGTTGGAGGTATGTTGGCTCTTGGTCTAGATGAAACAAGTGGTGTTCTAGGAATCAAACTTCTGCTTCTGCTTCTTATGAATCTACCCCTTGAGTCTCTCTCTCTACGCATATCATTGTTTTTGGGAGTTAAGAAACAAGGCTACCTAGTTACACTTCCCCGGCAACGGCGCCAAAATGTTTGTGCTCAACCTAGTTTTCCTAAATTGAGTTCATTAATTGTCAACTAGGGTTGGTAAACTGCTGAAGTGTGGTGCACTATATGTGCCTAGGTATTTGTTTCTCACTACATTTTGTTTAGTGTTTTATGATGTTTTTGGTTTTATGGATTTATGTTCAAAAGAAAAAAGAGCTAAATGTTGGAAAAGAGAAGTGGATGGTTATACTAAAACAGAGTAAAGCCTAAACTATGGGTGGCAAATAACAAATGCAAAGCTTGATAATGACTTCATTGCAAAGAAATAAATCACAACATGAGCTTGAACTTATCCAATTCATTCATTAAATATGTGTTGGAAGAGCTTGAGAAATGGACAAGTTAAGTGTAAATGAAGTTCTCCTAAATAAACAATCAACTCACAAAAATGATTATTTGTAACACAGTAAGGTTTATATTCTAAATTAACCTATGATGCTGAAGTTACCCTATTCTGCAACTTGACTTATCACTACTAGGCCTTATTCAGAGGTTTAGAGATTTTCTAGGATAATTTTTGGGAAAAAGGCTATAAGTGAATTTGTAAAAGATTTGCAGAATAATCACATCCTTAAACTAATATGACATACCCTTGTTCATGTGATGATGTATCAATATAGATTCAGGACAAAAGAAAGTTGTAAATAATGAAGGCCGAGAGACTAATTTTGACAACTAGCACTACTTAAAATACAATGGATTACACTAGGCTAGAATGTGGTCTATCAATCTTAAAAGACAGTGACTACAACTAAACTAGAATGCCATTAATATTTTCTTGAAACAAAATGAACTGAAACTGAACTAAAGTGCCACTAATCTACTTGAAGTATAGTGAACAGAGTGAAACTAGAATGTCATTATCAAACTTTAAATGTAGTGACAGAGCTTGAACTAAATGAAATCATCCTTTGGAGTGCTCTAACTAAATTAATATGCAGCTAGTCTATGGAATTCTACAGCCCATCTCGTTCATTATGAATGATATTTTGGAAGAGTTTGTAAAACAATTCTGGCAGTATTATTCAATGTAATTGAACATAAACATAAGATTGAAAGCAAATACAACTATAATCTAAGACACCACAGATGTTTCTTACTCATTGTTAATGATGTTTTGGAAGAGTTTGTAAGAGTAAGACTGGCTATGACACTTAGTGTAAACAAAAATTCAAAAGGAAATGCAACTAAAATCTAAGACACCATAGCTATTTCTTATTCATTGTTAATGATGTTTTGGAAGAGTTTGTGAGAGTAAGACCGGCTGTGACACTTAGTGTAAACAAGCATAAATCACAGAATTCGAAAGGAAATGCAACTAAAACCTACAACACCACAACTATGCCTTATTCATCGTGATGATATTTTGGAAGATTTTATAAGAGTAAGTCTAGCTATGATAATTAATGTAAACGAGTATGAACATAAACTTCATAAACTTGCCTAAGCTAGAAATGAAAACGAAACTAAAATACTTATCTAAACTGTATAAACAAGGCTGCTCAGGTAGCAGGGGCCCTCTACCACCGAAGTAGCACGAAATCTACTTCAATATTGACTCAACGCTTTCAAGGAAGTGATGCTTCTTTCATTAAAGAGAAATTACTTCAAAACAGAGTGTTTTTGGACTTCTGAAATCTAGAAATCAACCACAAAATCTAACCTTGTCTCTCGGTTTCCCGAGCTACATTTATAACAAAATTACATAACTGTCTTGGAGATAACATAGGGATAATTATCTTTCCAAATTAAAATCTAACTAGAACTCTGATGGTGGTTTCGTAATATGATTAAGGACATCTGGACTGTCCTTGTCCTATTAGGAGTCTATCTCCTAGTTTGATTTCCCACGTGCATAACCACCTACAGAATTCCGTTCAAACTTCGTGGAGAGAAAAAAATGATGAGGGAATGATGTGGAATACGACCATGTGTGTTTTTCTCTGAGATGAAATCTGGAACCTACGTAGACATGAAGACAGCTGCAGAATCGGCAACTAGCTACAGAATGTCTGCATTCTGTAGCTAGTTCTAGTTCAAAAAGTACTACAATGAAAAAATCATAAAAACATAGAAAGTTAGTCATGATATATATTCTTAAAGCAATTTTAACTAATTCTATTGATCATTTGAGCCTATGATTAATAATGGACAAAGGAAATGGAGTGGAATGTGGTGGAAGAAAGAACATCTTTGGAGCTCAACAATATCCACAATAAAATAATTCACAGTTCCATCTTCCACAATTATTTTAAGGTGTGTCTAAGATTCTATCCATGGACCCAAATTGATGTAGATTTGTAAATTGAATAAACATAACAAGAGTTCTGCCATGCCTAGAATGAGGCATACATATAAACAATTATTTTTAAATGAAATCAAATCACCCAACAACAAATTCATGATATAATGTTTTATAAAGAAAATTCCAGGTACAAGAAATGATATAATGAACATTGTGAGCCTACACAAGTTTTGGGTTACTCATAAGGTGTGGTTGCAACTATAGAAAGAGTGAATCATAAAATACCACAAGAAGCTCTAACAACTCTAATATGAGCCTTACATCCTCATAAAGGTTGTGGGTTTGAATGCCTTTGAATTCAATCTTCCACCATTTCTTGAATTAAAACATGTCTTTAATTTGGAGTTGATTTGGACATACTTTTCAGCTCAACGAAAGTAGAGCACTCAAACCCTAATTAACCTAGATTTTACATTGAACATGTGATAGTAGCCTAGATAATGGAAACCAAGAAGAAGAAGACCTAGTAGCATAACATACATCTTTATCATGTTGTAAAAATACGGAAGGTACTTCACTAGGGGAAGTGGTTTAGTGTGGACAAGATTCAATAGAAATTTCCCCATCTCATGTAGAAAATTGACATGGTGAGGACCATTATTCATAAGGGGGAACTGTTGATGAGTGTAGGTAGCTCAAGGAACTACTTCCACATAGGACTAACTATCTAGGCATGTGGAATTCAGATAATTGACCCTTAACCTTAGCAATTAATTCAATTTTAAGAATTTTATAAGATAAAGTGAGTTAATCTAATGAATTGCAAAGGTTATTTGGATTATTTAATTAGATGAATCTCAACCATTGATCTTAAGTAATGTTGAGACCTAATATCAATCAATCAATTTGGGATTAGGGTTGCAGATTCAATCAATAGCACTTATAATAGCAAGGCTAAGATAATGGAGAAACACATATTGAGTACAATACACAATGTGAGTGGGATTTCAGTGATTAAGTGGAGGACTTCCATTTAAGTGTTAGGGTTCAAGGTGTAAGGGGTAGTAAGTGAGATAAATCTAGATGAACCAACAACATTGAAGGAAATATCTTTAGAGAGGTTTGATCAGTCAAGATATCTCTATTTTATTATTGTATTTGTATTTTCCTCAATATGACCTTATCTTAGGAAGGGATCCCTTGTAAGTTATGAAGATATTTGAATCAAGGACTTATTTGAAGGGCATAAATTGTTGTGTCCATGTGATTGATATTAATGTGATTAATTTGTTTCCACTACTATATTTTATTTAAGTGTTAAAATATTAGTTGTGTCTCTTACTTAGTAGGTTTGGATAATAGTCAAATGTTACTACAAGGAATTTTCTAGGTAGAAATTGGCCAGGTTGCTAGGGTTAAGGAAATTTAACAAAAACTATTGATCCAAGTGCCCATCAAGATTACCATTTTCTCAATATGGTCTTGAAAATTGTTAGATTTATATTTATTGAATAGGCCTTGAAATTTCAATGCATTTTTTATTCCTTTCTTATGTCTTTTCAACAATTTCATTTCTATAATAGCCAAACACTCCAATGAACACAAATTTCAAGATAAAATTTGTAGTGGTTCAAAGAACACTTGGAACAAAGTTTGTATGCAAAAATTATGGACCTAGATAGTTGATGTACTAACTAGGTTTTTTAGGGCCTATGTTATATTCACCAACCTTCACCAACTTGTCTTCTTCTTAGGGTTTTTTTCAATGCTACCACCATCCCAACCATTTTGTATTGTTGGGTACATTTCATTATTTTCCATCGACTTAATCAGTAATAAAATTTAGTTTTCACTATAGCTATATACTTTCAATACCATGTCTCATCTTATCTTTGCAATATTGTGTTATTTCATTCCATTCTCAATCCAACTTGGATCACATAGAAAAATATTTCCTCCAAATTTATGTTAAGAAGAGAACTATTCTCCAAAGGAAGTCATATATTATATATTTCCAAAGGAGATAACACACAACTCTTTGATATAATGTGTCTTGGTTATTATCTCTAATGGAATAATGTCTAATAACACATATTGTTATGTGAAGTTGACACCAAGGCCTTGTTACAACATTTCCAACACTTCGCATTTTGCAGATTTATATTGACTTAACCAAAATAACTTCTTCTCCAACATATGTGAGGTTGTTCACAATTTGGGTGACTTATTAATTCTATTCAAAGTGAATAAATCTCTTTCACTGGAAAACTCTACAACCAAATTTTAGTTTCCTCTTAAAGGAGGTAAAAAACCATCATTTAACCTTAGTTTCTTTGAGGTCCCCTCTTGGTGTACATGCATAATTTTCCCTCACATTCATAGTCATTTTCTCCCACAACCATGTTTTTTCTGTCACATGTGTGCATTTTCCCTCACATGCATAATATGTAATACCATGGGAAAATACCACAAGTTTCCAAAACCACATGCTCAACCACCATTGTTAAATTATACTTTTATCTATAAATTCCTACTTTCTAGGAATACATGCACTTTTGAGGAGCCATTAGACCCCACTTTCTAGGAGTGAAAGTGCATAATCTAGTTGAATAAACTTTTCTAATATAATCCAAGTTAACTCCCTCATGAAAGTGCACTTCACTTGGTTAATTAGGGAACACGTTTTTTACAACCAACTTTAGTGGGTTTTCTCTTGGAGGAGTAAAACATCCATCATTCAACCCTAGCACATTTGAAGCCTCCTCTTGGGGTACATGCATAAATTTCCCTCACATGCATGCATTTCCCTCAAATGCATAATATGTAATACCATGGGAAAATACCATATGTTGAAAAAATTGCATGCTCCTAAACCATTGTTGGTAAATTCCACCTTTATCTTAGATAAATTCCTATTTTCTACAAAAATGTGTGGAGCACTTAGACCCTACTTTCTAGGAGTGAAATTGCATGAGTTTGTTGAGTAAATTTGGCTATTAAAAGCCATGTTAACTCATGAAAGTTCATTTCACTTGGCTAATTAGGGCATGCATGTTTTACATGCAAGTAAGCCTAGCATAGTTGCATTGATAATTCTTACATTGCATTGTATTTTTAGAAAATTGACCAATTTGTCTTTGTATGATTTATTTTCTATGTGCCAATGAGCATTGAATTTCTCTACTATTATTTTTCCTTCCTCTCAATCACTATTTTATTAATTTTATATTATTTTCTAGATCTTGTAGGTGTGCAAATATTTCTAGATGGTTACAGAGTAAGCTTGAATATAAGAGGTATATAGTTTTTGGAAGTGGAAAATACATAAAATACAAAAATAGATAAAATGGATCAATATTAACAAATAATACTTACTCCATTTAAGTACCATGAGAGTAAGAGACACATAGTCATTCTCTTGTGGAGTAAGGGCCTATACAATATTACAACGGGAATAAAGATTGAGTCAAATTTTTCAGTGTAGAAAGAAAAATGGTTTAACAAAATGGATGAAGCCTTTGAATTTTTTTTACTCTAACTTTCCACTAACCTTCTATTCCACATCGAATCTACTACTATTTCAAAAGAAGTTTGGACCAAATTGGAAGGAATTTTTTGGATGAAATATGTGCTTTAAGGTCATCAATTAGAGATTGAGCTCATTGCTTTGAGCTCCAGTAACTTTGACACCATCAAAAACTTATTCACAAGATTAAAATAATTATTTCTATAGCTCAAGCTATGTCACATAGATAAAAATAATAAAAAACTCATTATTTTCATTCTATCAAAAGTGGGTCCTAGATACTCAGTGTTTGTTTCTACTTTTCATGCTACAAAACTAGCAATGGAAGCTGCTTGGACCATGACTCCCATGGATGATGTTGTTGAGTCATTTAATTATGAGAAAAATAAACTTGTTCTAATGAGTGTCCTAATTTCCTCAAAGGCACATACACTTGCAACAAATGATGAGTCTAGTACTAAATATAAACAAAAATTAAAAGGAAAGAAAGACAAAAATCTGAAAAAAAATATTGAAATCCGAAATCTATTGAGCAGAACTCCAACTTGAAAGGGGGAAAATCAAATAAGGGGAAGTTAAAGTATGGATACTACAATAGAGGATTTCACCTATAACATGCACGCATGGAAAAAAAATTGATTAGATGGCACATACTCTTGATTAGAACAATCTTGGTGGGCATATATCGAAAAATACGAGGAAGAAGGATTGAAAAAGGCCATTGATAATAAAGGAAAAGGATGATATGGTCATTCTTTAGTTGTTATTTCTTCATTATAATCCACATGATTCTTTATTTAGGCCTTTAATGGCCTCATCACATGATTCCTCCACTTATTTGGAGCCATGGGAAATTCCTTCCATTTTAATGGGAGATGATACACTTATTCAAGCATATGGGAAATATAGGGTTGATTTGGAATATGGAAATTTTCATAATGTATTGTAGGTACCCTAACTTTCCATCAATATACATTCCATATATCAAATAATATAGTTAGGCACTAGAAAATGAGTGGATTTCACTTCGAATTTAGTGGTGGTTTCTAATATTTCTATTGGATCAAAGGTTGTAGCTCGGATAACAAATCGTTAGTTCAGGTCGTATGCATTACCAAATTATTTCCTAAATCACCTTATACTATACTACTAACACATGCTAATGAAGTTAGTAGGTTATTGCATGAGATATTTGGTCATATCAATTATTTCTAGTTGTACAGTAAGTTAGAAAGCAAGGTATGGTGATAGGTTTTCCAAACATAAAATTTTCTAATGGATTTTGTCAGGGTTGCATACTTGGAAACTATATAGAGATAAATTTGAGAAGGGGAAGATATGGGTGATTTTTCACCACTTGGGATTATTCTTAGTGACATTTTCGACTAAATATCAATACATTTGAAAATTTTTGCAAGGTTATTATTGCACATAAGGTGATATCATATGCATATAAAAAATTATCAAAGTTAATGACAAAGAGTTATTTAACATGGTATAGTTCATAAATGTATATTACACATCTTTACTTAACCATTTTATATTAAACAATAAAAAATTTAGTTTAAGGAATTTGATGTTTCTTTACGTATAATATATATATATATATATATATCTTGGAAGAACTACATATTCATCATGTAGAATATATCGCCCTCATTGGGGTGGGGAGTTAAATCAATGACTTCACATCAAGGAGTTCCTTAACATAGCACCTGATCACTGTCTATCAAAGACCCCATGGACAATAATTAAGATAAATTTGAATGTAATGAAACTTAGGAAAAATTTGACTTATTTTTCATATCTTTTTAGAAAATAATTTTCCTAAGCATATTAATTATAAATTATTGTTAAGAATCACTTTTTCTCATTCATAAATGAGAATTATTATGGAATAATTTAAAACAAAGTATGTAGATATATTAAAAAAATATCTTATTACTTGAACCCAAGCTTCCTCATTGTATTTGGTAGGTTGATGAAATGTAAATAGCTTGAGGATATTAACAATGGCAGGGTTCATTATTTAGTCATAAGGTAGTCATATGATTCCAAGTGTCTCTATGCAAACCAACTTATTCATTCCTCAAACAAAATTTAGTCAACCATAGCCAACTATAGTCAACATAAGCATCATGTTTTTGAAATTATACAACCACAATCAACTATACTCAACATGGTCATCATGTTTTGGAAATTATATGTACATTAGTCAACCATAGTTAACTATAGTCAACATGGGCATCATGTGTTGGAAAGTATAGAACCATTGTCAACTATAGTCAACATGTGCATCACGTTTTAGAAACAATATTTACATTAGTCAGCCACATTTAACAAAAGTAAATTGTAGTTAATGAAATACAACTAAAGTCAACCATAGTCGACTATAGTGAACATGGGCATCATGTTTTGGAAATTATATGTACATTAGTAAACCATAGTTAATAAAAGTCAAGCATAGTCAACAAAATTCAATCATAGTCAACTATATTTAACATGGGAACCATGTTTTGGAAATTATAAGTATATTAAATAAGCATATCCAACAAAGTCAATCATAATCAATGAAGGTAAACCATAGTCAACTATATTCAACATGGGCATCATGTTTTGGAAATTATAAGTACATTAGTTAACCACAGTCAACATGGGCTTCACGTTTTGTAAATTATATATATATTAATCAAGAATAGTCAACAATAGTCAACCATAATAAACAAAAATAAACCAGAGTATACCATATTCAACTAAAGTCAACTATAGTCAACATGGAAATCATGTTTTGGAAGTTATATGTATATTAATCAAGCATAGTAAATTGTAGTCAACATGGGCATCATGTTTTGGAATTTATATGTATATTATTAAACCATACTCAACTATAGTCAACATGGGAATCATGTCTTGGAAATTATATGCATAGTAGTAATCCATTATCAATAAAATTCAATCACAAGCAACAAAAATAAACTATAGTCAGCTATAGTCAACATGGGCATCATGTTTTGGAAACTATATGTACATTAGTCAAGCATAGTCAATAAAAAGTTAGCCATAATCAAGGATAGCCAACAAAAGTCAACATGGGCATAGAAAATAATATAGTCATTAAATTTAATTACTTTAAATCAAATAACTTTATATAATAAATTTAACATTTAATACTTAATATAATTTTAATGTTCATGTTATTTTAAGTGTTTTAATATTTAATTTGTAATATAACTTTTATAATTGTATTATAACTTAGTATAATAAATTTAATATTGCACTTCATATTGTTCCCAATATAGCTTTAGTAACTTTAATACTATTGGAATGTGGATGTCATTACAATGTTTTGAACAACAAACATTGTTGAAATGTTCCAAACAAAAAACATCGTTGCAATGTGATGAACGATAAACGTCATCACAATGTGATGAATAAGGAAAGTCATCGCACTAGGATGAAAAATACAAGTCGTTGCAAGGTGATGAAAAATATAATCTAACACAATGTGACAAACAATGAAAGTCGTTGCAATGTGATGAGAAATAAACATTGTCACAATGGGATGAGGAATAAACATTGTTGCAATGTGATGAACAATAAACATCATTGTAATTTGACGTATAGTAAAAAATGTCACAATGTGATGAACAATAAACATCATCACAATATGACGAACAACAAATGATGTCATAATATGCTAAACAACAAATGATGTCAATGTGATGAACAATAGTCATTGTCACAATGTGACAAACAATAAATAATGTCACCATGTGATGACCGATAAACATTGTCACAATTTGATGCATAATAATTGATGTCATAATGTGATGAACATCAAATGTCGTCACAGCTGGACAAAAAAATGATGTTGTAATGCACAAACAAAATTCAACCAAATTCAACCATAGTCAACTATAATGAACATGTACATCATGTTTTGGAAATTATATGTACATTAGTCAACCATAATCAACATAAGTCAAGCATAGTCAACAAAAGCCTACCATAGTCAACATGGGTATTATATTTTGTAATTATATGTACAATAGTTAACCATAGTCAGCAAAAGTCAACCATAATCAACTAAAGTCAACCATAGTATATATGGGCATTATGTGTTGAACATTATATGTACATTTATCAAGCATCGCCAACAATAGTCAGCCATAGTAAACAAAAAACCAACCATAATCTACCATATTCAACTGAAGTCAACAATATTCAACTATAGTCAACATGGGCATCATGTTCATGTCTTAGTTAACTATAAGCATCATGCCCATACTCAACATGGGCATAGGAATTAATGTAGTCATTAGAGTTAATAAATTTAACATAAATAACTTTATATAATGTATTTAATATTTTATATAATTTCAATGTTAATGTTATTAGTGTTTTAATATTTACTTTGTAATATGGCTTTTGTAATTTTGTTTTAACTTAGTAATATAAATTTAACATTACATTTTATATTGTTTGCAATATAGCTTTAGTAAATTTAATACTTTTCTCAATGTCAATATCATTGCAATGCATTGAACAACGAATGATGTTGTAATGTTATACACACAAAACATCCTTGCAACCTGCATAATAACAAATGATGTCACAATGTGACAAATAACGAAAAAAAGTCACAATGTGACAAATAATTAAAAAAAGTACAATGTGAAAACAACAAACATCATTTCAATGCAATGGACAATAAATTTCATTGCAATGTGACAAACAATGAAAGTCATTACAATGTGATGAACAAAAAAAGTTGTCGTGGTGTGATGAACAACAAAAGTCATTGCAATGTGATAAACAACAAAAGTCATCACAAAGTGATTAACAATGAAAGTTATCACAATGTGATGAACAACGAAATTCGTTTCAATGTGATAAATCATAAACATCATCTCAAGATGAAAAGCAACAAGCAATCACATAATGTGACGAACAACAAACATTGTCACAATGTGAAAAAACAATAAATGCCATAGCAACGTCATGAAAAACAAACAACATCACAATGTGATGAAAAATAAACACCATCACACTATGATGAACAACAAATGATGTGAAAATGTGTTGAAAAACAAAATACGTCAATGCAATGAATAATAAATGTCATCACAATGTGATGGACAATAAACAATTCCACCATGTTATGAACAATCAAATGTGATAATGTGATGCATAATAAACAACGTTATAATGTGATGAACATCAAATGTCATTGCAATTGGACAAAAAGATAATCTTGTAATGCAAGAAACAAAACCATTGAGAGCTATGATTAACCATTGATTCATAAACTACAGTGGATATTCCACTGGATATTTTGTCACAATAAATTTGATGAAATTATACTTAAAATCCAAAATATATGCTATAAGGGTTAATTTATCCTTACATTTATAGATTTTTAAATTATTGTGTTATGCTTATGCATGCAATAGATAAAGTATGGAGAAACTAGAGAACAATGAAATAAAAATCACAAGCCACAATTGACATAAGATATAACTTGGGAAACCCTTTCAGGAGAAAACTCAGCTAGAAGGTGAGGTTGCTCTTCTCTCTTTATTTGAATGGAGAATGGATGCAAGTACAAAGAAGTGAGACTTGTGGCATGTAGGCTACTATAGTGTGAAAACCCTAACTTTTCTCTCTCTCTCTCTATCCACTCTCAACTACTCCGCTCATCTATGGAACATAATGAACTCAAATATAACTAAACCCCTTTTCCTCCTAGTGGTCCAGTTATAACACAACTTGATAGCATGACTAGCAATTCAATTTGAATCCAAATCTTAACTAGAGTTACAATATCAACTCTTCTATATGCTTTTTCACCGTGATAATGTGGCTAGCCCTTTTTCCATGAGTAATGGGGGCTAACTCAACATCCTCTTGAACGATGGTGATTAAAACAAGAAGGTCAACTTTTGAGTGGCATAATTTCATATGGACTCTGATTAAGGTGATTCTTGCATAGTCGTTGGAAAGATATTTGTGTATAGAATAGTGCTAGAGGATGAAAAATTTAAGTAGTAAGTTTTACCCTTAAAAAATTCCATTTGATGTATCAAACTACTTTTATAATTTCAAACCCCAATTTTGCAAACTAAGATCTGCTGGTAAAAATGGTTATGTGAGATAATTCCTTGATTTATTTAACTATGAAAGAATTATGATGGATGGAAAATAATATAATGATTGAATATAGATCAAATTTTTTTAATTGTGTCAACCATGATCTTCCCTTGGTTGACTGAGGTCAAACAAAATCAACCATGGTCACATGTGGTCGAGCATAGTCAATCATAGACAACGAGATGGGCATATGTGGTCAACACAGTCAAGATGGCTAGCCATGTTCAAACAAGGTCAAACATGGCTAAACCATGGTCAATAATGGTCAACATGGTTGACTATATGGTTAACCACGGTCAACCATGGTTTGCATGGTTAAGATGGAAAACCATAGTCAACATGGACGTCACAATGCGATGCACAACAAATGTCATCGCAACATGATGATTAATAAACATCATCACAATGTGAAGGAGAGTGAATTGGATTTTCCACAATGTTAATAGAAATTGGTCGATGTTTCGAATCCCAACGGGGATCCATCTTCAGGACAGATTATGAATGAAAGCAGAAAAAGGCCACAACCATGGATAAATAGTGAAGAAAAGTTTAATAATTCTAAAAGAGCCGACCATATATTTTAATTAATTTGTAATTAATATTTTAATATTATTAATAAATTTTAAGTAATTTTAAATTTTAATTCACTTAGTATCTATTTCTATAAATGAGATAATTATAATGTTGATAAATAATAATAATTAAGAGTTTTTTATTTACTGAATTAATAAATTAATTTAAATAATTACTCAATAATGAGTATTATTATAAAATGTTTTAGGTTTAATTTATACATTTTTTTAATAAATAATTAATATAATTATTAAATATTCTAATAAATATTAATAATATTATATTAATAAACTTATAAATAAATATTATTAACTAAATAATTATTTATTTTATCCAATAATAACCATGCTTAATGGATAAAATTAATCATTGTTTCTATTTAATACTTACTTTATCAGTAATATGTTTAAAGAGCCTTAAACAATTAATAAGAAATCAAGCTTAGTTATTAAAGAAAAAATAATTAATTCAATATTATAGTTAGATTATTAATGTGCACTATTTTCTTATTATCTTTTATTTTAATTAAATAAATAAATCTTATTCTAATTTTTTTTTAAGAATAATAAATAAGTTTTAGATTAATAAATAATTTTTAGAAATAATAATAGCTATTAAATTTTTGTAGAAAGAATAATAATTATTAAAATTTTAATTTACTAAATTATAATTCAATAATTATTAATAATTAATTAATATTAATTTTATTATATTATTTATTGAAAATGTTGAATAACTAAGATATATTTATAAATAAATATTAATAAACCAACTAATTATTTATTTTATCCAGTAATAACCATGTTTATTGATTAAAATTAATAATTATTCTTAATAATATTCACTTATAAGTAACATTATGGTTAAGAGCTAAAATAAAAATAATTAATTAGAATTATATCAATGTTGTGATTTAATAACTCATTAATGTTATGATTAATAGTTATTAATTAATAATATAGTTTGATTCTATCTACTTATCGTTTATTGTTTTAAATAAAAATATAAAACTCTAATTGAAAAAGATTTACCTAAGATACTATACCTGCGAGGATGAGTTGGTGGAACGGATTTTTCTGATCAGAGGAAGCCAACTATCACTGATTCGGCTCCCTCCATCCCTATTGAGATTATGAGGATGCTTAATAATCTCAAGAGCTTCCCTAATTTTCCTTCTCTGGTATTGTTCATCTCTGGAGATAATTTTGACATCTTCTAAACACACGTTATTCTTAGTTTTCGATGAGTGTTCTACAAGGGTTGAGGTACGAGATCTCCCATTATTTGTATCGACTCTGTGCTCCTTCAATATTTTCTGCAAAGAACACTCAGTTTCTCCAATATAACTCTTTCCACATGAACAATCAATATTATAAGTTTTTTGTGATTGATATTATCCTTAACTGACTGCATTTTTTGTCTTATTGTTCCTGCTGTTGTAAATTGTGTGACTATGTCCTTCTTCCCCAAAACCATGGCGATCTTATCCATGATTCCCCGGATGTATGAAAGGAAAACCCTACCGAACTTATCCTGAGGTTATTGATGCTTATGAGAAAGGACTGAATCCTTAGCTCTCTTTATGGCCTGCTTAATATCTCTCTCCTTATATCCTATACCCTTAAATACAGAGGTTAATTGATTGATTTCCTTGCTAAGGTGCTCAGAGTCAAATATCCCGAGGGCCCTAACAACAAGAGTATTCACGACACCAAATTTCCGAGTTGGATGATGGTAGGAATCAACATGAAGATAACTGTCAATGTGATTCTTCTTTCTAAATTCTTGATGCCCTAGAGTTCCATCCTCCTTCCTAGTGAAAAGGACATAAAAATGGGATGCTCTTGTTTTCTTCAACCTCCATGGTAAACTTGTATTCTGATGAAGTAGAGTTAAGGTTATTAAAAAATCTCTCAATATTCTCCTTACCAGGAGTCCACTTTATGTTGGTGTCATCAACAAATCTCTTCCTCTAAGCTGGTTTTACGATAAAGGATTCAAGGGAAATATTTTCAAAGTGCTCCATATATAAGTTAGTGATAATAGGTGAAAGAAGTGACCCCATTGTGACACCATATACCTGCTCATAGTATGCTCCATGGAAACTAAAAAAGGTGGATCATAAACAAATCTCAACAAGCTTAGTTATTTATGGATCAGTTACTTATTTTATAACTTCAACAACCTCATCTAATGGAAATTTGGTAAATAATGATACTACATCAAAACTTACCAAAATTTCATCATCATCTACCTTCTCATTACTGATGAGCTTTATGAAATCATTAGAGTCCTTAATGAATGAGTCAATGTTTCCAACCAGGGGCTTAAGAATCTTGGAAACATATTTTTCCATCTCATACGTGGGGGATCCTATGGTATTAAATATCGGTATGAGAAGAACACCTTCTTTGTGAATTTTGGGTAATCCATCAATTCTAGGGGTGACCTCAAATGAAGGGATCAACTTCTTCTTTAATTTATCATCAAGCCCAGATTTTGTGATTACCTTTTTGACTTATTTTATAACCCTGGGCATGGGATTGGAGTTAAGTTTCTTATAACTACTACATTTTAGATGTTCATTCATTTTGTTTATATAATCATCCCTATCCAATACCACGACAACTCCTCCTTTATCTTCTTTTAGGACAACAATTCTTTCATTATTGCAAAGGGATTTTAGAGCACTAAGCTCATCTTTGCTTAGATTACTCCTGGGGGCTCTTGCTTTCCTCATTATAAGGGCACATTCATTAGGGGAATTTTGAGGTCTAAAATGGGCCTCCTAAGAAAAATGTACAACCAAAATAAACTTTACAAGAACAAATAAGATTCAAGATGATGATGTCAACCATGGGGGATGATTCACCATTTTTGAAGTAAAAAAGTAAAAATAATAAAAAATAATAAAATAATAAAAATACTTTTTCAACTCGTATTTTCATCTTATCGCCCTAAGGTTTTACTCAAATTTCGAGTGGGAGTACTCATTGGATGCAAAATTTAATTCTTCATCCAAAGAGTACCCATGTTGCATATTTTCGATGGACCCTGGTACATGAAAAATGAGAAATACATGAAAAAATGTGATTGCAATCACGTTTTTCATGTATTTATAGTTTTTTGTGTAGCTAGGTCCATTGAAAGTATGCAAAATGGGTACTCTTTGGATGAGGAAATAAATTTTGCATGCAACGAGTACTCTTGCTCGAAATTTGAGTAAAGCCTTAGGGAGATAGGTTGAAAATATGAGTTGAAATAGTATTTTTTTATTTTTCCCTCTAAAATTTGATGATGTAATCTAATATTATTTTATTATTTCTACTATTATTTTATAATTTACCTATTATGCCCATTTTATACCTCAAAATTCCCCTAATTCTTGTATTAATGCCTCCTTGTCATCCAATGCTAAACCCTGAATCCCATATTCAATACTACAAATGATGCTTTCCTTTGGAATGATTTTAGGAGAAACAACAAATCTGAGTCCCCTACTTAAGATTTTAATGGTTTCTTGACTCAAATTTAAAGAGGAAAATTTACTACCTTATTCTTTCTTGGTTCAATTAGGTTGTTTGCAATGGGCTTACTATGACATAATTCAACATCATGGCTGCTTTTTATACAACCCTCGTCACTTTTGATGCCACCTTGGTTTTTGCCTCTTGTATAGGTCATAAGCTGAGAACTTGATTTACAGCCAAGGGTATGACCTGATATCATAACATTATCACCTTCTCTAACGCTGAAAACATTATTAGCGCGACCATCTCTTCCAATGTTGTTGTGAGCATCATTACTATTGATTCTGCCAACATCACGGTCAATATAAGACTATTCTGAAGGGTTTAGTATAGAAATATTATGGATGGTACTAAACCAATCACTTTCTAATGCCAAATTATCCTTATTTCTCAGTCTGACTAGATTTTTTAAGGAGGGAGAAGAAAAAATAAGCAATAATAACTCGTTGTTATTATAGGTTATTGTTCTATTTCCCCAATAGTTCTAGATGATACGAAAGGCATGCTTCGTGTGTTGTTTACTATGTTGCTTAACATAGAGTTTCTTACCAATATTATGACAAAAACCCCGCTCTCAATGTTCCTATCAATAGAATAGGACGTTGCCCTCTCTTTGTAAACACTGCTCATTACCAAATGCTCCATTGAGCTTACAGGCGAATCATCCCTCACTTCCTCCTTAGTTGGCGAATCAAAGCTATGTTCCAAAATGACTATGACGATGCTTCATCTTTTATTAATATTTGCATCTAATCGAAGTTGCTCATTTACTGCATCAAATCCGTCTTTAAACATAAAATTCCATCTGAATGTGACGAACATCAAATTCCATATGAATGTGATGAACATCAAATTCCATTTGACTGTGATGAACAACAAACATTGTCACAAAGCAACAAAAAATAAACATCATCATAAAGGAAGGGTTCATTATTTAGTGATAAATGGGAAGTCAAACAAGTCAAAGTTTCACTATACAAACCAAATAAATCATTCCTCAAACAAAATTTAGTCAACCATAGCCGACTATAGTAAACATAAGCATTATATTTTGGAAATTGTACAACCATAGTAAATTATAGTCGACATGGGCATCACATTTGGGAAATTATACAACCATAGTCAACATGGGCATCATGTTTTTGAAATTATGTGTGCATTAGTCAACCATAACAAACTATATTCAACATACACATGATGTTTTGGAAATTATATGTACATCAATTAAGCATAATCAACAAAATTCGACCATAGTCAACTATAGTAAACATGGGCATCATGTTTTGGAAATTATATTTCAATTAATCAAGCATAGTCAACTAAATTCAAACATAACCAACTATAGTCAACATGGGAATCATGATTTGGATACATTAATCAAGAATAATCAACTATAGTCAACAAAAGCCAACCATAATCGATAAAAGCCAACCATAGTCAACATGGGCATCATGTTTTGGAGATTACGTGTACATTAGTAAACCACTATCAACTGTAATTAACATGGGAATCATGTTTTGAAAATTATATGTCCATTAATCAAGCATAGTCAACCATAGTCTACAAAATTCAACCATAGTCTACCATATTTAACTAAACTAAACCAAAGTCAACTATAGTTAAACATGGGAATCACGTTTCAAAAATTATATGTACAGCATAGTAAAAAAAGTCAATCAAAGTCAATAAAATTTAGCATGGGCATCATGTTTTGGAAACTAAATGTACATTATGTGAAAATTCTTAGATCTGGAATCCTACTGCAACAATTGATGATAATTCTTCTATTTGTTAATTCCTTGAACAAATTATTTACAGTGCTCTACTATAAATATTGAAATCTCATACACTACAACCTTCACAAAATTAAACTATGGAAAAATACAAGTGGAAACAAGATCTGAGCAAGAGTAAATCATAGACACATGACACCGTTATTTTTGGACCAATGTCCCTAGAAAAACCCAATGCGGGAAAATCGATGCAACAATTGATATGCAGTAATTTTGAATGAAATCTGGGATGCCTTTCTAGCCATCCACATAGAGAATCTGACTAACAAAGAAGCTAGTGATATTACCTCACACTGACACTGGAAGTCAAAACTGGCCAAAAACCCGAACTGGAAAGCCCTCCACCGCCTCTGCCCAGTATCTATGTAATCACTACGTAGTCTCTGTGTCACTCTGTGTGGGGACTGCATGTATTCTAATTGTTGGTTCTTCTGCTGGCTAGATCGGACCTTTTGACCTCTCCTAGTCTCCCACCTCGATTCTCCTGCACTGGATCTGACAGATCCTCACCTAAATCATGAAATTCCTTTGGAAAAATGTGCTAGCTCTGTAGAGCTGCTACGTTTCCTCTCTACATAATTCTCTCAGTCTTGTCTGTTGTGTATTCTCTAGCTCAGGAAAATCTCCAACCGACAATTATCTCTGCCCCTCTATACGAGAATCCTCTCAACCGATCTTCTCCCTGAGCATTGCTCACTAAAAAGTGGATTCTTTCTCCATCTTAGTGTTCTTTCCAAGTTCCCCATAAAGTCATTCTTTTAATATTCTCATTGATAATTCAACGACTGAGATTAAATCATTAATCAACGTCTAATATTAACTTTACTTTATCTTCATCTTTTCTAGAACATTCATACTCTATTTTAAAATAATATCCATCAATTATTTTAATTTCCTAAGTTCAGACTTAGGGTCCCATTAAAAATAATTAAATATTCTCATAAAACATGATCCGAGTGGAATTTCTCAAAACAAAATTGAGTTCTTTGCAATACATGTGCCTAAGCCTTGCTGCAAATTTTGAGACTTAGATCACATCTGATGTTACCACAAATCAACACTCCCTCTTAGCGGGGAATGTTATCTAGCAATAAAATCATCTAAAAGACTACTTTGATTCTACAACATCTCCCTTTGCACTGTTGATGTCTGACACTACTTCCCACCAAAAATGTGTTGCTACATCCATGTTGATGCTAACCCTGAATGCTGCTGCAAAATTCTACTGCACTGCAACTGAAAAACATCCAATAATGAACTAAGTGTTCAACATGATGCATCTTTGTGCTGAAGATCTGATTGCTGCTAGCTTCTATGTTGTCCCTCTAAATTGATGTGCTACTGCTAACTCTGCACTATGCCTTACTGCGCACTGTTTCCAACTTTTCTCTGCGTTTCTCAGTCTCTAGCGCTCACTAGTCACTGCGTTGTCACTTCTACACTCCTCTGCACCAACTAAAACTTGTCCATCCTGCTACTTCTGATTTGGGCTCCTATAATAAGGTGATGATCTTAGAGGTGGACTTCTCGAGGATTCTACCCAGCTACAGTTCTGCTGAACTATAGCTCCAGATCTCCCCAATTCTCCCCAAGAGATATGTGGGCAATCATCGCAAACTCCTCTTCTTCGATCCTGGCGATTGCAACCTGTGGATAATGCTTCTCATCTTTTTCCTTATTCTTGAGAGGACATTGTGAGGCGTAAAGTCCAATCTCGCCACACCGAAAGCATTTGATCTTAGAGATGCCCTTCTTCTGCCTCCACTGGTCCTGTTATCCCTTTGATGCAAGGGTTATGTTTTCCTCCTCCTCCTTGGGCTTCAACCCACTGCTATTTCTACTCTCAAGCTTACACTTAATAATTTCTCGCCTCATCTCTTCCTACTGAAGAGAAGCCCACATCGTTTCCCAATATGGCAGTATTTCTCTGCCCAAGATGCTCTGGACAAAGACTTGCCACTCATCTGAAACTGAATTTAGGGAAAATATAAATATCTTGGTGGCCTGAGGCGCAACTCCTATAGTTTCCAGCTGATCTCAGTTCTCCTGAAGTCTAGATAGGAATGGATCAACGCACTCACCCTTATGCATCCTTTTAGAATGCAACTTCTCCTCTAAAAAAATCTTCCGCTGCTCAGAAGATCCCTGATACAACATCTCCAAGGCCTGCCACATCTCTCTAGCTGTGTCTTTTCTCACGATGTGACACATGACATGATCCCTCACTCCTTCGAGGATCAAGTGATTTTCCTTTTCCATATCTTTCTTTTATGCCTTCAGCTAATCTGCCTCTATAGGTAAAACTACCATACCATCGATGAAAGCTTTGAGATCATTCTCATATAGCAGGCATCTAATCCTTTCCTGCTAGATCACATAGTTAGAGGCTCCCTCCAACTGATATTGATCTCTCATCCTGCTTTTTTCCACTTCTGCTGAAAAAATTTGAACTAGCTCCCTCTCTCTCCTTTGCATAGCTGCTGGCCTAGCCTATGCACTCCCTTCTAGAGATAGTATATTTTCAGCACAATACTATAGCTCAACTATCAAGAATTAGAATTCCCCAGCTAGGAATTCTCTAAGGAAGAAAATCCCCAAAGTGTTGTCGCTCTGCTGCCTCTAACCCTCTACGCAATTGGCTCTATGTACTCCCTACTGGAGAAAGCCAAATAATTCATGAACTCTACTACTTTTTCACAGGAAATCATAGTTTCTTGGGCATGAAACTATCTGAGGTTAGAAATCCCCAAAATGTATCTTCAGCTACTCTCTTCTTACACTTCTTGCACCAACAATCATTGCTATACAGAAACTGCGTCCCACCAGTTGTTGATATGTGTTGAATCTGTTGCACTGATCCCTTTTCCTCTAAAAAACTGTAAACTGGAAAATCCTACCTCTCTGTTGGCTCACTCAGAGAGATATTTCCTTGTAGATATAACCCCCTGGCTTGTATTGTGCAATCATTTGGAAATCGTTTCGCTGCTTACGCAACTCTTTGATCCTCGACTTCTCCTTCAATGTCAGATCTACTAGATATGTTCTCTTTCTCCTCCCGCACTTATCCAAAAAAAATTAAAACCATGTGAAAATTCCTAGATATGGAATCCTACTGCAACAAATGATGAAAATTCTTCTATTTGTTGATTCCTTGAACAAATTATTTACAGTGTCCTACTGTAAATATCAAAAACTCATACACTACAAGCTTCAAAAAATTAAATTGCGGAAAAATACAAGTGCAGAAACAAGATCTGAGAAAGAGTAAATCATAGACACATGACACTGTTATTTTTGGACCAATGTCCCCGGAAAAACCCAATGTGGGAAAAATGGTGCAACATCAGAGGGTTTATTTATTATGTAGTTATTCTGAATACAATACGGGATGCCTTTCCGGCCATCCACGCAGAGAATAAGATTGGCAAAGAAGATAGAGAGATTACCTCACACTGAAACTGGAAGTCCAAACTGGCCAAAACCCTAAACTGACAATCCCTGCACAGTCTCTGCGCAGTCTTCGCGTCACTTTGCGAGGGAACTATGTGGCTTCTGATTCCTATCTCTTCTACAGGCTGGATCTAACCTTCTGAACTCTCTCGATCTCACACCCCAGCTCTCTGACACTAGATCTAACTGATCCTCTTCTGAATCATGGACTTCCTCTAGGATACCACACTTCCTCTACTGGCTTTGTGCAGGCTCTGCTACCCTGCCTCTATGCGTACTTCTCTATGTCTTCTATGTTCTATATTCTCTGGCTAAGGAAAATATCTAACAAGAAATTATCTCTGCCCCTCTCTACAAGAATCCTCTTGATCAATCTTCTCTCTGAGAAATTATCACTAAATAATTTCTATCTCTGGATTCTTTCTCCGTATCGGTGTTCTTTCCAAATTCTCTGTCAAGTCCTTCTTATAATATTCTCATTGAGACTTCAACGACCGAGATTAAATCACTAATCAACGACTAAGATTTAACTTGACTTTATCTTTGTCTTCTCTAGAAGATTCACACTCTATTTTAATTAAAATCCATTAATTATTTTAATTTCATAAGTTTAGACGTAGGGTCCCATTAAAAATAATTAATTATTTTCATAAAACATAATATGAGTGGAATTTCTCAAAACTCTTTACGGGTTCTTTGGAATATATGTGCCTAAGCCTCCCTGCAAATTTTGAGACTTAGAGCACATCCGATGCTACCACAAATCAACACATTAGTTAACCATAATGAACAAAATTCAACCATAGTCAATATAGGCATCATATTTTTGAAATTCTATGTATAGTAGTCAACCATTGTCAATAATAATCAACCATAAGAAAAAAAAATTAACCATAGCCAACTATAGTAAATATGGGCATAAAATGAATTAATATAGTGATTAAACATAATAACTTTAACTTAAATTATATTATATAGTAATAGAATTAGTTAATATAGTGATTAAAGTTAATAGCCTTAACTAAAATTATTTTATATAGTAAATTTAATATTTAATAATATAATTTTAACATTAATGTTATTTAAGTGTTTCAGTTCAATTTTTAATATAACTTTTATAATTATATTATAACTTATTAATATAACTTTATTATTATACTTTATGTTCTTTGCAATATAATTTTAGTAACTTTAATATTGTTTGCAATGTGGACATCATCGCAACGTGTTGAACAATAAATGATGTCACAATGTGATGAATAACAAACATCATCACAAAGTGATGAAAAAAAATGATTTTGGAATGTGATGAACAACAAAAAAGTTGCACTGTGACTTCATCACAATGTGATGAACAATGAAATTTGTCACAATGTGATAAAAAATAACCATCATTGCAATGTGATAAAAAATAAACAACATTGCAATGTGATGAAAACAGATATTATTATGATATGATGAACAATAAGTGTCACCATAATGTGATGGATAACAAAAAACATCACAATGTGATAAATAAAAAATGTCATCATAATATGATGAACACCATACAGCATTGCAATGTGACAAACAAAGAAGGACGTTAATGTGATGAAAAATAAATGTTGTTTCAATGTGACGAATAATAAATAATGTCACAATATGATGAACAATAAACTTCATCACAATGTGACACACAACAAACAATGTCACAATGTGATGAGCATTAAACGTCATCACAAATGGAGAAACAAATGATGTTACATTGAAACAATGTTATGGAACTAGCTCTAAAAATAGAAGAAAAGAGAGATCAACGCCTTAGAAATAAGCCACTTCGAGGGGGAGACCTCCTTTACATTACATAAATGAACAATTCTTGGATGATACAAATGAAAAAACTGCCTTCTATATATAGGATTCCATGGGTCCACAATATAATCCTATCCGACCTAACAATAATAATGTAAGGGCACAATAATAATAATATGGGGGTTACAGGGGTACAACAATTACAATAAGGGGGTTACAATAACAACAATAAGGGACTATAGTAGTAATGTAGGGACCTAACATGCCCCTCTCCTTCAAAATTATATTGTCCTAAATGCTTGAGTAGCTATGGATACTTCTGTATAAAATTCTCATTCTCCCATGTAGAATCTTCAGTGGGTAAGTTCTTCCACTTGAAGAGATACTCTGAAATTTATCAATTGCGTAGCTGTCGAGTTCTTGTTTCCATGACTCATTCAGGTTCCAATATGATTTTTCCTTCCTCATCAAGTTCTGGGAATATTTTTTGAACTGGAAGTTTGTCATGTCTAACCTTCTTTAAGCATGAAACATGGAGAACTGGATGCACTTGCGAAGAAGCAGGAAGCTCCAATTTGTATGCCATAGTACCAATATTTTGCAACACCTTGTAAGGACCATATTACTTTGGCGATAGTTTATTATCCTTCTTAGCTTGCTTGAGGGAAATTTTTTTGTATGGTTGTAGCCGTAAAAATACCCAGTATCCTACATCAAAACTTATCTCATTAAGATGATGATTTGCCTGTTGTTTCATTTGATTTTGAGCCAAATTTAGGTTATCCTTTAAGATTTGGAGAGCTTGTTGTTGATGCTCAATGTGATCTTCCACTGCTTTAACCTTATAATTATCTCTTAAATATGATTTGATGGATGGTGAATGATATCCATAAAGTGCCATAAATGGGGTCATTTTTGTTGCAGTATGGAAGGAAGTGTTATACCACCATTCAGATAGAGGTAACCACTTGACCCATTGTGTTTGTTTATCAGATACAAAAAAACAAAGATATCCTTCCAAACATTTGTTTACTATCTCAGTTTGACCATCGAATTGAGGATGATAAGATAAGCTATGAGCTAGTTGAGTACCCAAACAAGAAAATAATTCCGTCCAAAACATTCCAGTAAAAATAGGATCTCTGTCGCTTACAATAATCTTTGGGTTTCCATGTATCTTTTGAGTTGTTTCCATAAATGTAGTAGCAACTATACTTGCTTTAAATGGATAAGATAATGCACAAAATTGTGCATACTTGGTAAGTCTATCAACTACGACCATGATGACACTCTTTCCTTCGGACTTAGATAAGCCTGTGATAAACTCCATTGAAATATCCTCCCAACGTTGACTTGGAATGGATAAAGGCTCTAGAAGACCCAGGGTCTTAATTGTCTCAAATTTATTTTGCTGGAAAACCAAAAATTCCACCACAAAACGAATAATGGGATTTTATGCCATCCAAAAATTTTTCACCTCAGGGTAAGTTTTAAAACTATGTCTCCTAATTAGAAAATTCCAAAAGAATTTTTTTTTTTAGCTGGGAATTCTTACAAAGATATAGGCAATATTTGTACCATAAGGAATCATTTTTCCAACTAAATGTATCAGATGTACTAGGATCTTGCTGCAACTTTTGAATGAGTGGCCACACTTCTTCGCCCTTCTTCCATTCATCCATTGCTTCGATTATCCAATCTGGTTGGATAATAGAAATGGCACAAAGCAATACTTCCACCTCTTAATTCTTTCTTGAGAGTGCATCTAGAACAACATTTAGCTTCCCTTTTTTGTAGATGATTTCAAGTTACAACCAAAGGATTGTCGTGACCTTCTTTTTTCTATTCTTCAAAGATAGTCTTTGTTCCAAAAAGTGTTTAATACTATCATGATCAATTTTTACCTTGAAGTGTCTTCCCATTAGGTAAGGTCGCCATTTATTTAGTGCATGTAGTATTGCCAACATTTCCTTCTCATAAATAGCTTTCTGTAAATACTTTCCTTTGATTGGACGACTTTCAAAAGCAATGGGTCTTCCTTCTTGCATTAAAACATCACCAATTCCATTTCCTAAGGCATCACGTTCCACAATAAAGGTTTTTGTGAAGTCTGGCGTAGCTAAGACCGGTGCTAGGCACATTGCCTCTTTTAGATGTTCAAAGGCCTTAGTTGATTCAGGAGTCCATGAAAATGCATCTTTCTTCAATAATTTTGTTAGAGGTGCTGCTATTCTCCCATAATTCTTAACAAAATTGCAAGAATGCCCTGTTAACCCAAGAAATCCTCGCAACTTCGTTATGGTTATGGGGAATTTCCATTCATTAATGGATTTAATTTTGTTAGGTTATACCTTAACACCCTCGTGAGATACAATATGACACAGATATTTCACTTCTTGTACTCCAAAGAAACCTTTGGAGCTTTTTGCATATAATTTTTTCTCCTCCAATAGTTTGAGCACCCTACCATCATGTTGAACATGATCCTTCCAAGACCTGTTGTATATTAGTATATCATCAAAAAATACTAGCACAAAATTTTATAAGGGTTTCAAAATGGAATTCATCAACCCTTGAAATGTAGAAGGTGCATTGGTAAGGCCAAAAGGCATGACCAAAAATTCGTAATGACCCTCATGAGTTCGAAATGTTGTTTTCGGAATATCTTCATTCTTGATTCTAATTTGATGATATCCTGAACGGAGATCCAACTTGGTAAAATAAATTGCTCCATGTAATTCATCCAATAATTCATCAATCACAAGAATGGGAAATTTATCATTAATAGAGAGCTTATTGAGCTCCCTATAATCCAGACACATGCACCATGATCCATCCTTCATGTGCACCAATACTACTGGAGCAGAGAAAGAACTTTAACTAGGTTGAATTTTACCAACCTCTAACATTTCTGCAATCATACGTTCAATTTTTCTCTTTTGGACAAAAGGATATCTGTAAGGCTTGATGTTTGGAGGAACACTTCTTGGAATCAAATGAGTAGCATGATCATGCCCACGAATAGGTGGGAGTCCTTTGGGAGTTTCAAACACCTTAGAATGATTGTCCAAGACATTTTGGAGATTTGGAGAAATAGATGATTTTGATGTTTGAACTTCTAGTGAGCATGATTGTGCAATTACACCTCTTTTTTATTTCTTCAGAAGTTTTTTCATGACATCAACGCTTATTATCTTTCCCTGCTTCCCTGTGATACCCCGTAATTTAACTTCCTTTCCTTCTGAAAAAAATTTCAAGAAAAATTCTTGAAAATTAAAATCTACCGTCCCCAAAGATTGTAACCATTTTACTCCTAGCACAACATCAACACCTACCATTTGAATGGAAAGAATTGTACTATTCAATACATATTCCCCCATGGTTATCTTGAAATTATGGCATTTTCCAAAGCAATTTATAGTTCCTCCATTTGCAACCATCACTTTACATTCTGGTGTTGGGTATAAGAAGCCATTCAATTCCTTGGCTACCTTAAAATGAATAAAATTATGGGGGCTACATAGTATTTTTTCACCGTCCCTGCAATCCCCATCCCAAACATTGGAGGACCATTTTAATGACCCCTGTGTACTGTCATACATTTCCATAAATGTCATTGCATCCCTTGGCATGCCAAGAACATAATATATGTTGATCATTCATCAAGTAGACCATCAAAAACCTATGATTTTGGGTTGGTGCTGGTAGGTAGTTATTTCCTCGCGCCCATGAACAAGTTAACACTGAACCTCACACCCATCGGCACTCTGTCTCATAAGGGCACCTGCGACGATTTTCTTTTGGAAAGTTTTTTAAAATGGAAATGAAGCTTCTATGCTTTAACAGCTTCATGAGCAGAGTCATGGTTGCTTGTTCGACTGGATCAAGTCGAGTTTCTCCCTTTGGCCTATTAGTTCCTACAAATGTGTAAGTCCCCAAAGGGATAGACATCTCCCCCACCTTATGTGGATCCAAAACCTCCTCCTCCTCTCTTATAAATTCTGCTTCCTCACATTGATTCAGCTAGCTGAAAAATCAATAGTTATAGCTGGTGTGTTGAAGAAAGTAGAGAAAAATCCATTATTGAGAGAGAGTCTAATCCCGTTGCCTCATTGAGATGAATGACGAATGAATGTTTGAGACGTTCCCAACTAAACCTATCGAAGGAGATCTACAACGTCAAGGCATAGGTTGTAAACTTCTTTTTCATATATCAATAATACATGACTTGTTTTTGGTTCCAACTTTGTTTCCATTTATATTCAGTGTTTAACTCTCCTTGACTAGTTGAATAGTTGTAGATGAATGTATATGCTTGTATGTTGTCATCGTTTGTTTGATCTTTGTTCAGGTGCATGGACATCGTCACCAACGGAGCGCAAGGCGTGAAGTCAAAGTTCGAAGGATCACTGCCACGTGCCATGAAAAAAGCATTAGACTAAGGTAAGATATCTGTTCCAGTCCATATTTCATTTACAAGCTAGGAATTTAGGAATTTAGTGTGTTTCCTTGTTGCTATACCCACCCTAGGGCTAAAGGGATCGCCTCTATCTGCAAAGGGTATTTTCCTCCTCAACAAGTTGGTGACTCCACTGGGGACTCAACATGTTCAAGAGTGACATACTGCCGACACAACTGTGAACTGGTTCCATTTTCCCCCACCATTTATGGCAAGTACCCCAATTATTTTTGGAAACAAGCTTGAAGGGGATAGCATATTCTTGTCATGTAAGTTTGTCCTTCGGACAAATCCGTCCTAGTACATTTTACGAGCCCTAGGAAGGAGGAACTTAGTAATGTCATGATGACAACATCCGATGTCATTTAGTTTTAATGAGTCTAACAAAGGAAGAACTCGATGTATTTTCATGTTTAGAGAGTTTGAAAAGAAGCAGAAAAGAAAAATTCAGTAGGTCCCTTTTCGTAGGTAGTCTCACATATCCGAAAAGGTAGAAAACAAAATCTGAGAGAACGTCTTATCCATGTTCGACTAAGGTATTCATTTTTCGTAAATAATCTATCCCAGCCTGAAAAATGGGTAAACGTATACTGGGCGAATGACGTTTCGCAACCTTTAATGAGTTCAAAATGACAAGAGTCTCAACAATATTTTCAATTTTTGAGAGTCATAAAAGAGCTAAAAGTTGACTCCTCCTAGAGGAACGAGTGGTATTAAGGGTAGCAATTGGTTCCAGTGATGGTGGAACTGCTCAGAACAAGTAAAGTTCAATAGGTTGGCTAACAAGACCACTCATTGCAGATGTTCCTAAGGAATGGGTAAAAAAATCAAGTGAGGGAATATGATCGGTCAAGCAGATGGTAACGATGGAATGAGAAAACCAAGGCTCATCTGGAAAAACAGGTTGATAAAATGGAAATCACGAGAGGTAAAATAAGAATGGTTTCATTTTTACACAAGCTTGAAATTAGGAAATTCTACTTGAAGTAAGTTTGCATGCCCCCAACATGATAACTCAATTCAAGGTAAATGCCCCCCAAGATTCATGTCATTCACCGAAGTAGACTGTTGGTTACTAAGAGGTGGATGGAATGAAGGTTCAATTACGAGATCAGGCGAAAGACTAGATTAGGTGAAATACTCGACTGGGATTCTACGAGATCTAAAAAAAGACTCGAATTTGAAAAGGGAACTTGTTTCAATTTTTTAACGAGGTTGACACAATAAAATAACTATCCTCAAAAGACCTAATCCAATTTTTAATGAGGTTGACATAACAAATGAAATATCCTCAGAAGCTCTTATTTAATTTTTTAAGGAGCTTGACACAAGAAAACGAACTATGCTCCGAAGAGCTTGTTTCATATTTTAAGGAGCTTGACATAAGAAAAAAAACTATGCTCCGAAGAGCTTGTTTCATTTTTTAAGGATCTTGACACAAGAAAAAAAAACTATGCTTCGACGACCTTGTTTCATTTTTTAAGGATATTGACACAAGAAAATGAACATGGCTCTGAAGACCTGATCATGACGAATAAGAATTCATGGCTTCCAATATTTTCTCATCTGACAGGAGAAAAACACTCTCGAAATCGCAATCGAATGCCCCCAATAGATGGCACGTGACAATACTATCACTGGATGAGGGCAATGAACACGTGGGCACATAATTAACCTGTGGTGGGGAATATATCACCAGCAGGTAAGGAACAAGAAGGGATGATGGTAGGACAGATGTCAAATCAGGACCAAAGGATGAGAACTGATCAATTGTCACAATCTAACCTTCATTTGGAAAACAAATCACATGAAAGAGGGAAGAGTTAAGCGTGCCCTTAGCATAAGCATAGTCGCATCCCAGGAGTAAATTAAAATCCAAGGGGCCTTAGACCACCATCATGTCTATATAGACGGTTTTCCCTCCGAACGTAATAGATAACTTCAGAAGGATCCCTAATTGTTGACTTGTCCTCTATTAAAAGCCAAAAGATTATAAGTAACAGGCACAAGCTGCAGAGAACCTAAAGCTTTCTAGGTAGTTGAGGACAGAATACTAACCGTGGCACCTTCATCTATAATCATGCCTCGTACAACCATATTGCAGGCATGTACAACGATCTCAAAGGGCACGTAAGAAGGAAGACGATATCCCATGAATCGGATCTAATCAAAGGAAGCGACCAAACTACATGGAGGTGGTGCCATAGGAATAAGAGGATTATCCCTTTGCATTACGAGAGAAAAAATACCATCCTCCTGAACTCTGGGAATGAAAGAAGGAGGGTCACTTTCTTGGACTGTGGCGATGGGAGTTGGAGTATCATCCTCCTGGATCATGGAAATGGGAAGATCATTCTTCGATCACGGGGAATCAGAGGAAACAAAAAGAACCTGACTGGGATGAGACCCACTCTTGACAGAAAAGACTTGATGAAATTTAGGTGGAATAGGGTCGACCTTTTTCTCAACCAATGATTTTTTGGAAATGGACTCGGGAGGCTGACTTTCAGAGAGAGTGGAATTGACTGGGGATGAATCCTGATCAATGACTTGATCAACTAGCATAGGACTCAAGGAAAAATTCCAGTAACCAACAGGAATACAAGACTCGAAAGTTGAAAGGGTATCCAACACTTTAGAAGATTCATCCATACGAGGACATAGGTGAATGGGATGGTTCCCTTCACACAACCTATAGGGAAATTTGATCTTACCCTGTTTCTTACCAGTCTCTAAAGGCTCATCATTATAATGATGTCCAGAGGTTGATGATGAAGGATGAATCGGGCCAATGGACCACACTTCTAACACCTTGGGAATACCAGGGAAATCACGAAGAAGGTGGTCACCCTCACATAGCTTGCAAGGGAATTTGACTCTGCGAGACGGAGTGGCAAGTTTCTTGATATAAGCTGCATGGGTAGCAATAGTTGCTGATTTTCCCCCTAGCTTACTTTCCTTCTTCTTATTCAACCTCTTCTTCTTCTTCTTAGCCATCTGGTTACTAGAATCTAGAATTTCATCAGGAGAAGAGGGAAAACAGGGTAAATAAATAGGCGAAGAAGGTGAGGGGTTGACCTTAAGATCAACATGGGGTTGACATGGTTTAGGCGGAGAACTTGGTTGGACAGAGGTTGGAACACTCAAGACCACTGAGGTTGAAAATAACCAAACAAGTAAACCAATAGTTAACCCAGGAAGGGACAATGTCACCATATAAGGGGAGCCAACATTTCCAAAAGAAGGAAAAGGACTAGGACTCCCATCAGATGGGGATCCTTGACTGGTAAACCCAGGAAATGTTGCCATTGACCTCACCCTTAGTATCACTAAGGAATAAAACTCTAACCAGGAATATTTCGCGGGAAATTAATTTTATAACATTGAAATATGACTCTACCTTTTCATGTTTTAAGAGTCAAGAAAAGGACAAAAGGTGGCTCTAGTCACTTTCAATTTGGACGAGCTCGAAAGGACAAGTGCTCGATGATCTTTTCAAATGTTAAAGTCGCAGAAAGATCAAAATGACTACTTAGGAACTCTAGGCAAGAAGGTGTACCAAGCTCCCGTGAAGTGAAATATACACCTTGGTGATCAAATGAAAGAGAAATTACCAAGGACTTAACGTATGTGTAGGCAGTCTCTCTGAATGCTATGTTCGGTGTATCACGGTTACAGGGTAGCAAACTCGACTTCCTATGGATAAAGAATTGCAACCTATGAGGGTCTCCCTTTATATACATGATGGTATGGGGAGAAAAAGTCCGTACTAGCATTGTCTAATGCCAGATGGCGAGTGACCGCTACTAGGTTTGAGTGACCGCTGCTAGGTTTAACGACGTCGAAACATGTCACTAGCCTAAACCTCTAAGTGTGAGTGTTAAGTTTAAATGATTCCTTAGGTTGATTGAGTTAATTTTACAGTTTATCTTGAAATTATGTTTTAGTTTCAAGGCCTTACTAAATTTAATCTCAAATATTTAATGCACATCTACATGAGAGAAAGAATACCATTTCAATTCAATGAAAGCTATCTAAGAGAGGGATAGTGGTTCACAACAGAGCAGCAATCAATCGAATGTAAGAATGACACTTCCTTTATGCTACTAATACAACCAAAGTGGAAAACGAAAAATGCTTCTCTTGTTTTTCACTTTCTAATGAAGAAGAAACCTACTATTGCAAAAGAGTACTTTACATTTTCAAACAAAAAGAAAGAATGAAAATTTTTGTTCTTTTGTATGACTGAAAAGAAATAATGCAATGCTACACTAAAAGGACAAAACCAACACTAGTTTTGAGCAACTTCGAACGAAATGATCAAAACACAAAAAGACCAATTCCAAGAGAATGTAAAACACACTCAAAACCAGACATGCATTCCTTCATGTAGAGAAAAGGAATTTCAAATTGAATCAATGAGCAATGTGATCTATGCTCAGGGCGATGGAGGAAGGGTCAAACGAGCATGAGAATGACTGTTCGACAATCCTACAACATGTATAATCAAAAGAAGAGACCAAGCAATCAAAAAATAGGATGAAGATAAAAATGACTAAACAGACTCATATCTAGCTCGGAGACTCAATGAACATGTGACCAAAGAAATGATGGAAGACACCTAGAAACCCTAGGATGAAAGAGCCACACTGATCCAAGGAGAGAAAATCAATCGAAATGAACAAGATAGGGAAGTCAAAAACCAATCCAAATGGATTAATTCAGGGAGAAAAACCAATCCAAAGGGTAAGATGCGCTGAAAACTCAGGAAAGAGGCCCAAAATCAAACCTACAGGAATTAGAATGACTGTTCAACAGTAATCCACACTGAATAGGGAAAATCGCACCCGTGCCAAAGGAAACCCACACCAATCGATGTGAATGTCAGGCAAACAACACTGTCGAGTAAGGAAACCAAAGAAAGGAGAAAATGCAACAGAGGAAAAACTAGGCTTATCACTATGAGAATTGGTGAAGTGGATTGAAAGTCAAGTAAGCAAAACAAAGCAGAGAAATGATAAAAAGACCAAAGTTGGACACACAAGAAAAACTTCAAAATGAACAACAAGAGGAAACAAACAAACTGATCCCTAGTGGAGTCGCAAAATTTTTTAGCAATAAAATCCCTTCTATAGATAGAAGCAATCCCTCTAGCCCTAGGGTGGGTCTAGCAACAAGGGAACATGCTAAATTCCTAAATTCCTAGCTTGTAAATGAAATACGGACTGGAACAGATATCCTACCTCAGTCCAATTCTTTTGTCGTGGCACGTGGCAGCGATCCTTCGATATTTGTCTTCACGCCTTGCACTCCGTTGGTGACGACGACCATGCATCTGAACAAATATCAAACAAACGATGACAACATACAAGCATATACATTCATCTACAACAATTTAACTAGTCAAGGAGAGTTAAACACTTTGAATATGAATGGAAACAAAGTTGGAACTAGAAACAAGTCATGTATTATTGATATATGAAAAAGAAGTTTACAACCTATGCCTTGATGTTGTAGATCTCCTTCAACGGGTTCAGTCTGGCACGTCTCAAGCATTTGTTCGTCATTCGGCTCAAGGACGCAATGGGATTAAACTCTCTCTCAACAATGGATCCTTCTCTCTTCAACACACCAATTATAACTATTGACTATTCAGCTAGCTGAATCAATGTGAGGAAGAAGAATTTATAGGAGAGGATGAGGAGGTTTGGGATCTAATGTTCGAGATGGGGTTTGCAGGGACGGTGAGTTCGTTTTCTTGTGTCAAGATCCTTAAAAAATTAAACAAGATCTTCTGAGGATAGTTCATTTGCTATGTCAACCTCATTAAAAAATGGATTAGGTCTTGTGAGGATAGTTCTTTTATTGTGTCAACCTTGTTAAAAAAATGAAACAATTTCCTTTTTCAAATTCGAGTCTTTGTTTAAATCTCGTAGAATCCTAGTTGATTTTTTTGCCTGATCTCGTAATTGAACCTTCATTCCATCCACCTCTTAGTAACCAATAGTATTCTCCGGTGAATGCCATGAAGCTTGGGGGGCATGTAACTCGAATTGAGTCATCATGCTGGGGACATGCTAACTTACTTCAAGTAGAGTTTCCTGATTTCAAGCTTGTGTAAAAATGAACCATTCTTATTTCACCTCTCATGATTTCAATTTTATCAGCCTGTTTTTCCAGATGAGCCTTGATTTTCTCATTCCTCGTTATCATCTGCTCGGCCGATCATATTTCCTCACTTGATTGTTTTACCTATTCTGAGAAATTCCACCATCACCGGAACTAGTTGTTACCCTTAATACCACTTGTTCCTCAGGAGGAGTCAAATTTCAGCTCTTTTCGAACTCTAAAAAATTGAAAAGATTGTCGAGAATCTTGTCATTTTGAACTTGTTAAAAGTTGCGAAATGCCATCTGCCCAGTATACGTTTACCCCTTTTTTGGGCCGGGATAGATTATTTACGAAAAAGGAATACCGTAGTCGAACATGGCTAAGAGGTTCTCTCAGATTTTGTTTTCTACCTTTTCGGATTTGTGAGGCTACCTACGAAAAGGGACCTGCTAGAGTTTTATTTTCCGCTTCTTTTCAAACTCTCTAAACATGAAAAGACACTGAGTTCTTCCTTTGTTAGAATTGTTAAAAATAAATGACATCGGATGCCGTCATCATGATGCTACCGAGTTCCTCCTTCCTAGGGCTCGTAAAATGTACTAGGATGGATTTGTCTGAAGGAAAAACTTACATGACAAGCATATGCTATCCCCTTCAAGCTTGTTTCCAAAAATAATTGGGGTACTCACTAGAAATGGTGGGGTAAAATGGAACCATTTCTCAGTTGTGTTGGCAGTATGTCACTCTTGAACATGACACTTGTCTGCAGTTCTTATTGGGTTGGGGACAACCCATATTCGTCATTTTGCCTCCATGGGTTTGGTTATCCATTTTGACCTCTCATATGCTCTTTTCTTTTTCACCATGACCTCATAGCCCTTGATGTCAAATACTTCCAAATTCCAGAGTCGTGTCACCAATATGTTCAAGAGAAGTTCCTTCTGCAGCTTTAAACCCCTGATCCTTTGTTTAGTCCTGATTCACTATCGTTTTATTCCTCTGTCTCGTGTCGATGATGTGGTAAACATTATGGCCCTCCTTCAATCGATCACTTCTTGTCGACATCAGCTCATTATCTAGGAAGTTGATCTAGAGACTCCCTTCTGCTACCTTAGAGCTTGCATGCCTCAATGACAAGTTATTCTCATTCGAAGATAGGTTCTCATCATTGGCCTTTGATCAAGTGATTTTGCGGGTGTTCGACTCCAGCTCATTTTTCACATTCCATGGATTGTACTAGCTGTACCTTGAGATTCATTATTGGTGGTCTCTATCGTGCATGTTAATATGATCCAGGTGGATATTGGTGGTCACCCGCCTATTCCACTTGGGGATCCACCATTGTCTATTTCAGTTTTTCAGTTTCGGCACAGTTTACTATTTTTTAGCAGTTTTTCGGGTCCTAAACTTCCGGAGCTGTTTTGAGGCCCTAAACGACGTTTTTTGGGAAAACGGAGGGCAACATGGGTCCATGGACCGATATTGCCCATTCCAAATTTGTAGTCCTCGGATAGATCTTTCTAACGAGGTATGGTACACGTCAAACGGAGATCGTATGCCAAAGTTACGCCCCTGGGAAGTTGAAACACCAATTTACCCAAACAGGGCCCATAGTCTTGGCGCTTCATCTCCTAGGGTTAGGGTTTTGGTTGTTTAGGATTTCCCATTGTTTCTAAATGATAAATAGGCCCTCGAGCCTCATTGTAACACAGTTCAGAGGCCTGTAGCCGCCACATCTCTTCTCAGAGATAGCTACCAGCGCCCTAGCTAGTTTTATTTCCATTTCGTCTATAAGCAAATTTCAGTTCTTTGATATTATTGAAATGAAGTGTTATTTCCTACCGTGATCTCTCAGGTATTATGTCAGTATGTTTACTCAAGGCGTTCTCGCATAAATCGGATCAGTACGTAGCGGTCCCGCTTTTTCTGATCCTTCTGCATGTCCCCAACGGTGTTCTGGCATAAGGAGCTAGCTCGATCTCGGGTGGAACCTTTCAAGATCACCGCAAATCAATGCTCCGGACGCCCATGGGGGACGAAAAGAAAGATGAGGGAGCAGGAGATCCTATCAAAATATTGCTCGAGGAGGCCCTCGAAAGACAAAGGAATGTGATGATGGATAACTTTGCTCAGATCCTTCAACGGCTACCCACCGGCGGCGCATCTGCATCCAGCAGCCACTCTGGAGGCGCGACTTCTTTTAAGGTACAAGTAAATTTTGACATTCCCATATTTGAGGGTCAAATAGACGCAGATGCCATAGATAGATGGTTGAATCTTTTAGAAGGATATTTCTCGGTTCATGACTTTTCAAACCGGGAGAAGATTATTTTTGCACTCCTCAAAGCTACCCCCCATGTTAAGGACTGGTGGGAAACCTACTGTGAGAACAAGGACCAGACAGAACCCTCTCTGTTCTCGGCTGTACCAACTTGGAATTCTTTCCGAGACGCCGTCAAGGAACAGTACTATCCCGTGGGAGCTATGAGGACAAGTACATACAATGGACCACGCTGCGACAACAAAGGGATCAAGATGTGCACGAGCTGACGAATCTGTTCCATACCCTGCGCACAAAGTTGGGTATCAAAGATTCAGAGAAACATTTGGTGCTAAAGTATCGCAGCTGTATGCACAGATACATTCAGGAGGAAATGGAGTTCCTCGACATCTCCTCGCTTGGTACGGCCTACCGGTATGCTGCCAAGATTGAGCAGAAATTCAAACAGAAGAAGCGAGACTTTGGATCTGCGAATCAAAAGCAAGGGAAAGGTGCTTCCAAACCGCAGAACAAAGGACAGAGCCAAGGCATGGCGGCTAAAGACAACCCATCAAAGCCACAAGAAAAGAACAGCACCGCGAAGCCAAAGAAGGACACGGGAAAGTGGTGTGAGTTCCATAAGAGCTCCACTCACAACACAAGTGAGTGTCGGGCCAAGCAGTCGCTAGTGGTCGAGATGAGGGCTTCTGAGTCAGATGCATGCTCTGACTCCGAATCAGAACCTGAAAAGGCGAATGAAAAAGGGAAACAGATTATTGATGCGGAGCCCAACGCCACTGTTGCCACTGCAAATATCCAAAAGGAGGAACCGGAAGATCCAGAGGAGGAGGAACGTCTCTTCCACTCCCAGATGTGGGTAAAGGGCTCCCCTGTACAGTTCATTGTCGACAATGGGAGCCAAAAGAACCTCATTTCAGCAGACGCCGTGAAGCGGTTGGGCTTGCCGACCACAGCTCACCCACATCCATATACCATCGGGTGGCTTCACCAAGGACGAGATCTCCGCGTCAGCCAGCAGTGCCGCCTTCCCTATAGCATCAAGCCCTTCACGGATGAGGTATTATGTGACGTTGCTCCTATTGATGTTTCTGATGTATTATTAGGACAACCATACTTGTGGAAGCGTCATGCTGTGTATGAGTCTCGACCTCGTGCTGTTATTATTACTTTGGGAAATAAGTTGTACTGGATACCAGAGGTACCACCTCCTACGACTATCTCTTTGGTTACTGCAAAACAATGTAGTAAGCTCATTTCCCAAACCAGGAAATTCGTTTTCCTGATGATCCGCCCCCAGGGCAAGAAGAAGACTGTGGCCACGACCTCCAGACAGGGCTCCTCTGCACAACAACAACAAATGGATAAGGTTGTGGAGGAGCACGGGGACATATTCACCTCACCCACAGGGGTTCCTCTGCACTGTCAGGTCAAGCACCCGATTGATCTGACCCCCGGTGCGCCGCTACCTAATGGACCGATCTATCAGCGCTCTGTTCTAGAGAATGATGAAATCAAGAGGCAGATTTAGGAGCTGTTGCAGAAAGGTCACATCAGACCAAGTTCATCGCCCTGTGGGAGCCCGATCGTGTTGGTACAGAAGAAGGATGGGACGTGGAGACTCTGTATTGACTATCGGGTGCTGAACAAGATCACTGTACGGAATAGGTACCCAATCCCACGGATTGATGACCTTCTGGACCAACTCAAAGGTGCAAAATATTTCAGCAAGATCGACCTGAAGTCTGGGTATCACCAGGTACCAATTGAACCCTCCGATGTGTGGAAGACTGCCTTCAAAGCCAAGGAAGGCCTTTTCGAATGGCTGGTCATGCCTTTTGGGTTGACAAATGCTCCCGCCACCTTCATGAGGATGATGGATGACATCTTGCGGCCATTCACCAACTCATTTGTAGTGGTGTACTTGGATGATATTCTGATCTTCAGCCAGACTTGGGAAGAGCACCTTCACCACATCCCACAAGTCCTCCAAACACTGCGGCAACACAAGTTGTGTGCCAATTTGGAGAAGTGCACTTTTGGCATGACCCAGGTTCAATATCTGGGATACATTATTGATGAAAGAGGGGTGCATGTGGATCCAGCCAAGATCCAAGTCATTCGGGATTGGCCAGCCCCGACTACTATAACAGAGCTTCGCAGCTTTCTGGGTCTTGCTAATTTCTACCGTAGATTCGTGTTGGGATTCTCTCATATCACTTGCCCCTTGAGTCAAGTCACCAAAGGAGGAGCGAGAGCAAAATTCTTTTGGTCGGAACCTCAACAGAAGGCATTCAAAGAATTGAAAAATCGCCTCTGTTCTGCCCCAGTGCTCAACTTACCAGACTTGCAGCAGCCATTTGAGATCGAGACAGATGCCTCTGACTATGCTATTGGGGCGGTTCTTACTCAACAGGGACATCCAGTGGCATATCACAGTGAGACATTGTCTGAGACAGTTCGCAAGTATCCCACTTATGACAAAGAAATGTATTCCATTGTGCAAGCCTGTCGACAATGGAAGCATTACATTTTTGGGAAGGAAACAATCATCCACACAGACCACCGGCCCCTGCAGTTCATACAGACACAAGGGAAGTTGCAGAATGATCGCCATCAGAAGTGGTCCACATATCTACAACAGTTTCATTTGAACATCAAGTACAAGAAGGGTAGCACCAATAATGTTGCAGACTGCCTCAGCCGACCACCGATCGTGGCGCTCACCACCGTGCTCAACTCTTGTGGGCACGAGACTTCTGATTGGCCGCTTCTCTATGAGAGTGACCCAGAATTCGGCCACACTTACAAGGCACTCTTGGGGGGCACGCAAGTTCCAAATTCTCACCTCCAAGATGCACTTTTATGTCACCTGGGACACCTTTGTGTTCCTTCAAGCGAGCGTGCCAAGATGATATGGGAAGCACACTACAGTCGAGTCGCTGGGCATTTCGGGGTCGAGAAAACAGTAGCAATCCTGCAGAAGTATTTCTATTGGCCGAACCTTCAAAAGGATGTCGAGAAGCACATCAGATCCTGCACTGCTTGTGCCATTGCCAAACCGACCATCAAGAAGCAAGGCCTATATACTCCACTACCTACCCCCAGTCGACCTTGGGAATCCATCTCCATGGATTACATGTCGGGCCTGCCTTCTACTAAGAATGGAAATGACTGTGTTTTCGTGGTCGTTGACATATTCTCGAAGATGGCCATCATGGCGGCCTGTAAGAAGAATATCACAGCAGAAGCCACTGCTAAACTCTTCTTTGAACGAGTGTGGGTGCACTTTGGGATCCCACAGCCTATCATATCAGATCGAGATAGCAGGTTCCTCAGCACATTTTGGTCCAGCCTCTGGTCAATGTTGGACACAAAGCTCACCAAGTCCACAGCTTTCCATCCCCAAACATATGGCCAGACAGAGGTCGTCAACAGAATGATTGTACACATTCTGCGCATGTACAACTCAAAGCATCCACGCACATGGGACGAGAGCCTCCCCTATGTACAACACAGTTATAACCGGGCTCTCCACAGTTCAATTGGCCATAGCCCCTTTCAGGTGGGCTTGGGATTCCAACCACTATGCCCCATTGACATAGCCATGCCGTTTGCAGCTGCTCAGGCCGATTCAGCTCATGTCCAGTCTGAAGTTGACAAAGCAAGTAGCTTCATCGAGCGCATTCAACACATCCGCCAACAGGTCCATGATATATTGGACAGAGCCAATGCGAAGTACAAGCAGCGCCATGATCAACACCGGGTGCCACACCACTTCCAGGTGGGCGACAAAGTATGGCTACATTTGCAGAAGGAGCGCCTCACTGGACCTCACCGCAAGCTTCGCCCGCTCCGATACGGCCCGTACACCATCACCAAGGCTGTAGGTAACAATGCCTTCGAGCTTAGTATTCCACCATTCCTTGGTCTGCACCCAGTCTTCAATGTGGATCGCCTTCGTCCTTACTTTCCACCTCTACTGGACACCTCGGACATTGCAGAACAACTCACACCAACCGAGTTAAACCCAGACTGCATGGAACAAGCCACCACAGATTGTATCATGGACATGCAAATCAAGAACACTCGTCAACAGCAGATCCAACTGTATCGGGTTGTCAAAGCTGGCCAACTCCTGCACCAAGGAAAGTGGTTCACCAGGGACCAAGTTCAGCAGAAATTTCCTCATATCATGGAGGAACTTAATGCAATGGGGACCATCGCTTCCTAAGGGGGGAGGAATGATACAGGAAGATATTGGTGGTCACCCGCCTATTTCACTTGGGGCCCCACCATTTTCTCTATCAGTTTTTCAGTTTCGGCACAACTTATTATTTTTAGCAGTTTTTTGGGTCCTGAACTTCCAGAGCCGTTTTGAGGCCATAAATGATGTTTTTTGGGAAAATAGAGAGCAACATGGGTGCATGGACCCGATGTTGCCTCGTTCCAAATTTGTAGTCCTCGGATAGATCTTTCTAACGAGGTAAGGCACGCACGCCAAACTGGAGATCGTATGTCAAAGTTATCACTGGAAGTTGAAACACCAATTTACCCAAACGGGGCCCATAGTCTTGGCGCTTCATCTCCTAGGGTTAGGGTTTTGGCTGTTTATGATTTCCCATTGTTTCTACATGATAAATAGGCCCTTGAGCCTCATTGTAACACGGTTCGTAGGGCCTGTAGCCGCCACATCTCTTCTCAGAGATAGCTACCAGTGCCCTAGCTAGTTTTATTTCCATTCTGTCTGTAAGCAAAATTCAGTTCGTTGATATTAATGAAATGAAGTGTTATTTCCGCTGCATCTCTGTGTTTATGTTTATATGTTTATTCTGTTGCATTCCTGCATAAATCCGGATCATAATAGCTTTCATCATTGGTTGGTAATCAGGTGAATTTCTTGCATGTTTGACTTCAGCTCATTCAGTCGCATGCTTGAATTTGTACTTGTTCAGGTCGAGACAGAGCGCAAGACCCTGGGTTTTTTCTAATGAAATCTACGCTGCAGGATGATTTGTTTTATCATGACTATATGCATGACTCTTCTCATAGGATGGTTGCGACCATACCTGAGTCAATTTTGATGATCCTTCTCACTGGATGGCCGCATCCATACCTTGGATCTTATTACATGTTCTCTATTATGGATGGTTGTGCCCATACCACATATTCATGTATCAGAGATATCAATTGTACTTGATCTTGTAGGTCTTCCGACAATAGCGTTTTGGTTTGGGAATTTTCTCGTAAAGAATTTAACCCCTCCCTCTCTCTCGGACTTCATGCTTTAGGGGGCATTTGTTACACAGTATTTTGTCACTGTCCCTGCAATCCCCATCCCGAAAATTGGAGGACCATTTCAGTGATCCCTGTGTACTGTCATACATTTCCATAAATGTCATTTCATCCCTTGACATGTCAGGAAAATAATCTATGTTGATCATTCCTCAAGTAGACCATAAAAAACCTATGCTTTTGGGTCGATGCTGGTAGGTATTTATGTCCTCACGCCCATGAAAAAGTTAACACTGAGCCTCACGCCCATCAACGCGTTGTCTCAAAAGGGAATCTACGCTGAGATGCTTTTGGAAAGTTTTTTAAAATAGAGACGAAGCTTCTATGCTTTAACAGCTTCGTGAGTGGAGTCATGGTTGTTTGTTCAACTGGATCAAGTCAAGTTTCTCCCTTTGGCCTATTATTTCCTACAAATGTGAAACTCCCAAAAGGGATAGACATCTCCCCCACCTTATGTGGATCCCAAACCTCCTCCTCCTCTCCTATAAGTTCTTCTTCCTCACATTGATTCAGCTAACTAAACAGTGAATATTTATAGCTGGTGTGTTGAAGAAAGTAGAGAAGAATTCATTTTTGAGAGAGAGTTTAAGCCATTTGCCTCATTGAGCTGAACAACGAATGAATGCTTGAGATGTGCTTGACTGAACCCATCGAAGGAGATCTACAATGTCAAGGCGTAGGTTGTAAAATTATTTTTCATATATAAATAATACATGATTGGTTTTTGGTTCTAACTTTGTTTCCATTTATATTCAAAGTGTTTAACTCTCCTTGACTAGTTGAAAAGTTGTAGATGAATGTATATGCTTGTATGCTGTCATTGTTTGTTTGATCTTTGTTTAGGTGCATGGATGTCGTCACCAATGGAGCGTAAGGAGTGAAGAAAAATATCAAAGGATCGTTGCCACGTGCCACGACAAAAGCATTAGACTAAGGTAGGATATCTGTTCCAGTTCATATTTCATTTACAAGCTAGGAATTTAGGAATTCAACATGTTCCCTTGTTGCTAGACCCACCCTAGGGCTAGAGGGATTGCCTCTGTCCGCAGAGGAGATTTTCCTGCTCAACAATGGGTACTACCCGAATAAATCAATACTTTTACCTTTTTCTTCTTGATATATCCTTCTATCTTGAGAGTTTCAGGAGTGGTAATGCCTGCCAATGCAGTTTACGATATGGTCAGACTCATTTCTTCTTTATCTAGGGTTGGTTCCTGGTGTATATCCTCTTCTTTTGAAGTTTCTTGTTCATTTTCTTCCTCCTCTTCACAATATATGTAAAATAATTTCTTCTCAGCAAACTTATGACCTTTAGTGTATTTACCATCACAATTGTAGCAAAGCCCTTTTGATATTTTTTCTTCCAATTGTTGTGGTGTCAACCTTGTAGGTTGTGGAAGTCTAGGTGTAGCAACACTTCCATCTTTATAGATGTGAGTGGTAGGCTTCCTTGTCGCCATAATTTTACATTCAATTTTTCTTGCCAACCTGAATGCCTTCTCCAATGAATCAGGTTCACAAATGCAAACCTCATGTTGGATGCTATCCTTTAAAGTCCCTATGAAGACATCAATCCTGTGTTCCTCTAGAATATCGTTTACCCTTATATTCAATTTTTGGAAGTGTTAGAATTTACCGGAGAAATAATAAATTTACCGAGAGGAACAAAAAACCATAAAATAGCTAGAAACAAATCATAAACATAAACCAAGATGTTTATCCGAGAAAACCCCCAAATCTGGGTCAAAACCCAACCAATGAAATTTCATTAAGCATTGGCCAAAACCCTGGCCAATCTAGCCAAGTGAGCCTTCACCGCTCACCTCTAGGCCTGCATTACAATGAAGTATTCCTAGCCCTTTATAGGTTCCATTACATGCAATACCATGGGATGAAAACCATGGGTGCACAATACCATGTGCCCCAAAACCACTACTATATACCCTGGTCAACATTGACTCTATTCCAAGTCCAGTTTACCTAACAGGAAGTACTCAATGTGCTCCACCTCTGAACCCTTTTGTTTGAGATTTCTCAATTGGCTAAAAAAGGTGTTGCTCTTTGTATCGTCATAATGTGCTATCATTTCCTCCATAGAAATTGACCAAGTGACAATTTTTAGATGAAAGCAAAGCCATCGATACCATACAAATGTATTTTCTTCTAAATATAAATTTTCAATGCATACCTTTTATGTGTTTTGCACATTATTGAGATCAAAATATTGCTCCATATGTAGTATCCATGTTACGGGATCCTTGCCATCAAAATTCCTCATATAGATCTTTGGAATATGGTGGGTCTTCCATCCAACATTCGAGTTTATGAAATCATGATTAACATTTATTTTTCTCTCATCATGAGTTTCCTCTACTATCTTTTCGCCATTAGGAATCATTTCTTGTATCAACTTTGTCAAACCTTCCTTCAAACCTTCCATGTCCTCCTTCAAACATTCCATTTTTTCTTCCATACCATCCATCTTAGGTTCCATGCCTTTCCTCAAAACTTACATTTCATCTTTTTTTACTGTTTGCGAGAGCAAAAATTGGTGCACTTGCTCTTGTAATTTCTATATATCATGTTTCACTTCTTCATCTTCATGAGTCATAGTAGAGTATTCTGAGGGCTTAATGGGTGTTGAATTATTTTTAGGGGGAATTTTAGAACCTAATACTGATATATATATGCTTCAATATGCCTTTGGAATCACTTCAAATGGATTTTTAAAACAAGGCATGCAGTTTGAAAAAAAAAATACACACCTTTTTCTTGCTTTTGAGGAGCTCGATATTGAAACTGAATTATCTCTGTGATTTAGGATCTTCAATATTTGAAATTCGGTCCTATAGTAGTCCTCTGAATCTTCTTTCGGATTCCACAGGTCTGACCTAATTTGGATGCTTCAAGACAAATTTATGCCCAATCTCCCACAATGACCTAATTATGGACTAGTTCAGCAAAGCACACTTGTACAACGTGCCACGTGTCATTTTTTCCTCCTTTGGCTCTGAAATTGATACACAAGAAACTAAATTTTGTTTAATTTTGGCTACATTTTACATAATTCGAATCCGATGCTCAGAGAGAGAGAGTTATGACTATTTTACCAAGGTCACCTCTTTTAGATAAAATTCAAGATCCTAAACAAACCCTAAATTCCACAGATCATATCTCCGAAAATATTTCAAACCAAGATATGAAATTTTTACACGAATTTCCTCAGGATTTCACCTTTACGTGATACAAATTTCAGCTTTTGAACCCTAGCAGAAAAAAACGTTATAGCTAAAATTCCACAATGACCTGTTTGGAACAACGAAACCCTAGAATCAAAAGCTCTGATACCAAATGTTATGAAATCGGCTCCAAAAATAGAAGAAAAGAGAGATAAATGCCTTAGAAATAAGACAATTCAAGGGGGAAACCTCCTTTACATTACATAAATGAACAATTCTTGGATGATACAAATGACAAAACATCCTTCTATGTATAGGAGTCCATGGGGTCACAATATAATCCTGGCCAACCTAACAATAATAATGTAAGGGCACAATAATAACAATATGGGGGTTACAATAACAACAATAAGGTACTACAATAGTAATCTAGGGACCTAATAAACAAACAAAACCATTGAGAACGATGGTCAAGCATATTTAACTAAGTCAACCATGGCCTTCCCTTAGTTGACCATCGTAAAACATAGTTAACCATGGCCATATGTGGTCAAGCATAGTCAATTGTAGACAACAAGATGGTTATATGTGATCAACATAATCGAGATGGCCATATGTAGTAAACATAACCAAGATGGCCAACTATATCCAACCAAGGTCAAACATGGAAAACCATGGTCAACATGGTTGACTATGGTTGACCATGGTCGACATGTTCAAGATAGCCAACCATTGTCAACATGGACGTCACAATGTGATAAAAAAAAAAACTTCATCATAAAGTGACAAATAATAAATTTCGTCACAATATGATAAAAAAAAACTTCATCACAAAGTGAAAAATAATAAATGCCATCACAATGTGAAGAACAAAACAAAATGTCATAATGTGGTGAATAAGAAATATCATCGCAACCTGACGAACAATAAACATCATCACGATATAACGAACAACAAAAAAATTTCATAATGCGACGAACACCAAATGTCATCGTAACATGACTAATAAACGAAATTATAATGTGATGAATAATAAGAGATATCACAATGTGATGAATATTAAACATCACAATATGATGAACATGTTGAAAAATGCAACAAGAAATTCTCAATTTGATTTTTCCTTGACTAAATTGAGAAAATTTGAATTTCCACATCAACAAATAACTTGGATGCAGTTAACTTGTGTGACATAGCTTGTGTCACCTAGTTTACTCAGTAAATTCAAGTTGGAGGAGTTACAGTTTAGTTAAACATGTGTGATTACTGATTTGTAGCAATCAAAGTCAGTTATCTCAAGTTGTTTTCAGTTAAACTAATTCTAACTGTTGGAGGAATTAGTGGAAATTCAGTTTTGTAGTGGGACTTCAGTCAAACTTAGTGATCATCTAGTTAATTGATCAATCAACCCAAAATAACTAGTGCATGCAGATAATTCGAGTTACCTAGTTGAGGTGGAGATTCCAAGGCAGTGTAACATCAGTTGTAGAGTATCCCAGAGTGTACAAGTTTTTCATGAAACATAGTTATCAACCTAAGGAATGGCACAATCCATTTTGGAGAAATTACTAAATAATAGGGGCCTAATTTATCAAGGAATTGCGTAAGGAAATAGGGGCTCAAATAGAGGCAGAAATTGACAAATTCTGGGTCAGATCGTCTTAGTGAGCAGAGATAGGTTATTCACTTACAGGTTCTACTCAGTTGAGAAAACAAATTGTAATACATCTCTATTCATTAGATTAATTCATGTATGCATTGGGTTTTTTAGCGGATTTATTTCCCCAAGAAACATTATGTATGCATGTGTTTTATTTCTTATTGCATATCTGAAATTTGTGTTCTATATTGTGAATTAACTTTCGCACTATAGTAGAGTAGGATTGTGTCTTGTGATTTTGATTAAAAATTCATGAGAAGATGCAAATCTACACCATAATTTCTACATGGTATTAGAGTAGGATTCACATTAGAGTAGAAATTTAAAAGTTGCTTCTTAGGAGGTTTGAATTTGGAGTTCAGTGCAACAAGATCAATTCAAAGCTAAGAAGATGGACTTCAACAAACTAAGGCTAGAGTATGCCTTGGAAGGCACCTCTAATTTTTTTGCATGGAAGTATCACATGGAGGTGGTATTGTATGACAATGGATTGTTAGAATACATCAAGATAGATTTTGCAAAACCACCAAAATATGATGCCTAGAACCTTACTCATTGGAATAAATATGTAGCCAAGGCGAGGAGAAATATTGGATGGAGTACATGATCACATTATATCAAATCTCCACGGAAAACAAACTTTGTTCACAATGTGGAAAGAACTAACAAAATTTTTCGAGAATAATTGTGACCACAAGAAGTTGGTGCTCAAGCATAAACTTCAAATTATCAAGATGCAAAAGGATGGCACTATTCCACAGTATCTGATCAAGTTCACACAATGTTGTGATGAACTTGGCAAATTTGGTGTTAATGTTCTAGAAGAATACTTGGTAAGCCTATCCCTTGTGGGCCTTCCCAAGAGCTGGCATAGATATCAAGGTTTGGTGAATGTGAGGGAGAAACTACCAAATTGGGAGTGCTTATGGTTCGATTTGGTATAGGAGGAAATAAGGCGAAATGCTATAGATGGGACTTCATCCAGGGGCGAGGATGAAGAAAAAATTTCATTTGTTGGAAAGTCAAAGAAGGGAAAAGGGAAGAAATCTAAATCCAAACTAGAATACATTGAAGGGGAAAAGAAGAAATATTTGTTCAAAATTAAATGCTTCCATTGTCATGAATTCAGGCACTATGCCACAAAGTGTCCACCCAAAAATCCAAGCAAGAAGACCTCAGGAGGAGTAGCAGGTGAAGCCTTAGCTTCAAATTTCAAGCTTGACTTTACCCTCATCGCATGCATGGGCAACACATTGATGGGGAGCTTGGTACTTGGATTGAGGTGCATAATTCCACATGACAGGGTGTAGATACTTTTTCAGTGACCTGGAAGAAAAATATTTGTAGATGAAAATCTAGATGGGGGGCGACAGAAGGTATATTGACCAGGGTTAGTACAATCACCTTTTATAGGGAGTCAGGCTCCTCCCCTCAAGCTCAAGGATGTCATGTTCATTCTAGACCTAAAGAAAAATATATTATTTGTTGTATTTTTGGAAGACTGTGGTTATGATGTGATATTTAGCAAAGGAAAGGCATTCCTGAGACACATAGCCATAGGACATGTGAATCAGATCAGGGTTCATATGTAGAACATGTATAAGCTAGATGTGTAAGATTGTGCTACATTAAGCACTAAGGTGAAGTAAGTGTAGAGCCACGATGTCGGTGAACTTTTTCACAAAATAATTGGCCATTTTCATCATGGTGCCTTGAATATTATGCAACAAATAAACACAGGCCTCCCCAAAGGAGTACTTGAGCAACGAGATGTATGCAAACGATGTACTTTTGGAAAGTACACAAAATCCACATTCCATGATTGGGACAACAAAGAACATGTAGTCTTGGAAAGGATTTACTCCGATACCTATGGACCTTTCTTGACAACCTCTAATGTGAGACACAAAATTTTGTCATTTTTATTGATGAATACTAACGAAAGTGATGGATCTTCTTCACGCTGAAGAAAGATGAGACATTCTCCAAGTTCGTAGAATTCAAGGCATTGGTTGAGAAATAAATCGGTAAGAAGGTGAAGGCTCTTAGGAGTGATAATGAAGGTGATTATGTGTCAAATTAATTTAAATAAATTTGTGTGAAAGAAGGCATTCGACAAGATTTTACAACACCCCACAACCCACAACAAAATGGGGTGGCTATGAGAAAGAATTGTAGAATTATGGGAGAAACGAGGGCGGTGTTGCATGACCAAGGCCTACTTTTGAATTTGTGGGTTGAGGCATGCAAAACAACAGTCTATTTGTAGAACCAGAGTCCTCATTGAATTCTAGGCATGATTACACCGGAGGAGGTTTTCTCGGGGAGGAATCCGGATGTGTCACACTTCAGGATTTTTGGAACCTTTTTTTATTGCCATGTCTCCACAGAATCAAGGAAGAAGCTAGAGATAACAACAGAGTTGGGGGTATTTTTGGGTCACACAGAAACTCCACACAACTATAGTGTGTACTTTTCATCCCTAAGAATGAAAGTTGTGCAAAGGGATGTAAAATTTTATGAGGATAACTCAATGCGATGCTCTCTTGAGAGGGATCTTCATATTCCACTAGAAGAGGAGATTTTATCCCCAAAGGAGGAACCTTAAGAAGTTGTGGAGCAACCACAAATTGAGGACCAGAGAGTGGAGAAAACCACTCAAGGAGAACCATCGAGAGAAGGCATAAAGATAACTAGGTAAGTTGAAATACTTGTGCAAGATGTAAGGGAGAATGTGGGTGCTCCTTTAAATCAACACAGATAAAGAAGGTCACCTGATTGGTACACTGGATACATGGCTCTAATAACTGATCTTGTAGATACTAATCCATCATATTTCAAGGAAGAAATAGAGCAACCTGTATGGTTTGATGCAATGGTGGAGGAATATGGATCCATTGTAAAGAACAGTGTTTGGGAAGTGGTCCCAAGACCAATAGATAATCAGTTGTGGGTCCAAGATGGATATTCAAGGTAAAGCATGCAGTAGACGAAAGCATAAAGAATTATAAGGACAATTTTTTGGCCAAGGGGTACTCTCAAGTTGATGGAATTGAATATGATGAGACCTTTGCTCCTGAAGCAAGGTACTCATCCATTAGATCAATTCTCTTTGGATGCGTAGATGGGGTCGAATATCCACTAGATGGATGTAAAAAAAAAAATTCTCAGTGGATTTATTGAGGAGTAGGTGTACATCAATAAACCAGAAGGTTTTGAGACATTTTCTTGAGAGTCTCATGTGTGCAAACTCAAGCGAGCATTGTATGGTCTCAAAAAAGCACCCCATGCTTGATACACCAGGATTGATATCTATCTCACCGGTTTGGGATTCACCAAAATTGAAGTGGATGAAAACCTTTATCATATCTTGGTAGAAGGAAAATTCTTATTATTGTATTATATGTTGATGATTTTATTTTAACTAGTGATAAAAAAATGATCAGATCTTGGAAGGAGGACCTTACATGGGAGTTTGAAATGAAGGACATGGGTCTCATGCACTACTTCCATGGGTTAGAAGTATGGAAAAGCAATGGGGAACAATTTGTATCTCAAGGAAAGTATGCAAATGAGATATTATAGAAGTTCCAAATGGAGAGTTACAAACCCATGGAGACACCTCTAGAAACCAACTCAAGGAAGGAGAATTCCACTTGAAGTGAAGAAGCAGATGCTACAATTTATCGACAACTAGTGGGTTCACTCATGTATCTTGTGAACACACAACTAGATATGTGCTATGCAGTCAACCAGCTCAACCAAGATATGGTTAGGCCAACCAAATTATTTTGGAAGGGAACTAAGCATTTTTTACGGTACCTCAAAGGGACTACCCAATTTGGACTATGGTACAAACAAACAGAGGGAGTGAAGCTATGTGGCTTCATAGTGTTGAGCACTGGAAAAGGTATGAATTCACCATACATTTTCTCATATTTTTCCTTCAAACATAACTCTTTTTATTCTAGAAAGGTGATTTATTGTAGAATTATGATAGAATTGCAAAGACTTGTGTTTATTGTGAAAAGTAACTAAAAATTTCCTTTGAATGTAAAAACAGGAAAAAAACGGAGTAAAAAAATATTCGAGAGGCAAGGCTAAAGAAAGAGTAACTGCCGTTCCTCCAATAATAGACCATATCCAGTCAAAGAGAAGGAAATAAGAACACATAGCTAAGAGAAGACAGGGAACAACACAACTACATCCGAAGAAGATCAAGCGCTAGCTAAAGAAAGAAAAGGAGCGAATCCCTTAGGATCTTTCAATCCTAAGGGATCGTTGTTCAGTCTTATCTTGTTCCTTGTCTTATCCGTCAAAATTTTTATAAAAGGCAATGCCTTTAGAGACCGAAAGGAGTCGAATTATTGATTAAACATTTCTCTTGTAACCCTGCATTTTCTTATTGAATCTCATGATCAGAGAGCGACCGCTGTAAACACTATTTATGTTTGATTAATATAAGAACGCGTTTCCGCCCCATTTCTTAGCTCTGCAGTAGCCCAACGGTGTTTCATTGGTGGCTAAGGGCCCGACCCTAGTGGATCGATCTGTTGTTTGTATCTCTATCTTTCAATTATTGTTGTGTGATATTTTGTGGTTGTTTTCATTACATTTTCATGTTAATTGGTTTGCTGTGAATTACTGATTGATTTCGTTATGTTAATGAATTGCATTGCTGTTCCATTTTGACAAGGACCTTAATTCCTGTATTATTTATCTTGTTATACCTTACAGAGTTTTGTTGTTCAACATTAGATCTTCTGTTCCAATTGTTGTTGTTCCGTTGGATTGCTGTTCATTTCGAATTGCTGTTTAACAATGTTTGATGTCGAAAAAGTTTGGTGTTTAATAGAATTTGCTATTTGATTCCATTAAGTTAAGATTTGTTGTTCAGATTCATTAGTTAGTATTTGTTGTTCGATTCTTCTAAGTTACAGTTTGCTACTCATTTACATTGTTGTTCAATTCCAGTGCACTATTCATTTCTAATTCATTGGTTTATAGATTGCAAAGAGTTTTCTTTTAAAGAGTTTTCCTAGTTTACTTTCAATAGCAGCTTTAGTTCAATTTCTATTTCCTTTTAATTACTTTAAAGCAGGACTGTCAACTGTAGAGTATACTGGTTATTGCTTCCATGTTCCCAGATTGATTTCCTTGTTCCAGTTTGATTTCAATTGCATCAATTTCTAGAGGAATGAGTTATTTCTACTGTATCCTTGATTGATGTTTGCTGAGTGAATAGTTGGATTTCAGAGCATTTGAGTTCATGTTATTGTAATTAGATTTATTTTCCAAGCATTCGTTTACTCTTGTATTTAGAACACTGTGCTACATCTTATAAATCATTACTCTTAGCTTGAATTGCAGCCTCAGACATAGTACACTCTTGAAACAAAAAGTCGTTCCTGGATTGATGATTAATGTAGGATAAATAGGTGTTAAAAAGATACCTTTTATACCTCAACATTTTGGTGTCATTGCAGGGGAGAGTGTATGCCATTTAGAAGGAGTGATGCATATTTGAATTTTTTTCTACTTGGGAAGAATTGGGTATTAAAGATGGAAGGTAAGAACCTACGCATCGAGCAAGAAACATACTTGCTCATGGCCCGCTTCACAGCAGAATTGGGTAAATTATTTTTTTAGGTAGGAATGAAGGCTTGTTTTTTTGAATGAATAGAAAAGCTAAACAAAAAAAAATTCCTCCTAAACCCGAAAAACCTAAGGGACCGATGACCCTTGGGCGAACAACTTTCATTGACGAAATCCTTAAGAAAACTGAATCTCAGCCATCAGCAGGACCTAGGAAAGTTATTTCTAGACAACCTACTAGTTACCTTCAGGCCACAGAGTCACCATCTGTAGCCTTTGCTGAGGTACATAGCCAAACAGAAGAAATTGAGCAAAATTCCAAAGAAATTGAGAATTCTCGCCTAATTTCTCTACAAAAAGGGAGCTCTAGTAACCTCCGTGAAGGAGGAGGAGAAACAGGGGAAAAAGAAGTACCAAAATCTCCTCTTGAATTAGTCCAAACAGTGAACAACCCAAATAAGGGAAGTGCTGTCAATATCATTCAAAACAAACCTAAAGGATATGAATCTCCTTAGATAGTATGTCAGCAAGGAACACTTATTATTCCGGATCAAGGGAGTGCTATCAAGGTCATTCCTATTCCTTCTAGTCAACCTAGGAATTCCCTTGAAATCCCAGAAGGATATTGGCACATATTTGATCAAATGGCCCAAAACCAAAACCAACAAACACCTCAACAAACTTCCACACTGCAATATCCCATAGTGGACACTGCAGTTAATGCACCTATGAAGGCCATTCCTCTTCAAAATATTCCTACATTCCATGGCTTAACATCGAAATATCTAGATGCATTTATATTTGAATTCAATGTATTATGCAGGGGGTATGAATATACCATCGATCCCCAAAAATTAAAATTATTTCCTTCCACATTAAAAGGAGCAGCCTTACGATGGTTTACGGGGTTAGGTGGAGCTGTTATAAATGATTGGGACCAGATGAATGCTGTGTTTCTAAGGAAATATCAGGATTATTGTAGGTCCAGGGAATTAAAAGACGAAATATTTCAGATGACAGCAAAACCTAATGAAACACTGGAGGAATATGTAGAACGCTTTCAATACAACCTCCAGAGATCACCTTATGCATCTTTACCCTTACCTAATAATGTGTTAAAAACTACATTAATCAAAGGGATGAAGGAACAATGGGTTGAAACATTAAATATTATGGGAAAAGGTGATATATATCAGGAAATTTTTGCTAACATTATTGATTTGTGTATCAGGAGCTCGAGAGGTAGCACAAGGCTAAAATAAGTGGAACGTGACATGATCACAAGGGATAATAAGACCTCCAGTGAAGGTGTAACCCGCGCAGAGATTGGAAATCTAATGGAAGATTTTAAAACTGATATTCTAGCGACTCTAACAACACAGTTCGACATTATGCAAGCCAAACAAAAGCAAGCAGAAGCAGAAAAAAATCTGGCAATATTCTGCCCTAAATGCAGAAAGAAACATAGCCATAAAGAGTGCCAATTGGATATAATCAAAGTCTATGCTATCTGCACAAAAGATCAGTCCACAGAAGGATGCCCCTCACTCCCTGGATTGAAAGCATTTTACAAGGAGGCGGAAGAAGAATCAGAAATGGTATGCCTACTTAATCAACGTCGACAATGGCAGCCACGAAAAACAGGTATGCCAATCGATCCATCCTCTTCTTTTCAGCCTCCTCAATATAGTGCTCAGCAATATAATGGAATGTGGAAAAATCAGCCACCTTTCCCCAATTGGTCACAACAGCCATTTCCTACATCACCATGGCCAAATCAAACAAACCAAACTAATTGGCCAAATTTTCCTTTCTGCCCACCGTTTTGGCAAAAAAATGCTTATCCAAAACAATGGTCCCCCTCCACTTCGCAAAGTCAAACCTGACAGTCAAACTGGCAAAGACCTACAAATCATCTAGCTGGAACAATCCCTCTCACTCAACCAACACTGCCAGCCCCCTATACATTGCCAAAAAAGCTCCAGCCCAATTTAAGACCACAACTCCCAGCCCAACCCAACCCAAACCCAAAAAATAGGCCAGTTTCAGGAGGCCTCCTTTCACTTGATCACTTTCCAACTAGGATCAGGAAAGATGTTTCAGGAGGCCTCCTTTCACTGTTTATTGTGCTCCGATACCATGTAGAAATTAGCTGAATAAATCACTTATTCACTGAAGATTAACCTGGTCATATATCAATTTTGAATTGCATACATAACACATAACCTTCTTCTACAATTAATTGTCACATGCGGAAATAACAGAAGCAATCTCACATCAAATCAATCACACATTAACTCAGAATGTATGGGGAAAGCCTATAGCTGAAAACCCCGCAGCTATTGTGTATATCATAATGGAGAAATCAAGTAACCAATAAAGTACAATACTCCTCACAAGTACTCAGTACTCTCTCATGAAGTTACTCACAATCTGACTCAGTTTTGAACAAGTCTGAGGTTCAAAAATCCCCGCCAATTGCCTTGCCTCTATTGCGCAATCATGGCCTATATATGAAGAGGTTCAAGGTTCGAATCCCCTTCCCTTGATTGCGTAATTGTCATGGACAATTCCTCCAAGTGTAATGCAAAACTCATGCAAAACAAATCTACCAACTGATAGCTTTACTCACCCTTTCATCTACCTCTTCCATTGGTCTCCACTGAACTGATCATGCACTGTAGTGAACTGAAGTGTTCTTGAGTTGACTAATGAGTTAATATTTAGTAAATTAAATATTATTTAATTTACTCCACTCATATCTAGTTGATTAGTTAGTTAACTAATCCCAACTAGTTCAACTAAAACAAGCAGAACACAACTCCACTACTTGTCCCGTTAACTCCTCCAAAACTCCTGCCACTGAAGTCTAACTGAAGCCAACCATGCAAGATGCCATCAAACCCTAGGAAACACGTGATTCCTTGTGTCAGTTGCATGAGTCACCTCCATGACTCAAACTGAAGTGCGCCAAGAGAGTAAACTGTTGTTTATAGTCAAAATATTATTAAGGGAAAATAATATTTGACTTCCATATTTTTAGGAGATCAGTCTAAAAATAGTCTGGGTCCTAAAAAATAGGGTCACATCTATTTTTACCGACATGTCGCATACTTCAAGAATATCCAAGTAGAATTCCCAAATTATGCTCCGTATGTCTAAAAATAGACATAGTCTAAAAATAGACTTTGCGCCAGAATTTGCCTGCGGGCCCACTTAGTGAAGGCGACTTCATTCCACTAAGCTCCATCATCTTGCTGCATTCTCAACACTCCCTCTCAGCAAGATATGGATTATCTGCAATCCCTATCCTGCCTCTGTGGAATTCGAACTTGCTCCTGGTGAGCGCCTTCGTCAGGATGTCGGCATCCTGATCCTCGTGGGAACATATGAAAGCATCATGATCCTCCGCTGAACACAATCTCTGATGTGATGGTACCTGATGTCGATATGTTTGGACCTATCATGAAAAACTGGATTAGCCGAGAGCTTGATGCAGCTCTGGTTATCACAGTAGATCACTGTAGGCTCCAAATGCAACCTGAACAAACCCGCGAGGATCTTCCTCATCCAAATAGCCTCGCATGCAGCCAAACTTGCTGCCATGTACTCGGCCTCTGCTGAACTGAGTGCCACGGATCTTTGCTTCCTGCTGTACCAGGAAACTGCTGTCGACCCAATGCTGAAAACTCCTCCAGAAGTGCTCTTCCGGTCAGTTGGGCTCCCTGCCCAATCTGCATCAGTGAAACCAGAAAGTTTCACTCCATCCTCCTGTCTGTACCATAGACCATATCCCGATGTGCCTCTGATATAGCGCAATACATGCTGGCCCGCCTTCCAAAAGAGCTTGGTAGGCTTAACCATAGCTTGCGAAAGCTGGTTAACTGCATAGCATATATCGGGTCGAGTATTGACCAGATACATCAACGACCCCACCAACTGTCGATAGACAGTGGCATCCACTACCTCCTCAGAAGTAGCATCTCCCTTCCTCCAACCACCGGGAAGGGGAGTGTCAACAGGCTTGCAACCTTGCATGTTGAACCTCTCCAGAATCTCCCGGGCATACTTGCCCTGAGAAACAAACAGTCCTCCACTGCGCTGCCAAATCTCCAATCCCGGGAAATAATGAAGGATGCCCAAGTCCTTCATCTCAAACTCTCGTGCAAGATCCTCCTTGCATGAAAGTATCAACTGCTCATCGCCAGTCAAAATCAGATCATCTACATATAGTACGATGATCAACAGCTTCCCCTCCACCACAATCTGGTACAGTTTTGGATCCGCCTCACTCTTGGAGAATCCAAGCCCGGTGAAGTAGCTGTCTATCCGAGTGTACCAAGCACGAGGTGCTTGCTTCAGCCCATACAGTGCTCTCTTGAGTCGGCACACATGCGACTCACTGTTGAAGATCTCAAAACCTTCAGGCTGCTCTATGTACACCTCTTCCTCAATAACTCCATTGAGGAACGCAGTCTTCACATCCATCTGATGAATGAAAATGGCAACAATAAACAGTGAAGGAGGCCTCCTGAAACATCTTTCCTGATCCTAGTTGGAAAGTGATCACCTAAACTAGGTGGGGACCACACATGTGATTTTTGTCGAAAAAATCTATTTTTAGACTATGTCTATTTTTATACATACGGAGCATGATTCGGGGATTCTAGTTGGAGATTCTTGAAGTATGTGACATGTTGGTAAAAATAGATGAGATTCATATTTTTAGGTCACAGGCTATTTTTAGACTGCCTCTCCTAAAAATATGGAAGTCAAATATTATTTACCCTTAATAATATTTAGACTATAAACAACAGTTTACTCTCTTGGAGCACTTCAGTTTGACCCCCAGAGGTGGGGCATGCAGCTGACATAAGGAAATTCGAATTTACTATGAGTTAAGTGAGCTATTGCATGTTAGACTTCAGTTAGACTCATGTGGCAGAGTTTTGATGGAGTTGATTGAGGAGTTAATGGAGGTGGTGTTCTGGTTAACTAGTTGAACTAGTTGTATTTAGCTTAACTGGCTAATACACTAGAGATGAGTTGTGTGAATTAAATATTATTTAATTCACTAATTATTAACTCATTATTCAACTAAAGAACACATCAGTTTAACTCAGTGCATGGACAGTTCAGTGGAGACCAGTGGACGAGGTAGATGAAAGGGTGAGTAAAGCTATCAGTTGGAGGATCAGTTTTGCATGGGATTTGCATAACACTTGGAGGAAATTACCAATGACAATTGCGCAGTGAAGCCAAGGAGATTCAAACCTTGGATCTCTATTTAGACCAGCCTTGATTGCGCAATAGAGGCAGAGAAGTAGTGGGTGTGTTTTGAACCTGTGACTTGTTCAAAACCAAGCTAGTTTTTGTGTAGCTTTGGGAGATAGTATTGAGTACTTGTGAGGAGTTTGTACTATGTATTTGTTGCATGTTCTCTCCATTTATAATATACTATAGCTGCGGGGTTTTCAGCTATAAGCTTTCCCCATACATACTGTGTTAATGTGTGTGATGATTTGATGTGCGATCGCTTCTATTCTTTCCGCATGTGACAATTAATTGTAGAAGAAGGTTATGTGTTATGCATGCAATTCGAAATTGATGTATGATCGGGTTAATCTTCATTGAATAAGTGATTTATTCAGCAAATTTCTACATGGTATCGGAGCAATATTAATTGTCGAGATATATTACGGTGATTGCAAACTTATTTCCTCGGACAGAGCCTGCATACGGGCCAGATAGCCTCCGGATTCATCTTTCTTCGGAAAGTGAAAGGTCTGGTAAAAGCCCATGCAGTCAATCTATGATTTGGAAATAATTTGTTCTCAAGTGTAGATCTGAAGCGATTGAGTTTTAGGATAAACTCAAGAAACATAAAGATGGAGAAAGCCGGAAATATACATGCATATTGTATATAATTTTCTACATGGAATGAGAGCGAGAATTTTTTGGGTGCGCGAGTTTGTAGGGAATATCTGAAAATATTTGGTGAATTATTTTCAGAACCAAATAGCATATTTGGATTCCTTGCGAAAAAACACCCAAATTGAAAAAAAAAATCGGTCGAATCGGAGCTCGGATGAGGGAGATATCATCGATTTAAAATCAGCTCTTTTGTTAGAAAATTTTGCGATGGTGGGACAATTGCAATGTGCGCGAGCCAAGAATCTACATGCACTGAAGTAAAAGATGCATGAAAAGCTTTGAGGAGCAAAGCAGAGGTTAGTGACTTGGTGGCTGAGAGGGAGCCTCTCAACATGCAGGTATTGAAGTAGATGGGATGTCTACGGAGCTTCCTGCTGATGGGAAGTGCATGAAAGGCATGCAACTGATGCTTGAGAGGGAGCAAGTTTTGCATGCAGGTATTGAAGTAGATGGGATGTCTACGGAGCTTCCTGCTGATGGGAAGTGCAAGGAAGACATGCAACTGAAGCTTGAGAGGGAGCAAGTTTTGCATGCAGGTGAAAGTGAACCTCGGGATGTGGAGCAGCCACAAGAGGATCATGGAGTGGAAGAAACCACTCATGCAGAGAAATTTCGTGCCAGATGGGCAGAGGGAGTGCATGCAGCTATACCACCAGGTGAGAGGTGGGGCGACATGCATGATTAATCCCGGGCGACATGCATGATTAATCCCAAGAGGAAATTTCTGGGCAGGATTCATGAGATGGTGTGGATCTTATGAATTGAACCTGGCTACGAGGTGCCCACAGCGCAGCAGTAGCAAGATCAGTTGGAGTGATGCAGGCAGATCAAAGTGACAGTGTCGGATACTGGAGCGCGGATCAGAGTTGACAGCAAGTGCAAGAGTGCATGGGTGCAAGAGTTCAACAGTGCAGTAGTTCCTGATGACATGTGCAGTTGGTACCAGCAGAAGTCAAAGACTTTGATGATAGATGCTAGATGCATCAAGACTGATTGAGTTGTTTGGAGCCTATTCAGTTTCAGAGGAGTTGCAGAGCAGATGCATGGAGTTGCATGGCGCTTGCAAAGGGTGCATGGCACATGCATGGAGTTTCATGGTGCATGCATGAGTTTGCATGGCGCATGCAAAGGGTGCATGGCGAATGCTTGGAGTTGCATGTCGCATGCATGGAGTTGCATGGCGCTTGTGAAGGTTGCAGGGCGAATGCATGGAGTTGCATGTCGCATGCAAAGACAGTCCTTTCTTGTTGAGAGGGAGTGTTGAAAATGGCAACAATAAACAGTGAAGGAGGCCTCCTGAAACATCTTTCCTGATCCTAGTTGGAAAGTGATCACCTAAACTAGGTGGGGACCACACATGTGATTTTTGTCGAAAAATCTATTTTTAGACTATGTCTATTTTTAGACATACGGAGCATGATTCGGGAATTCCAGTTGGAGATTATTGAAGTATGCGACATGTCGGTAAAAATAGATGAGACCCTTATTTTTAGGACCCAGGCTATTTTTAGACTGTATCTCCTAAAAATATGGAAGTCAAATATTATTTACCCTTAATAATATTTAGACTATAAACAACAGTTTACTCTCTTGGAGCACTTCAGTTTGACCCCAGAGGTGGGGCATGCAGCTGACATAAGGAAATTCAAATTTCCTATGAGTTAAGTGAGCTATTGCATGTTAGACTTCAGTTAGACTCATGTGGCAGAGTTTTGGTGGAGTTGATTGAGGAGTTAATGGAGGTGGTGTTCTGGTTAACTAGTTGAACTAGTTGTATTTAGTTTAACTGGCTAATACACTAGAGATGAGTTGTGTGAATTAAATATTATTTAATTCAATAATTATTAACTCATTATTCAACTAAAGAACACATCAGTTTAACTCAGTGCATGGACAGTTCAGTGGAGACCAGTGAAAGAGGTAGATGAAAGGGTGAGTATAGCTATCAGTTGGAGGATCAGTTTTGCATGAGATTTGCATTACACTTGGAGGAAATTACCAATGACAATTGCACAGTGAAGCCAAGGAGATTCGAACCTTGGATCTCTATTTTAGACCAGCCTTGATTGCGCAATAGAGGAAGAGAAAAGTAGTGGGTGTGTTTTGAACCTGTGACTTGTTCAAAACCAAGCTAGTTTTTGTGTAGCTTTGGGAGATAGTACTGAGTACTTGTGAGGAGTTTGTACTATGTATTTGCTGCATGTTCTCTCCATTTATAATATACTATAGCTGCGGGGTTTTCAGCTATAAGCTTTCCCCATACATACTGTGTTTAATGTGTGTGATGATTTGATGTGCGATCGCTTCTATTCTTTCCGCATGTGACAATTAATTGTAGAAGAAGGTTATGTGTTATGCATGCAATTCGAAATTGATGTATGATCGGGTTAATCTTCATTGAATAAACTTCATTATTCAGCAAATTTCTACAAAAAATAGGTATGCCAATCGATCCATCCTCTTCTTTTCAGCCTCCTCAATATAATGCTCAACAATATAATGGAATGTGGAAAAATCAGCCACCTTTCCCCAATTGGTCACAACAGCCATTTCCTACATCACCATGGCCAAATCAAACAAACCAAACTAATTGGCCAAATTTTCCTTTCTGCCCACCGTTTTGGCAAAAAAATGCTTATCCAAAACAATGGTCCCCCTCCACTTCGCAAAGTCAAACCTGACAGTCAAACTGGCAAAGACCTACAAATCATCTAGCTGGAACAATCCCTCTCACTCAACCTACACTGCCAGCCCCCTATACATTGCCAAAAAAGCTCCAGCCCAATTTAAGACCACAACTCCCAGCCCAACCCAACCCAAACCCAAAAAATAGGCCAGTTCAGTCTGTCCAAATAATGGAACCACCAGAACTAGAAACTGAACTGAGGGAGTGTAATGACCTTCAACTAAGATCTGGGCGCATAGTAGAAACAGAGGGAGACAAAAATGCTCAAATTGAAGACCCGTTACCCGCAGAACAAACAATGCACAAGGAGAATGTGGTTAAACAACAAACCCAGGAACAAGAAACCACCTCTTATCCATTGTTCCTAGAACGATTAATCATTCCTCGCTCAATAGAATATCCTGATTTTGATCTTCTGGGAGAATTAAAAAAATTGTGTATAAAAATCCCTTTCCTCCAAGCTATCTAAGAAATTCCTATTTATGCAAAGACCATCAAGGAATTATGTATAAAGAAGCTAAAGAGGAGAACAACAACCAACCCAACTATCCAAGTAGTTAGTACTCTATCTAACTTATTATCAGGAATGGAAACACTTGTAAAATATGAAGACCCAAGAAATCCTATAGTGACGGTGCAAATCAATGGGAAATCATTTCCAAATGCCTTAGTTGATTTGGGAGCTGAAATTAATATCCTAATAACCACCACTTGTCAAAAACTTGGCATTACATCATTAGATCCAACAACAACCTTATTGGAATTGGCTGACTGATCGATAGTCAAACTAGAAGGTACACTACAAGAAGTAATGGTATCTATAGATTCTTGGGAGTACCCTGCTGACTTCCTGGTTATCAACTCAAAGAACCGGCTAGATGGACACTCGCTGATCCTAGGTAGACCTTGGTTGGCAACTGTCGATGCTTACATTGGCTACCGACAAGGCAACATGACTATAACAAGGGGAAACTTTGTCAAGAACTTAGCTTTATATCCCCCAGCCCAACCAAGCCTATCAATAATCAAAACAAGGAAGCAACCTGTATCATATCTCATGGAAAATATGAGATCACCACTAACCGTAGAAGATGCCCTCGATTTTAAAGATCAAACAGAGGATGACATTATTAATAGCTTCATTAACAAATCAAAAATCAGATCCCATCTGCAATGTCACATGATCAAGGCAGAATTTGATAATAAAGAAGAAGAAGATCCCCTGAAAGACATTCATGATCAATCAATACCTACTACTTTTGTGTACAATAGAAAAATTGTAGAAATTGAACTAGGAAAAACTTTAAACATTAACAAAAATCTGACTGCTGAACAAGAGAAGAAGACGATCCAATTACTACAAAAATATAAGGGACCTTTTGCATGGGATTATCCAGACATGAAGGGAATTGACCCCCAGTTATGTACACACCACATCTACACAGAAAAATATGCTAGACCCATTCGCTAACCCCAATGAAGATTAAACCCTCACCTTAAAGATATTGTGAAATATGAATTACAAAAGTTGTTGGATGTCAATTTCATTTACCCAATATCTGATAGCAAGTGGGTCTCTCCATTAGTAGTGGTGCCAAAGAAGAACAGAAAGTGGAGAATATGCATAGATTACCGAGAACTGAACAAAGCAACCCAGAAAGACCACTTTCCCCTTCCCTTCATTGACTAGGTATTAGATACATTGGCAAGAAAGAAATTCTTTTATTTCTTGGATGGCTTTAGTGGGTACAATCAAATTCAGATTGCCCCTGAAGACCAAGACAAAACTACTTTTACCTATCCTTGGGGGACATTTTCCTATCGAGTTTTACCCTTTGGCCTATGCAATGCCCCTGCTACATTTCAGAGGGCCATTCTCAGCATCTTTTTAGATTTAATAAATGAAGGGCTCGAAGTGTATATGGATGACTTCACACCTTACGGAGATGATTTTGAGCCAACATTAGAAACTTTGGAAAAGGTGTTGCAAAGATGTATCAACACTAGGCTTTGCTTAAGCCATGAAAAGTGTCACATGATGATGACCGAGGGACTCATCTTAGGTCATTACATCTCAGCAGCTGGAATACAGGTAGATCCAGCTAAAATTCAGATAATTTTGTTAATACCTACTCCTACCACACAAACAAAGGTACGTAGCTTTCTCGGATTTTACGGTTATTATAGAAGATTCATAGAACATTATTCTCGAATAGCTGCACCTTTATATGCACTAACAAGAAATGTTCATTTCATTTGGACAGATAAATGTGACCATGCTTTCAAGGATCTGAAAAGGCTTTTATCAATAGCCCCAGTGCTGAGGGGCCCAAATTGGGATTTGCCATTCCAAATTTCATCTGATGCCTCAGACACAACCATTGGAGCAGTGCTTGGGAAGGAAGAGGATAAGAAACCATATGCAATTTATTATATTAGCAAAAATCTATCTCCCGCTGAATTAAACTATATTGTGACTAAGAAAGAATTTCTAGCTGTAATACATGCTGTAAATAAGTTTAGACATTATATAACTGGGTATCCTGTAGTTTTATATATAGATCACTCTGCCATAAATTTTTTAGCAAATAAACCTGTTACAAATGGTAGAGTAACAAGATGGTTGATTTTGTTGCAGGAATTCGATATCACAATAAAATATTGACCTGGAAAAGAGAAACCTGTAGCTAATTTCCTGTCACGAATGCCAAAGCCAACAGATGCAGCAGCAATCGAAGATCACTTCCCAGATAAGCATTTGCTTGCTGTTACTGTTAGAACCCCATGGTATGCTGATATAACAAATTACTTAGCAATAGGTAAATTACCTAAACATCTAACGCCTAATGAACGAAAACAGATAATACAATGTAGTACTCGATTCTCTTGGATCAGGGCTACCTATTTCATACAGGGTCAGATATGCAAATCAAGATATGCGTCCGAGAGGACAAAGTATTTGATATTTTGAAAGCATGCCATGACGGGCTGTGTGGTGGACATTTTATAGATCGTAGAACTGCCCACAAGTTTTTACAGACAGGATACTATTGGCCTACCATTTTTAAAGACGCTAAAAAGTTTGTACAGGCCTATGATAGCTACCAAAGGGCGGGTCGCCCTAGACAGCTCGATGAAATACCTTTGAACCCACAATTAGTAATTGAACAATTTGAACGCTGGGCGCTCGACTTTGTTGGTCCCATTAACCCACCATCGAATCAAAGAACATACATCCTAGTCGCAACCAAGTATGTTACTAAATGGGTTGAAGCAGAGGAACTTTCGAAAGCTACAGAAGACTCTGTAATACAATTCATTTTCCAGATATTTGTGTGATATGGCCTCCCAAGGGACATAATTTCAAATGGAGGACCACAATTTGTAGGTAAAAAACTTGCTGAAACATTAGAAAATTACCACATTCAGCACAAAATCACAACTCCATACCACCCACAGGCAAATGGCCAGGTAGAGAGCACGAATAAAGTGATCGAATCTATACTGACAAAAACAGTTGCCTCACATAGATGTGACTGGGCTTACAGATTTCCAGAAGCCTTGTGGGCATATCGAACAACATGGAGAGGTACCACGGGGTATTCTCCGTATCAATTGGTATTTGGAAAAGAGCCCATATTTCCGATAGAGTTTGAAATTCAGACATTAAGAATAACCAAAGAAGTGGGTTTAGACTTAAATGAAGCCCAGGTCAGAAGATTACAACAAATCAATGAGTTGGATGAAATTAGGCTCTCTGCTCTTCAGCACACTGCATTAATTCAACAACAGAAAGAAAAATGGCACAACACCCTCATCAAAGAGAAAATCTTCCATGAAGGAGATTGGGCACTCCTATATGACTTCAGGTTTCAGGATTTCTCAGGAAAACTCTAGACATGATGGCTTGGACCTTACGAGATACAAAAGGTGCATGATAATGGCACCATAACATTAATCACCATTGATGATCTGGACATTCATTCAAAGTAAACGGTCATCGAGTACGACTTTACCATAAACTGCTTAATCGAGAATCCTTTTACCAACAATTACGAGAAGATTCTACCATGCAGATTCTTGCTGAGGAAGACAACTCCTCCTCAGCACCCATTTACTGAATCATTTATTTATTTTGAAACTTGCACATAAAGTTTTTCTTTTTACTTTGCTTGTTTCTTTTGTATAGAGTTCATTTTCTTAAGTTGTTCCTTTTTAAGGAACAGCAATAGTTTCTCTCAAGAAACGCGCATTGAGTGTTTTTGTTTGTTGTTCCTTTCCAAAAGGAACATTAGTTTTTTTTGTTCCTTTCAAAAGGAACAACAGTTTTTTCTACGTCCTGTATGCTGTTCCTTTCAAAAGGAACAACAATTTTGATTGCAAATTTTTGTTGTTTCGCAGTGTTTTTGTTGTTCCTTTCCAAAGGAACAACAGTTTCTGTCATACGTTTCTGCTGTTCCTTCCCAAAGGAACAACATTTCCTCTGATTGTTTTTGTTGTTCCATTAGAAAGGAACAACATTTTCGCAGTTTGTTTTTGCTGTTCCTTTTGAAAGGAACAACATTTTCGCAGATTGTTTCTGTTGTTCCTTTCCAAAGGAATATCACTTTTGAGTACATTTTTTTGTTTTTGAACAGCATTTTGAAGATTTTTATGAATTCTTCATGACTATCTTGATGGCAACCATACAATTTATGCAAGGATACACAAATTAGAAATCACTGAAAGCAACAAATCAAGAGAAATTGTCATTTTTAAGAAATTGTTTTGTAATGATAAGGAAAAGGAAAGGACACGACCATTTATATTACTTTGCTATCCTTATTCGCACTTAAATTAATATGATCGGGTATCTTTATCATGTTGGTTCTTCCCTAAACTCTCATAACTCTCTTTGATTTTTATTTATTGAATAAAGAATAAAGGCATATTTTCTCTATTGAGATGTTCAGACTTATTCCACCATCCCTACTCTTAAGGAGTGTTGAGCCATCCTCTATATATAAGTAGGGAAGTGCTATATATAAAAATAAGACAAAAGAAAAATACCAATATGATTGCTAACAATTCTATGATATGGCAAATGGAGGATAGGGGGTCTCATCAAGAGCCAGCCTACCATGATCATAAGGAAGCAGTGAAGTGGCACTCCCATTATGGTCACCACACTAGGGATATGGTCCAATGGGCAACTCAGAAAAAATAATAAAAATTCCTTGGAACTGGAGGTCTCATCACGAGCCGGTTTGCCCACTTTTCACTCCTTCCTGGTGAATGGCATTGTGGTTCATCTGGTTCCAAAGCCAGCACAGTGGACTCTATCATGACATTATAAAGCACTTCCCTAGGCATAAATAAAGGATAATGGTTCCAAGGGTGAAAAAGCAACTTTTTCAAGGTTATGTACACCTGTGGGCAACAGAGCTCTGCTGATGGTATTGGAGTCACACTTTTCAAATCAATAGTAATGATTAACCTTTTTCTTATATATTTATATAAGATCAAATGAGAGTATAACCTTAAACCCTTTTTTTTGAACCTATTATACATGAAAATTATTTATAACTCGATCATAATAGTTTATGTGGGTAATGACCGCATGAGTACTTGTTTTCAAATCAGTTGTCCCTTTCCATTATCTTCAAATCATTGCATAAACGTTTCCATATCTATTCACAATTTAATAATATGCATCGATTTCAGTAATGCAATAATTTGTGATTGTATCATAAGTGTGTATGATGTACATCTGTTGTGTAGTACCTTGCTCTTCTATTCGACGGTCGAGGACGACCTATCATTCTTCAGGGGGGCGCGGATGCCTTTTAAATGCCTGCATGCAAGTCGAATCCCTATATTTTCCGTAATAGTAAAGGCTTAACGGTATTGTTCCGATATACACTAAATACTATTCTATGCTATTTCATTGCATTACTGTGAATTTGTAAGGAATTAACAGTGTGTAGACAAAATGGGAGGACGACCAATTTGTAGTGAGCCACAGGTGCTAGCTGTTTCAAGTGCTGCACGGGAAATTCTGGAAAGAATAAGGTGGATTACCTACCTCACAAGGGTGCAACAACCTCATGAAACGGTAGCTATCAAGTTTTTACAGAATTTGCAGGAAGGTTACTCCATGGTTAGAGGTAGGCAGATAACAATAATAGACAAAATAATCGCAGAGGTGTCTGGTCTACCAGTGGAAGGAACCATATGGACCCATAAGAAGGTGAAACTCCAAGAAGCCATGAACCTTTTCTAAGATGAAGGATAAAACCTGGTTGTCAAAGGGAAAGGAGTTTAACCGGCGACGTTGGGAGAACCATGGACAGACTTGGAAAAAGTGGTACAGGGCTACATAACATGTGATGGGAGAAAATATGTGGTAAGACCTCGCCACCTTAAGCTATTAGCAGTGTTAAAATAGAAATGTACCATAAAATTGCCTGCATTTTAAAATTATTTATTGCATTATGCCGCCCGAAGTATAAGAAAAGCTCGTCATATAGACATGGTGGTAAGCCACCATTGCTTAATCAGATTGATAGTGAGTTATATCCTTGCCCAACAGCAGACCAGTTGGGAAGAAATGATATTTTCAATTGATGGAGGATTAGCCCTACCTGCCCCAAAATGTAAGAGAATGACTAGCACAGCAGCAAAGCCATAAAAACGTAGACAATCCTCCAAGTTAAGGAGAAGTAGGGGAATGATAGAAGGCCTTCAGGGTAGTAGTAGCCAGCCCTTAGAATTGCCTAGTTTGGAGGATGAGCAACCCCCACAACTTGAAGAAGGGTGTCACTGCACCGATGAGGATGAAGAGGAAGTGAGTCACCACACTGGTGAGGAAGAGAGTCACCACACCAGTGGTGAGGAACAAAGCCACCACACTAGTGTAGAAGAAGGAAATTATGAAGAGGAAGGAAATGATGAAGAAGAAGGAAATGAAGAAGAAGAAGGAGGTCCTCATACCAGTGCAGAAGAAGAAATTCACTACTCTGATGAGGAAGAAGGGAGTTACCATACCTGTGAAGGGGAAAAAGATAATCACAACAGTGAGAATGAAAGAGAGGGAGAAAAACCTCCCGAAACCACCACTGCAAGTCCACCACAAAGCCCTTTGCAGAGGACCAATTGGCCCAAACTTTGGCCAACATGAGTGAATACATACAGCCCACTGAAATTTAGTATTGAGATAAACCAATTGCAGGAACAAGATGCTACCGATAAAGACACAGCTGAGGGAATACCTAATGAAATAGAAGAAGAAAACTCTCAGGGAACAACAAGACTAGCTAGGATTACTTCCCCTGAGAAATTTAGCCAGAAAGAGGTGAACACTGAAGAAGTGTTCCAAACTGAAAATTCTCAGAGAACGGCAGAACCAATTAAGGTTACTACCCCTGAAGAATTTAGCCAGGAGCATATGAACACTGAAGAAGTGTTCCAAGTAGAAAACGAAGAAGCAAGCCTGAGCGAAGGCATGGCTACTGAAAAGCAAACCTCAGCTGAGCAATTGGGTTCAAAAAAAGGAACAGTTGTTCCTCCCAGGAGGAGAAAGAAAGTAACTGAACTTGGGAAACTTCACAGGGAATGGAAGAAGCTTCAAAAGCTAATGGAACAACTCAGATAGACTATTAGGGTTCTCAAAATGAAGCAAATTTCCAAACGAACCCCAAAAAAGAGGAACATAGTCACCAAACGAACCCCGATAAAGAGGAAACTAGCCACCAAAGCAAAGCCCCAGGTTGCAGAGACTATGGAAACCCAAGTTGAGCCCAATAAAGAAGACATGGGACAATAGGCAGTTGTTCCAGATACAGCAGCCTCAAATGAAAGTGCACAGGCCTGCAGTCAAAAAAATTTTAGTGATCCTACTATAGCCAAACTCCAAGAGGAACTGGCACAGGCTCGGCAGGAAAGAGAAAAACTTGAAGAAGATACTGTTCCTAAAAGAAAATACCAGGAGTTGCAACAACAAATGAGGAACATCCATGCAGCAGAGGCTGAAGCCTATGAGAAGTGTCGAAAGGCAGAAGAGAAGGTTGAAAAGGTAAGGAATAAATTAAAATTGGCCTAGAATCAAATGGATACTCTCTGCTCCTTATACACAGATGTTCTAGCTTGTAGATGCCCTGCCAAGAATTATGCTTTGTTTTTATTAGAGAGATATTTACAGTTAAAAATTAAAGCAGTTAGGGCAGGAAAGTCTATAGAATTAAAAAATGTAGATGATTTTGTGAAATGCTGCAAACTCTATGGGTTAAGGTACAACGTCTCCTTTGTGAGTTCTATTTTCACAATATTATATTGGAGGATGAAATTGAGATAAATCTCAGCCCTTTTGTGGGTGACATCCATTATCAAGCATTTATTTCATTTGCTATCAACCAGTTGAAATGGCTCAAGGCCTATAATACTTTTTAGAGCCAAGAAAATGGGTTAGACCTTTGGGTTAAGGGTGAACCAAAACAACCATTACAACTATGGGCTAGGCAGAAGAGTCTAATGACAAAGGAGCGTGTGATCCAAGCATTGGGGCCTGTCCACAAAGCAATTGTCTTGGATTGGGTAGAATATTTTCTCTCCATTAGAAACCAGGCCTATACAGTAGCTAAAGTCCATTGGAAGATTTCCAATCGGAATATTCAAAACTGAGAGCCATTTAATTATAGAAATTTTGGATTAGTTGTTTACCACTTGGTTCTCTATAGCAACCTCATATTAAGGGAAGGCCCATTCTGGCTAGGGTGTAGGTTTCGAAGTCCCATTGTATTGTATGCTGCAACAAACTATAAAGCCATTTATGAGCTACCTAAAGGACAGACAGGGCATGTCTTTGAACCTTTAGCTACAAATCATGGTTTTAGGTCTCTTAATGAAAAACCTTCTCCAGCCTATTCTCTAACTGCTTTACATGTAAACTATGGTTTTCATGAGGACATGAAAAAGGGTAAGCAGGGGGGTATGTTGAGCACTGAAAAAGGTATGAATTCACCATGCATTTTCTCATATTTTTCTTTTAAACATAACTCTTTTTATTCTAGAAAGGTGGTTTATTGTAGAATTATGATAGAATTGCAAAGACTTGTGTTTATTGTGAAAAGTAACTAAAAATTGCCTTTTATTGTAAAAACAAGAAACAAACAGAGTAAACAACTATTCGAGAGGCAAGGCTAAAGCAGGAGTAACTACTATTCCTCCAGTAATAGACCATATCCAGTCAAAGAGAAGGAAATCAGAACGCATAGCTAAGAGAAGACAGGGAACAACAAGACTACAGCCGAAGAAGATCAAGCGCTAGCTAAAGAAAGAAAAGGAGCGAATTCCTCAGGATCTTTCGATCTTGAGGGATCGCTGTTCAGTCTTATCTTGTTCCTTGTCTTATCCATCGAAATTTTTATAAAAGGCAATGCCTTTAGAGATCGAAAGGAGTTGAATTATTGATTAAACATTTCTCTTGTAACCCTACATTTTCTTATTGACTCTCATGATCAGAGAATGACTGCTGTAAACACTATTTATGTTTGATTAATATAAGAATGTGTTTCCACCCCATTTCTTAGCTCTACAGTAGCCCAACGGTGTTTTACTGGTGGCTAAGGGCCTGGCCCTAGTGGATCGATCTGTTTTTTGTATCTCTATTTTTCAATTATCGCTGTGTGATAGTTTGTGGTTGTTTTCATTACATTTGAAAGTTAATTGGTTTGTTGTGAATTACTGATTGATTTTGTTATGTTAATGAATTGCATTGTTGTTCCGTTTTGACAAGGACCTTAATTCCTGTATTATTTATCTTGTTATACCTTACAGAGCTTTGATGTTCAGCATTAGATGTTCTGTTCCAATTGATTGTTGTTTCATTGGATTGCTGTTCATTTCAGATTGCTGCTTAACAACGTTTGTTGTCGACAGGGTTTGGTGTTTAATAGAATTTGCTATTTGATTCCATTAAGTTAAGATTTGTTGTTCAGATTTATTAGTTAGTATTTGTTGTTCGATTCTTCTAAGTTACAAACTCATTTACATTGATTTTCAATTCCAGTGCATTGTTAATTTATAATTCATTAGTTTACAGATTGCAAAGAGTTTGTGTTTAAATAGTTTTCCTAGTTTACTTTCAATAACAGCTTTAGTTCAATTTCTGTTTTCCTTTAATTGCTTTAAAGCAGGATTGTAAACTGTAGAGAATACTGGTTATTGCTTCCACGTTCCCAGATTGATTGCCTTGTTCCAGTTTGATTTCAATTGCATCAATTTCTAGAGGAATGAGTTATTGCTACTATGTCCTTGATTGATGTTTGATGAGTGAATAGTTGGATTTCATAGCATTTGAGTTCATGTTATTGTAATTATATTTCTTTTCCAAGCATCCATTTACTCTTGTATTTAGAACACTGTGCTACATCTTATAAAGCATTACTATTATTTTGAATTGTAGCCTCAGACAAAGTACACTCTTGAAACAAAAAGTCGTTCCTGGATTGATGATTAATGTAGGATAAATAGGTGTTAAAAAAATACCTTTTATACCTCAACACATAGATGCAGGTTGGGCAGGGATTCCATCAGACCGAAAGAGTACATCAGGTGGAATTTTCAGTGTTGGGTCTGCAACGGTTTCCTTGTACAACAGGAAGAAAAGATTTGCGGTGCTCAGCTCGACAGAAGAAAAATACATGGTTGCAAGTCAAGAAACATGTAAGGGGATCTAGATGAGAAAGGTACTTGTTGGATTGTTTTTTCAGATGATGGATCCAACTGTGATATACTGTGATAATCATAGCTACATCAAGCTCTCTGAGAATCTTGTTTTCCACGATCGATCCAATAATATAGATATCCAGTATCAGGCCATTTACAAGACTGTGTGTAGAGGAAGATATTGTTGCTACAATGCATTCCGACAAAGGAACAAGATCCTGACATTTTGGCAAAGGCATTTTCAACAAATTTTTTTGAGTTACACAAGTGCAAGATAGGGGTGGTTAATAATCCCATTCTTGTTGAGAGGTGTTGAAGCCTAGAAAATCTCTACTTCAAACATTGGGGAAAACCACCCGGTCGGGACCTTAGGACAGCTCCTTTTCCGTTTGGTATGGTGGCTCCGACTGGATTTAAAGGACCAGTTTCCTTATAACTAAATGGGTTGGTGATGAATTGATTTGGATGAGTGGAAATGGGACTAAATTGACTGAAATAAAACTATCTAATTTAAACTAAATGCTGATAAAGAAATTCTAACACTAACTCGGCTAATTATATGTGAATGCAACTTAAGATTGTTCCAATTTAACAATAACCATGAAAATGTATTATTATTTAAATTGAAATGTGCAGAAACAAATAATGATAACTCTGTTTAAGAAATTAAACAGAGTTATATTAGCATATTGCATTCATCATTGTATACCATCTATATATGCTTATAAAAGATAACATTTCAATTATACTCAGAAATGATATATAAAAGGAAACATTATGAAGACCAAATATATAAATGATAGCAAATTCTTCAAGCGAATATCATATAACAAAGGAAATCAACAGTGAACAGATAGAAATACCTCATTCATCTTGAAGACTGTCAAATGAAATGTGATACTCTAATCCAGTAACTCCGATGTAAAATCAAATCCAAAGGTACAGAAATGCAACACTTCAAAGATAAATTCAGCACAAAAATCACCAGATGTGATCCTTTATAAAATATAGGGAATGGAGTACAAAAATGTAAGCTCCAAGTCCAAAAAATATTACAACTCCGGATCCTTCTCTAAATGCATGAGAGGGATTTAAATAAGAAATTACATAACAAAATCCTACTACTACTGCTACAATCTATCAAATTAAAAACAGAAATGCTATCTTAAATGAAACTGATTCATTGCTTTCCTTTCTCGCTTGATGTAGCCAAGTTGCAAATCTTCAGCATATCTTGGAGCCTTGGTGGATGACTCATCTCAGAATGCAGCTGTCCAGCGTAGGTGGCATCGGAAAATTCTGGAATTAAACAATCGACAGCATTTGAAAGAAATTTAATAGCCATTTGTTGATTGTTTGGCTTAATTAAATAAGTCCACATATTTTCCCAGGATATTGCTTGAAGTTTGTCGATTTGTTGACTTTTCTTCACCATTTCTTCTTTCCATCTGTTTTCAGTTTCTTTCACTTTAGGCAAACTGCCAGGAACACAGTCTGAAATGAGATTGATTGAATACAGGCTGTCATTGATAAATTGCGTCATATTATTCATCGTGCTCCTAGCTCTTGATATTTCTCTCTCAGCTTTCATTATCTGATGTTCCCATTCTGTAAACAAGATTTCTTTATGTCTTTCTTCTATCCTAGGAAGATTAGCTTCTCTTCCCTTTTCTGTATCTTGCCAATTAAGAAATTCAGAAATCTTTTCATCAGCATCATCAATTTCTTGTCTGAGAGGAATGACGTTCTGGATCAAGGATGAGGTAATATCACAAAATGGTTCTGCCTGTGATAGCTTTGCACAAAATTAATTCAATTTATGAGACAGTAGTTTATTAGCTTCAAGAGCTTCCGATTTGAATTCACTTAATTTCGGGAAATCTTTGAACCTATCTAAAGCTGTTTGAAACTCCTTTTCTTGTACAATCTTCGCATTCTTTTCATTTTGTAACAAACCTTGTAACCTGGAAATTTCTTCATTCAATTGTTGTTGTTTGCCTAAGACCTGTTCATCAACTTTCTTCTTTTCTTCGGCTAGCTATTCTTCTAACTCTTTGGACCTGAGTTCTTGATCTTGTAGTTGTTGTTGCAATTGAGCAACCTTTTGCTGACTTTCCTTAGTTTGCTCTTCAAGTGAAGCTATATAGAGATCTTTCTGAGTCATCATCTGAGAAACTTCTGCAGCTTTGTCTATTGTTGCAGCACTATATGCTTCTGCATATTGAGACAACTTAGTGAGATCCTGAGATGGATTCACTTCAGTATTCTTGTAAATAATATTCATAAATTCTTCCTGTGGAGTAGAAAACATGTCCTGATCCATCTTCCTTCTTTTTCTCTGTCTTCTAACAACAACCTTGTGTTTAGGGTTGTAAAATACGTCTAAAGGAGGGATCTCCTCAATCTTTAATACAATCTGCCCTGTCGAATGTTCAGGAATGATTTCGACATCCTGCTCTACTTGCTCTTTATCTTTATCCTGCAGTCCCAACTGCTGAGCGAATTGATCATATTGTTTCAATAATTGAGAGGAAACATTAAGATCAGTAGAGTCTATAATTTTCTCAGTAGTTTCTTTTCCTCCCGATTGCGTGTCTGCTTTCTCTGTATCTGCTCCCTGCTCAATGGTTTTTCTATCCGATCCTCCTTTTTGATTATGCACATTAGTATCAGTACTTGTGCATTTTTCAGTTGTTTGAGCAGCGGACTGCTGATCAGTATTTCGATCGGATTTATCATTAGTATTCCTTTTCTGAGCATCAGGTTTGCCATCAATGCTCACCTTCTCAATATGTACAGTTGGTTGGTTAATAGCCGATTGTGTAATGACTTTACCGGCAAAAGTTTCTCCTGGCGTATTTCCAGATGTACCCTCTGTCTCTGACCCTTGTATAGAAATTCTCAGTTGGTCTAGAGGAACTCTCAACAGTCTTTGACTTCTGAATAACAAAAATTTATTCATTTCCTCCTTCTGGAATTTAGACTTGGCTAAATCATAAATTTGAGGAAAATCATTCAACAAAACAAACAAATCATCAAACTCATCTGGTTCATGCTCAAATCGAGCAATCGAAACTGAAGCAGTAACATTAAAGGCTATCTGTCGCGGATCATACTGTCTCCCTGGAATGGTTGCAAATTTACAACCCTTTATTTTGGCGACTTCCTTTTCGGCATGTTTGAAGTCATTTAAAGTAAACTGACCACAATTGAATGGGAATTGAGGCCACATTCTCTTCTTACTGTTGTTTAAAGACCTGGATATTCCTTCAACTGTTAATTGATAGGAAATTTCCTGGGCGAGAAGTTTGTCTGGAACAATAAGAGGAAGAACATGGGGTTCCACAATACTACCAAAAATCCTGATGTATGTAAATTTCTCCTCTCCAAACCAATCTCCTATTGAGGATAAGTCAGCTTTAGCTTTATCAGAGAGTCTAGGAGGGAAGCGATTGAAAATGGTTTGGAAGACAGGGATAAGGAAACCATGGCATATTCTATATACATTGTCTTGGAAATGAACTTTCCAAAGAAGTTTATGATATATATGAATTGGGGTAGGGTCTTTGGGAGTCCATTTCCATCCTAACAAAGGAAACTCGGAATTAAAATAAAGAGCGTCTAGAATATAGGCACAAAAGAAAAAAGGAGTGGAATTTCCAGCAGTTTTATCTTATCTGTACTCAAGTATTCTATTAGCCATTCTATCAGAAAGAATAACAGCCTAATCCATAATGTCGGAATTGACAGCAGCTAAGATTAATGGGACCATTTGTATAGAAAACCTAGCGGAATTATCATTGCCAAATAATCTACACATCATGGCAGCGGCATAGCAATACGGAGGTAAGAGGGAATCTACAGAATACATACCAGATGCTTCATTTCTGTGCTTCTCAGGATTTTTCCTCCAATCTTTGATATGATCGGATTGAACTTTATTATTATCAGCAAATTATTTGATAAACTCTTTGTTGTACACCTTCTGCGGATCAGGAAGATGATACATTGCCTTGATGTCTTCTGGTTTAAATGACCCAAAAGACACTCCAGAAGTTGAAACAAATGTTTTTTCCTTTATCTTCACACTATCGATGACCCATCGAATTACATCATAATAAGGCATGATGCTTGCTCTGGCTGCAATTCGATGCAAAAATGAATTTGCAAGTGATTTTCCAGTAATCTCAGAGTCAGAATCTGAGCTATCTTCGTCTGGAACTGATGCCTTTTCCACTGTGACTTTGGGGTTTTCTTTCTCCAATAGATTGTAAACTCCTTCCCACGTCATTCTTCCGAGCCCTTGGCATGATGTATCTGTGACTAATCTCAGTTTTGTGGGTTTTTCTTTTGAAACTGTAGGAGTTTCAACAAACTTAACTGGAACAACAGTCTTGGCTCTTCTCGCTCTCTTCGACATTTCTGCGTTTGCTATTACTTCCCTTGTCTGTGAATGAAAGGGCTTGGTGTTCCTTGGCTCTACAAAACAATAAAATTTCAGTCGTGACAAACAACCAACTTGAACAGAACGATTATGAACTCATGATTCGTTATTTATTGGTTTCGTATAGCGCGTAAATGTTCTTTTTGGGTCACACTCACGTATTAAAAACCAAATCATCAACCAATATTCATTTGCTTTGTTATTAAATCCCTACGTACAAATGGAGATTTGGCGCTTGTGAAATATTATAATTTTCACCTATTCTGAACTTTTCGAATGTAATAAATGACATTTATCAATCGCATCGAAAGTTTTCAAATGGCGCATAAATATCACAATACAAATTTCTCGATTTGCCGATTGCGATTGTAAACTTTTCCGATTTCCGATTGTTTAGATCTCAATCGGGGAGTTTCAATCGAAAAGAATTATTAATAGCTTTCTCCGATTTCCGATTTGCGATTGTTATTCATTGGGCTTTTAAACTTGATTTGTTTTTTTATGATAAGGTATTCTATATTTGATCGGATCGGAAGTTTTGAATGTTGTATTTGGTTTGTATATAAACAAAGATGAGTTTTTTCAAAACAATGAATCTTTATTTATAAGTCTTTTATTTCTATAAAAAGAAAAAAGGGACCCTATTTCTAAATGAATTTTATTCTAAAATTAAGAAAAAGGGAGGGTTGTTGTATAGTACAACAAGAGGGAGTGTTGAAAAATGTAGCAAGAAATTCTCAATTTGATTTTCCTTGATTAAATTGATAAAAAATGAATTTCGACATCAATAGACAACTTGGATGTAGTTAACTTGTGTGACATGGCTTGTGTCACCTAGGTTAATCAGTAAATTTGAGTTGGAGGAGTTAGAGTTCAGTTAAGCATGTCTGATTTCTAATTTGTAGCAATCAAAGTTGGTTATCTTAAGTTGTTTTCAGTTAAACTATTTCCAATTGTTGGAGGAACTAGTGGAAGTTCAGTTGTGTAGTAGGAATTTAGTCAAACTCAGTGATCATATAGTTAAATGATTAATCAACCCAAAATAGCTAGTGCATGCAGAGAATTCGAGTTACCTAGTTGAGGTGGAGATTCCTAGGCAGTGTAACATCAGTTGTATACTTTCTAAATAATAGGGGGGCTCAAGCAAAGACAAGAATTGACTAAGTCTGGGTTATAGCTTCTTAGTGAGTAGAGAGATAGCTTATTCACTTGAATTTTGTACTAAATTGAGCAAAGCAATTGTAATACATCTCTATTCATCAAATTAAATCAAGAAGGCATCGGGGTTTTTAAAATATTGTTTTCCCCAGGAAACATGTTGTGTGCATGTGTGTTATTTCTTATTGCATGTATTATTTTTTTGTTCTAGATTGTGAATTAACTTCTAAAGAGAAGTAGAGTTTGTGTCTTGTGATTTTAAAACTTCATGAGCAGTTGCAAATCTACACGATGATTTCTATAGAACAACAAATGACATTGCAACATGCTAAATAACAAATGAGGTCACGATGTGATGAACAATAAACATTGACAGAATGTGACGAATAATAAATAACAACACAATGTGATGAGAAATAAATGTCTTTACAATGTGAAGCAAAAAAAAAAAAAACTTCACAATGTGATGAAAATTAAACATGATTGCAATTGGAAAAAAGAATGATGTCGCAATGCAACAAAAAAAACCATTAATAACCATGATCAATTAAGTTTAAGTATGTCAATTGTGGCCATATGTGGTTAAGCATAGTCAATCATAGACAATAAGGTCAAAATGGCCAACCATGTTAAACCACGGTCAAACATGAACAAACCGCAACCAACAATAGTTTATATGGTCAACATGGTTGTTAATGGTTAATCTTGGTCTACCATGGTCAAAATGGGCATCATGGTCAACCGTAGTCATCTATAGATAAATGTTGAGAACCATGGTGGACCATGTTTAGCCATAGTCAACCATGGTCAAATAAGCTCAACCATGGTCAAGTAAGTTCAGCCATGGTCATACCATGGGGGATTGAGCTTGCAAACCAATATCTTACCATGCTCATTCATAAAGGGGGTTTTTAAATTGCGAAAAATAGAGTTAATATACTATAGGTATTTCAATTGGTGGGAGGGAATGTTCGGCAGGGGGGAATTATAGGCATTAAGAGGTATATAAATAGGTATTCAATAAAAATAGGGGATAATTTTATTAGAAAGTTGTACTGGGTATGGGTTCAATAAAAGGATTTTGGGAGGATTTTATGAATATCTAGTAATATTAATATATTCTTTAATATCCCATGAATATTGTAGATACTGTGACATACATTGACTAGGTGGAGACCTAGATGGTCAAACGTGGTCACTAAATTCAACCATAGTCAACCTTGTTCAATGATGTTTGAACATGCTCAATAATGACCAACCATGTTCATCCATGCCCAATCACAATCAACCAATGAAAGCCTTGTCAACCATGGTCAACATGGTCAAACAATGGAAGTCATGATCACATGGACTACCATGTTCATGTTGAACCATAACTTGACCCTATTTAGATATAGTCAACCATGTTAAAAAATGGTCACCAAATTTTAGCCATGGTCAAATTTATTCAATAATGTAGCATAAATACCTTATTATGTTCGACCATAAGTGTAACATTAATATTAACGCCAATGTAACTTTGGTTGATAGATATTAATGTAAAATTGCTCAACATTAATGTAACATAAATACATCGTTACATTGATGGTCAATCAAGGTCAACCTTTGTTAATCATGGTCAACCTTTTTAAGGAAGGTCAACCATTGCCAACCCTCTTGAAAAATAGTCAATCGTCATCAACCATGATTAACGATTGTCAAACTATTGTCAACCACCACCTATTTTTAACTATAGTCAAAAAAATTCAACCATAGTTAACGATGGTCTATTAATTTGCTCCGTTCACACTAGTCGTCAACTAGTACAACCACATTAATACAGTTGATATATGCCTATCAATGCCATTTTCCACCTTTTAAAACTAATGTCATTGATCATCATATGAAAGGTGGAAAATGATGTCAATCAATGTACATCAACTACTTTATTATATATATATGTATATATATATATATATAATTCTTAATTACTTATATATTAAAAAATAAATAAAAAATATTGTTAAGTTAGTAAAAAAATTATTAATATTTAATTAAAAAAAACTAATTCCTTTATTTTATTATTTAAGGAGGCTCAACATTGCTTATTTTTGAATGATGATATTGAAGTCCAAATACCTTATATGATAAAACTACGTAGGTGACCCTTTCTTGTGGGAGGGCCAATGCAGGGAAAGCTTAATGTTCATCTTGTTCCTGACACCCATGATGATTTGGGATGGTTCAATATAGGTGACCAATATTATGTGGGTTTAATTTAGGTAAAAACCTCCATTAATCACTGTAAACTATGAATCACAATTGAATATCATTCATTATTTTGGATCCATAGTGTGCAAAGAGGTCTCGTGATTTTGTCTCTGAAGTCTTGGTTTTTCTTAGGGTTTCCTCTGAGAGGGGGTCCGATAGCCATCTCGATGTTGTGGCCCCCTCTACATCCTTTACGACCCCTCTACATCCTTTCTGACTGACTCATGTTTCTCCTTCCCTAAGACCGACTCTGTTTTGATGGCGCTAGGGGCTGCTTCTTGCAGATGTCGTTGGTGGGCCAACTACCTCCTGGTTCCCTGTTCCTACTCGTGGATGTGGCAACAACTTCGAGGTTTTTGTGGCTATTGTGCTCGACTGCTTGGATGATTTTTCATGTGGCTCAGTTCCCTGCCACATTGCTGTTTGGTGCTGGGAACGATTTTGCTGCTCTCCCCTGGTGCTATTTCCGACAATTTTTGCAGTTGGTTTCCTTGTATGGTGCCGACTCACTCGCCTTTCTGGTGGCATGGTTTTTGGTCATTTTTTATGCGACTTACTCTGTCGTAGGTTTTCTTTCCTGCTTCGTCAATTTTTTGTGCAGATATGTTGGCTATGATAGTGGGATTTTTGTTGTGGGGCTGTCATTTTTTTGGCCACGTGGTGGTTCGCTGCTGTGGTCCCCTCTTCATCCCTACGGCTGACACTCTGTTTCATTGGCATGGGGGATGTTTTAGTTGGCCTAGGGCTATGCGGTTGGTGGCATTGTGCTTGTGTTACCGCTGGCTGATTGATGTCATTGGTTTGGTGCCTTTGTTCGCAGTTGTGCTTGTCATTCTCTAGCAGGTTGTCGATGTCCCTTCTGGGTACTTGGTATTGTTCCTTTGCCCCTCTTTCCTAGGTGGTTTTCGATATGCCTTGCATGGTTGTTTGCCCATTCTTGGGCTTTATGTTGATCCATTATTGAATTTTTTGGGTTCTGCACCCTTGGTTTATTTGTTTTTCTCAGTCAATGATGTGCAAATATATCCATGCATGGTTTATTGGTTTGATGTATGTACCCTTAGGCTTTGGGTTGTACTTTGTGGGACTGCTGCTTAGTGTTTAGATCAATGGATTTTTACTCTGACCCATCTGTTATATGCAGGAATATGTAAAAATATTTTTTGTCTAATAGAAAGTTGTTTTTTTCTTTTGTAAAAAAAATAAAAAAATAAAAATAAAAATAAAAAAATAAAAAATACGTAGGTGCCCGTGAGCATAAAATAAAATAATTTAAATTTTTTTCATATAATTTGAAAAATAATATAATTATTTTATTATAAAATAAAAAAAAATATCAAAATATAAAGTAAAATTACAAATATGTTTATTTTTGAAAGATAATAGTGAAGTCCAAATACCTTATATGATACAACTACGTAGATGACTATGATGACTATGAGCATAAAATAAAATAATTTAAAAAGTTTTCATATAATTTGAAAAATAATATAAATACTTTATTAATTTTATTATCAAAATAAAACTTATTAAAATATAAAGTAAGATTACAAATATATATTTAACAACAATATATCCATTGTAATGCAAAATCTGTCCAGTTGGACAATGAATTATATGGACATTTACCTATATATTATATTTAAAAATGAAATTTACAGCAACATATTTTTGCTTAATTTAGTGAAATTGGTAATATAGTTTTTTATTTTTATTTATTTTAAATAAAATATATATTTAAAATTATAATTATAATAGGAAATTTATAACGTAATACCAATTAAGAAAATGTATAACTAAACATGAGTCAAAACTTATAATCCTAAAAAACAATATTTATTAAAAACTAGGATTAGTATAATCACCTTTTAGAGGGAGTTGGGCTCCCCCCCTCAAGCTCAAGGATGCCATGTTCGTTCCAGGCCTAAAGAAAAATCTCTTCTTTGTTGTAGTTTTGGAAGACCGTGGTTATGATGTGATCTTCAGCAAAGGAAAGGCGTTCCTGAGACACATAGCCACGGGACATGTGAAGCAGATCAGGGTTACTATGAAGAACCTGTATAAGCTATATGTGTAAGATTGTGCTACAATAAGAACTAAGGTGAAGAAAGTGCAGAGCCGCGATGTCGACAAACTTTTGTCACAGAAGAATTTTCCATTTGCATCATGGCACCTTGAATATTATACAACAAATAAACATAGGCCTCCCCAAAGGAGCACTTGAGCAACGAGATGTATGCAAATGATGCACTTTGGGGAAGGACACAAAATCTACATTCCATGATAGGGACAACAAAGAAAATATAGTCTTGGAAAGGATCCACTCTGATGTCTATGGACCTTTCTTGACAACCTCCATTGCTAGACACAAATGTTTTGTCATTTTTATTGATGAATACTCACAGAAGTGATGGATCTTCTTCATGCGAAAGAAAGATGAGACATTCTCCAATTTCATAGAATTCAAGGCATTGGTTGAGAAAGAAACTGGTAAGAAGGTGAAGGCTCTCAGGAGCGATAATGGAGGTGAGTATGTATCAAATGAATTTAAAAAAATTTGTGAAATAAGGAATTCGACGAGAGTTTACAACACCCCACAACCCACAACAGAATGGGGTGGCTAAGAGAAAGAACTATAGAATTATGGGAGTAGCAAGGGCGATGTTGCATGACCAAGGCCTACCTCTACATTTGTGGGTTGAGGCATGCACCACAAGAGTCTATTTTCATAACTAGATTCCTCATCGGATTCTAGGCATGATTACACCTAAGGAGGTTTTCTCGAGGAGGAATCTAGATGTGTCGCACTTCAGGATTTTTGGAACCTCTATTTACTGCCATGTCTCCAAAGAATCAAGGAAGAAGCTAGAGCTGACAACAAATTTGGGGGTATTTTTGGGTTACACAGAAACTCCACACAACTACCGTGTGTACTTGGCATCCCTTAGAATGACAGTTGTGCGAAGGGATGCAAAATTTGATGAGGATAAATCCATGCGGTGCTCTCTTGAGAGGGAGCTTCATATTCCACCAGAAGAGGAGATTGTAGCTCCAAAGGAGGAACCTCAAGAAGTTTTGGAGCAACCACAAATTGAGGAGAAAGGAGTGGAGACAACGAATCAAGCAGAACCATCGAGAGAAGGAAGAAAAAGAACGAGGGAAGTTGAAATACTTGTGTAGGATGCAAGGGAGAATGTGGTTACTCCTTTAAATCAACATAGATAAAGAAGGTCACCTGATTGGTACACTAGATACATGAATCTAATAACTGAGCTAGTAGATACTAAGCCATCCTATTTCGAGGAAGCAGTAGATCAACCTGTATGATTTGATGCAATGGTGGATGAATATGAATCCATTTTAAAGAACAATGTTTGTGAAGTGGTCCCATGACCAACAGATAAATAGTTGTGGGTTCGAGATGGAACTTTAAGGTAAATCATGCAGTAGATGAAAGCATAGATAAGTATAAAGAAAAATTTATGGCTAAGGGGTACTCTCAAGTTGAGGAAATTGACTAAGAGGAGACCTTTGCTTCTGAAGTAAGGTACTCATCCATTAGATAAACAATATCTCTCGTTGCGCAGATGGGGTCGAATATCCACCAGATGGATGTAAAAAACAACATTTCTCAATGGATTTCTTGAGGAGTAGGTGTACATCGAGAAACCAGAAGGTTTGAGACATTTGATCGGGAGTCTCATGTGTGAAAAATCAAGCGATCATTGTATGGTCTCAAACAAGCACCCCGTGCTAGGTACACCAAGATTGATATCTATCTTAATGGATTTGGATTCACCAAAAGTGAAGTGGATGCAAACCTTTATCATATCTTGGTAGAAGGTAAATTTCTTATTATTGTATTATATGTTGATGATTTGATTTTAACTAGTGATGAACAACTGATCAGATCTTGTAAGGAGGACCTTGCAAGGGAGTTTGAAATGAAGGACATGGGTCTCATGCAATACTTAGGTTATAAGTATGGCAAGGTGATGGGGAACTGTTTGTCTCTCAAGGAAAGTATGAAAATGAGATACTATAGAAGTTCCGCAAGGGAGTTACAAACCCATGGAGACACCTTTAACAACCAACTAGAGGAAGGAGAATGCCAGTTCAAGTAAAGAAGTGGATGCTACCATTTATCAACAGCTAGTGGGTTCAATCATTTATCTTGTGAAAAAATGACCAAATATGTGCTATGCAGTCAACCAACTGATCCAAGCTAAGGTTAGACCAACCAAATTATTTTGGAAGGAAACTAAGCATGCTTTACGGTACCTCAGAGGCAGTACCCAGTTTGGATTATGGTATAAATGGACAGAGGGAGTGAAGTTGTGTGGCTTCATAGATGTAGATTGGGCAAGGAATCCATCAGAACGAAAGACTACATTAGGTGGAATTTTTAGTGTTGGGTCTAAAGTGGTTTCCCGGTACAACTGGAAGCAAATATTTGTGGCGCTCATCTCAGCAGAAGCAAAATACATGGTTGCAAGTCAAGCAACATGTCAGGGGATCCATATGAGAAAGGTACTTGTTGGATTATTTGGTCAGATGATGGATCCATCTGTGATATATTGTGATAATTAGAGTTGCATCAAGCTCTCTGAGAATCATGTTTTCCACGATCGATCCAAGCCTAAATATATCTAGTACCAAGTCATTTACATGATTGTGTGTAGATGCAGATAATGTTGCTACAATGCATTCCGACAGAGTAACAAGATGATGACATTTTGACAAAGGCCTTGTCAAGAGGAAATTTTGAATTCCAAAGGTGCAAGATAGGGGTGGTTGATAACCCCTTTCTTGGTGAGAGAGAGTACTGAAAAATGCAGCAAGAAATTTTCAATTTGATTTTTCCTTGATTAAATTGAGAAAATTTGAATTTCAACATCAACATACAACTTAGATGTAGTTAACTTGTGTGACATGTCTTGTGTCACCTAGTTTACTCAATAAATTTGAGTTGGAGGAGTTAGAGTTCAGTTAAGCATGTGTGATTGCTAATTTGTAGCAATCAAAGTCAGTTAAGTTGTTTTTAGTTAAACTAGTTCCAATTGTTGGAGGAACTAGTAGAAGGTTAGTTGTGGAGTGGGACTTCAGTCAAACTCAGTGATCATCTAGTTAATTGATCAATCAACCCAAAATAGCTAGTGCATGCATATAATTCGAGTTACCTAGTTGAGGTGGAGATTCCAAGGCAATGTAACATCAATTGTAGACTATTTCATAGTGTACAGGTGTTGCATGCAACAAGACGATTAACCTAAGGAATTTCGCAATCCAATTTGGAGAAATTCCTAAATAATAGGGGCCTAATTTATTAGGGAATTGCACAAGAAAATAGGGGCTCAAGCAGAGGCAAAAATTGAGTAAGTCTGGGTTAGAGCTTCTTAGTGAGCAGAGAGTTAGGTTATTCACTTGCAAGTTGTGATTAGTTGAGAAAAGCAATTGTAATACATCTCTATTCATTAGATTAAATCAAGAAGTCATTGGGTTTTTTAGCAGATTGCTTTCCCCAGGAAAAATATTGTGTGCATGTGTGTTATTTCTTATTGCATGTTTGAATTTTTTTTCTAGATTGTGAATTAACTTTTGCAGAGAAGTAAAGTAGGTTTGTGTCTTGTGATTTTGATTAAAACTTCAGGAGTAGTTGCAAATCTACACCACAATTTCTACATAACAACAAACATCGTTGCAACGTCACAAACAATAAATATCATCACAATATGATGAACAACAAATGACATTGCAACATGCTAAATGAAAAATGAGGTCACGATGTGATGAACAATAAACATTGATAGAATGCGACAAATAATAAACATCAACACAATGTGATGAGCAATAAATGTCTTTGAAATGTGAAGCAGGAAAAAAAACATCACAATGTGATGAAAATTAAACATGATTGCAATTGGACAAAAGGATGATGTCACAATGCAACAAACAAAACCATTAACAACCATGGTCAATTAAGTTTAAGATGTCAATCGTAGCCATATGTGGCTAAGCATAGTTAATCATAAACAATAAGGTCAACCATTTTCAACATGGTCAAGATGGCCAACCATGTTAAACCACAGTCAAACATGGCTAAACCCCAACCAACAATGGTTTATATGGTCAACATGGTTGTTAATGGTTAATCATGGTTTACCATGGTCAACATGGGCATCATGGTCAACCATAGTCATCTATAGATAAATGTTGAGAACCATGGTGGACCATGTTTAGCCATAGTCAACCGTGATCAAGAAAGCTCAACCATGGTCATGCCATGGGGTATTCACCTTGAAAACGATTATCTTACCATGTTCATTCATAAAGGGGGTTTTAAATTTGCGAAAAATAGAGTTAATATATTATAGGTATTTCAGTTGGTTGGGGGGGATGTGGGGTAGGGGGAATTATAGGAATTAAGAGGTATACAAATAGGTATTCAATAAAATAGGGTATAACTATTAAAAATAGGGGTTAATTTGATTAGAAAGTTGTATTGGTGATTCAGATTTATGCAGGAACACAACAAAATACAAAAATAACCATAAACATAGAAATACAACGGAAATAAGGCTTCATTTCATTAATATCAAATCACAGAAATATGCTTACAAACATGATGGAAATAAAATAGCTAGGGTGCTGGTAGTGAATATCTGAGAAGATATGTGGCGACTACAGACCTCTGAACTGTATTACAATGAGGCTCGAGGGCCTATTTATTATGGAGAAACAATGGAGAATTCTAAACGTCCAAAAATCTAACCCTAGGAGATGAAGTGCCAAAACTATGGGCCTTGTTTGGGTAAATTGGTGTTTCAACTTCCCAGGGACGTAACTTTGGCATACTATCTCTGTTTGGGGCTTCAAAACGGCTCCGGAAGTTTAGGACCCGAAAACTGCTAAAAATAGTAAGTTATGAAAAAAAACTAAAAGAGACAATGGTGGGGCCCCAAGTGGAATAGGCGGGTGGCCACAAATATCCACCTGGATCATTCCTCCCCACTTAGGAAGCAATGGTCCCCATTGCGTTGAGTTCCTCCATGAGATGAGGAAAATTCTGTTGAACTTGGTCCCTGGTGAACCACTTGCCTTGGTGCAGGAGTTTGCCAGCTTTGACAACCCGATACAGTTGGATCTTTTGTCGGCGAGTGTTCTTGATTTTCATGTCCATGATACAGTCTGTGGTGGCCTACTCCATGCTGTCTGGGTTTAACTCTTTTGGTGTGAGTTCTTGTGCAATGTCAGAGGTGTCCAATAGAGGTGGGAAGTAGGGACAAAGGCAGTCTACATTGAACACTGGGTGCAGACCAAGGAATGGTGGAATACTGAGCTTGAAGGCATTGTTCCCTACAACCTTGGTGATGGTGTACGGTCCATATCAGAGTGGGCGAATCTTGCGGTGGGGTCCAGTGAGGCGCTCCTTCTGAAAATGTAGCCACACTTTTTCGCCCACCTGGAAGTTGTGTGACACCCAATGTTGATCATGTCGTTGCTTGTACTTAGCATTGGCTCTGTCCAATATGTCATGAACCTATTGGCGGATGTATTGAATGCGCTTGATGAAGTTGTTTGCTTTGTCAGCTTCAGACTGGACATGAGCTGAATCGACCTGAGTAGTTGCAAATGGCATGGCTACGTCAATGGGACATAGTGGCTGGAATCCCAAGCCCACGTAAAAGGGGCTGTGGCCGGTTGAGTTGTGGAGAACCCGGTTATAACTGTGTTTTACATAGGGAAGGCTCTCATCCCATGTGCGTGGATGCTTTGAATTGTACATGCGTATAATGTGTACAATCATCCTGTTGACAACCTCTGTCTGGCCATCAGTTTGGGGATGGAAAGCTGTGGACTTGGTGAGCTTGGTGTCCAACATTGACGAGAGGCTAAACCAAAATGTGCTGAGGAACCAGCTTTCATGATCTGATATGATAGATTGTGGGATCCCAAAGTGCACCCACACTCGTTCAAAGAAGAGTTTAGTAGTGGTTTCTGCTGTGATATTCTTCTTGCAGGCCACCATAATGGCCATCTTTGAGAATTTGTTAATGACCATGAAAACACAGTCGTTTCCATGCTTAGTAGAAGGAAGGCCTGACATGTAATCCATGGAGATGGATTCCCAAGGTCGACTAGGGGTAAGTAGCGGAGTATAGAGCCCTTGCTTCTTGATGGTCGATTTGGCAATGGCGTACGCAGTGCAGGATCTAATTTACATCCCGACATCTTGTCGAAGGTTCGGCCAATAGAAATACTTCTGCAGTACTGCCATTGTTTTCTCGACCCCAAAATGCCCAACGAATCGATTGTAGTGCTTCCCATATCATCTTGGCACGCTCGCTTGAAGGAACACAAAGATGTCCCAGGTGACATAATAGTGCATCTTGGAGGTGAAAATTTGGAACTTGTCTACCCCCCAAGAGTGCCTTGTATGTGGCTGAATTCTAGATCGCTCTTGTAGAGAAGTGACCAATCAGAAGTCTCATGCCCACAAGAGTTGAGAATGGTGGTTATGGCCACGATTGGTGGTCAGCTGAGGCAATCTGCAACATTATTGGTGCTACCCTTCTTGTACTTGATTTTCAAATGAAATTGTTGTAGATATGTGGACCACTTCTGATGGTGATCGTTCTGCAACTTCCCTTATGTCTGTCTGAACTGCAAGGGTCGGTGGTCTGTGTGGATGATTGTCTCCTTCCCCAAAATGTAATGCTTCCATTGTCGACAAGCCTGCACAATGGAGTACATTTCTTTGTCATAAGTGGGATACTTTCGAACTGTGTCGGACAATGTCTCACTATGATATGCCACTGGATGCCCCTGTTGAGTAAGAATTTCCCCAATAGCATAGTCAGAGGCATCTGTCTTGATCTCAAATGGCTGTTGCAAGTCTGGTAATGTGAGCACTGGGGCAGAAAAGAGTCGATGTTTCAATTATAAAAATGCCTTCTATTGAGATTCCGACCAACAGAGTTTTTCTTTCGCTCCCCCTTTGGTGACTTGAATCAAGGGCCAAGTGATATGAGAGAATCCCAACATGAACCTGCGGTAGAAATTAGCAAGACCCAGAAATATGTGAAGCTCTGTTAGGGTGGTTGGGGCTGGCCAATCCCGAATGACTTGGATCTTGGCTAGATCCACATTCACCCCCCTTTCATCAATAATGTATCCCAGATATTGAACCTGGGTCATGCCAAAAGTGCACTTCTCCAAATTGGCACACAACTTGTGTTGCCACAATGTTTGGAGGACTTCTTGGATGTGGTGGAGGTGCTCTTCCCAAGTCTGGCTGAAGATAAGAATGTCATCCAAGTATACCACTACAAATGAGTTGGTGAATGAACGCAAGATGTCGTCCATCAACCTCATGAAGGTTGCGGGAGCATTTGTCAATCCGAAAGGCATGACGAGCCATTCAAAAAGGCCCTCCTTGGCTTTGAAGACAGTCTTCCACACATCAAAGGGTTCGATTGGTACCTGGTGATACCCAGACTTCAAGTCGATCTTGCTGAAATATTTTGCCCCTTTGAGTTGGTCCAAAAGGTCATCAATCCGTAGGATCGGGTACCTATTCCGGACAGTGACCTTGCTCAGCGCCCGATAATCAATACAGAGTCTCCAAGTCCCATCCTTCTTCTGTACCAACATGATCGGGCTTCCACAGGGCGAAGAACTTGGTTGGATGTGACCTTTCTGCAGTAGCTCCTGAATCTGCCTCTTGATTTCATTGTTTTCCAGACCTGAGCGCCTATAGATCGGTCCATTAGGTAGCGACGCACCTGGAGTCAGGTCAATGGGGTGCTTGACTTGACAGTGTAGAGGCACCCCTGTGGGTGAGGTGAAGATGTCCCTGTACTCCTCCACAGCCTTGTCCATTTGTTGTTGTCGTGCAGAGGAGCCATGTCTGGAGGTCGTGGCCATAGTCTTCTTCTTGCCCTGGGGGCAGATCATCAGAAAAAAAAATTTCCTGGTTTGGGAAATGAGCTTACTGCATTGTTTTGCAGTAACCAAAGAGATAGTGGGAGATGGTGGTACCTCTGGTATCCTGTACAATTTATTTCCCAAAGTAACAATAACAGTGCGAGGTCGGGACTCATACATAGCATGTCGCTTCCACAAGTATGGTTGGCCTAATAATACATAAGAAACATCAATAGGAGCAATGTCACACAATACCTCATTCGTGAAGGGCTTGATGCTATAGGGAAGGAAACACTGCTGGCTGACACGAAGATCCCGTCCTTGGTGAAGCCACCCGATGGTGTATGGTTGTGGGTGTGTTGTGGTCAGCAAGCCCAACCGCTTCACGACATCTGCTGAAATGAGGTTCTTTTGGCTCCCATTGTCAACAATGAACCGTAGCAGGGAACCATTTACCCACATCTAGGAGTGGAAAAGACGCTCTGCCTCCTCTGGATCTTCTGGTTCCTTCTGGATCTTCGTAGTGGCAATAGTGGCATTGGGCTCTGCATCAATAGTCTGCTTCCCTTTGTCATTCACCTTTTCAGGTTCTGATTTAGAGTCAGAGCATGCATCTGATTTAGAAGCCCTCATCTCGGCCACCAGCGACTGCTTGGCCCGACACTCACTTGTGTTGTGAGTGGAGCTCTTATGGAACTCAAACCACTTTCCCGTGTCCTTCTTCGGCTTCACAGTGTTGTTATTTGCTTGTGTCTTTGGCAGGTTGTCTTGGGCCGCCACGCCTTGGCTTTGTCCTTTGTTTTGCGGTTTGGGGGCACCTTTCCCTTGATTTTGATTTTCAGATCCAAAGTCTCGCTTCTTCTGTTTGAATTTTTTTCTCAATCTTGGCAGCATACCGGTATGCCGTACCAAGCGAGGAGATGTCGAGGAACTCCATTTCCTCCTGAATGTATCTGTGCAGAAAACCACGATACTTTAGCACCAAATGTTTCTCTGAATCTTTGATACCCAACTTTGTGTGCAGGGTATGGAACAGATTTGTTAGCTCATGCACATCTTGATCCCTTTGTTGTCGCAGTGTGGTCCATTGTATGTACTTGTCCTCATAGCTCCCCATGGGATAGTATTGTTCCTTGATAACATCTCGAAATGAATTCCAAGTGGGTATGGCTGAGAATAGAGAGGGTTCTGTCTTGTCCGTTTTCTCACAGTAGGTTTCCCACTAGTCCTTGACATGGGGGGTAGCTTTGAGGAGTGCAAAAATAATCTTCTCTCGGTCAAAAAAATCATGAACTGATAAATATCCTTCTAATATATTCAACCATATATCTATGACATCTGCATCTATTTGACCCTCAAATATGAGAATTTCGAAGTTTACTTGTACCTTAAAGGGAGTTGCGCCTCCAAAGTGGCTGCTGGATGCAAATGCGTCGTTGGTGGGCAGTTGTTGAAGGATCTGGGCAAAGTTATCCATCATCGCGTTCCTTTTTTTTTCAAGGGCCTCCTCAAGCAATATTTTGATAGGATCTCCTGCTCCCTCATCTTTCTTTTCATCCCCCATGGGTGTTTGTCGGGGTTTGCGAGGCTGATCTTGCAAAGGTTCCACCAGATCGAGCCCTAACTCCTTATACCCCGACCTCGTTGGGGACATGCAAAGAAGGATTGACAAAAAGCAGACCACTCTGATACCATTGATCTGAATTTATGCAGGAACACAAAAAAATACAGAAATAACCATAAACATAGAAATACAGTGGAAATAAGGCTTCATTTCATTAATATCAAATCACAGAAATATGCTTACAAACATGATGGAAATAAAATAGCTAGGGTGCTGGTAGCGAATCTTTGAGAAGAGATGTGGCAACTACAAACCTCTGAACTGTCTTACAATAAGGCTTGAGGGCCTATTTATTATGGAGAAACAATGGAGAATTCTAAACGTCCAAAAACCTAACCCTAGGAGATGAAGCGCCAAAACTATGGGCCCTGTTTGGGTAAATTGGTGTTTCAACTTCCCAAGGACGTAACTTCGACATACTATCTCCGTTTGGGGCTTCAAAATGGATATGGAAGTTCAGGACCCGAAAAACTACTAAAAATAGTAAGTTGTGAAAAAAAACTGAAAGAGACAATGGTGGGGCCCCAAGTGGAATAGGCGGATGGCCATTAATATCCACCTAGATCAATTGGGTAGGGGTTCAATAAAAGGATTTTGAGAGGATTTTATCAATATATAGTAATATTAATATAATGTTTAATATCCCATAAATGTAGATACTATGACGTACATTGACTAGGTGGAGACCCAGATGGTCAAACGTTGTCACTAATTTCAATCATAGTCAACCTTGTTCAATGATGTTTGAACATGCTCAACCATGGTCAACCATGTTCATCTATGCCCAACCAAAATCAACCAATGACAAACCTTGTCAACCATGGTCAACATGATCAAACAATGGGCGTCCATGATCAACATCGACTACCATGTTCATGTTGAACCATAACTTGACCATATTTAAATATAGTCAACCATGTTCAAACATGGCCACCAAATTTTAACCATGGTCAACGTTATTCAACAATGTAACATAAATACATTATTACATTAATGGTTGACCATGGTCAATAATGGTCAACCTTGTCAATCATGTTTGACCATAAATGTAACATTAATATTAACACCAATGTAAAATTGGTTGATAGATATTAGATATTAATGTAAAATTGCTCAACATTAATGTAACATAAATACATCGTTACATTAATGGTCAACCAACCATTATTGTAACATTAATATTAACACCAATGTAACTTTGGTTGATATATATTAATGTAAAATTGCTCAACATTAATGTAACATAAATAGGTTGTTACATTAATGGTCAACCAAGGTCAACTTTTGTTAAATATGGTCAACCTTTTCAAGGAAGGTCAACCATTATCAACCCTCTTGAAAAATAGTCAACCATCATCAACGATGATTAACGATTGTCAAACTATTGCCAACCATCGCCAATATTTTTAACCATAGTCAGATAATGTCAACCATAGTTAGCCATGGTGTATTAATTTGCCTCATTCACACTAATCATCAACTAGTACAACTACATTAATATAGTTGACATATGTTGATAAATGTCATTTTCACCTTTTAAAATTAATATCGTTGATCATCATATGAAAGGTGGAAAATGACGGCAATCAATGTACATCAACTTTATATATATATATATATATATAATTTTTAATTATTTATATTTTAAAGTTAGTAAAAAACTATTAATATTTAATTTAAGAAAAAAACTAATTCCTTTATTTTATTATTCAAAGAGGCTAAACATTGCTTATTTTTGAATGATGATACTGAAGTCCAAATACCTAATAAAGCATAAAGTAAAATAATTTAAAATTTTTCATATAATTTGGAAAATAATATAATTAAAATATAAAGTAAGATTACAAATGTATGTTTAACAACAATATATCTACTGAAATACAAAATCTGTCCCGATAGACAATACATTATATGGACATTTACCTGTATATTATATTTAAAAATGAAATTTATAGCAACATCTTTTTGCTTAATTTAGTGAAATTGGAAATATAATTTTTTATTTTTATTTATTTTAGATAAAATATAGATTTAAAATTATAATTATAATAGGAAATTCCTAAATTAATAGCGGTGAAGAAAATGTACAACTAAACATGACTCAAAACTTTAATCCTAAAAAACAATATTTATTGAAAAAAATAATAATCTATTTTTAATTTTTTTATTGAAATAAAATATAAATCTAACACCAGGACATCTTACCTAGAGGTATCTACCCTTCTCACTTTATGGAAATAAAGCACAGATAAAAAAGAATTACAAACATTTTCTTATCCAATCAAACTAAACTCACATGACTGTATACAGACTTTTTTAAGACCACTTTTATATAATTTCTGATGTTTACCTCATTATTTTGGTGGTCAAGGTGTTTTTCTAAAACAGTATTATTAAAATTTGAACAAATTTCTAGATTAAATGGTCGAGAATTCGATGATCAGAGACACAAAGCACGCATGGGAAGAAAAATATACATATCACAATATCAAATTTAACTTACAGTTGTTGCAATGTTGTCAGGTTCCCAAGGTCTGATGGAAGTGTCTCATTAAGATTGTTTGAAGAAAAGGACCTGAAGATGAAACTCCACATGTAAGAGATAACCTCCTGAATATAAAATGCTGTGCAAGAAATAATTCCTGTCTTTATTTTGTTTTTGCTTTCAGTAATCATGAAACCTGCTGTTTCAATATGATGTAACGGGATGCAAGCACCCACAGATTGAATGAAGTTATTGGACTACAAGTAACTGAATTGATAGCCTGCTCTATCTTCTTACAATCACAGAGATATAGCATATATGCATTCCATATAATAGGCCAATCACTAGTATTTAAGCAGTAAAATGTGAATCAACAAATCAGTTTGGCCATTTTTTCCATTTCCCATTTAGTGCTCAATTTGACATTTGTGCTTTACTTGAGTAATTAGTATGCATGTGTGTATAGACAAAAAGGAATAGATCTTACAGTACAATCAAGTTTTGAAGGTTTCCAAGATCCTTTGGGACAGGGCCTGATAAGTTATTTATTCCAAGGGACCTGAAGCCATGAATGTTATTGAAAATCAGTGATGCAAATTACCTGGAGATAAATCCACTTTCCTAACAGTAGTTAATGATTTCAAGTGACCTGAATGAAATGTGCAGATCAGCAAATTCTACAAGCTAACACAAGAAGAAAGAGCAGCTGTGCAGAATTTCATTCTCTTGATTAATTTTAAAGAACATAGAACAAAAAGGGAAGGGGTCTCACAAGTACTGCATCCGTGAGAGTTTACCCAAGAAGGCAGGTATTGGTCCTGTTAAATAGTTTTGTGCCAAGTTCCTGCCATGAAAATTCCACCGATCCCTTTGTCAAAGCCTCACTTGATATAGACAGAATAAGAAGTAAACCTTAAGGGTTCTTTCCAAGTGCCATGCAATGTACACTATGCAGATCATTATAGAGTTTAGTTCAAGATGCAGGAACATGATACAATGTGCTTGTGAAATCATGTTACTGGTTAAGGATTTTAGAAAACAGAACCACCATATATCATATCATATGTTTAGGGTTTTTTTTTAATTTGAATGTTAGATTTTAGGAATTTTTTAGAATTTCACTAAGTGAAATAATTAACTTTACTCTATAGAATTTCTAAATATTTCGAAAATCTGCAATCCAGTTAAATTAAGCTTAATTATCTTTATGATGACTGTAGATTGGAAATATATATTACTGTTTTCCTCTTTCTTTCTTTTTTTTCCACTTAAAAAAGGACAATTCCCTGCAGCAATTTGACAAAATAGCGTTCACTATACACTGAAAAATAAGAAACAGTCTTACAGGTCCCAAAGGTAAGTTAGGTTAGTCAGTTCCTCTGGAATTTGTCCGGTTATGTCCATTGCATAGACTCTCCTGCCAACAAGAAGGTAGGATATTTAGTTTTACAAGATATCTTTATTTTAATTGTAGGTTCTAGAAAATTCTTGGAATTTGATGGTAAGAAAAAGGTCAATTATTTCATTTTTCTAAACCGTTAAAGATATTCTCAAAATTTGCAATCTACACACTTAGCAATTTTACAATTTCTATTAAAAAAAAAAAATCAAAATTCATGTTTACTGAGTATAACAATACATTGAATCTAGCTTAAGCAGATAATTTAAGAAACATAAAAAACAAAATGGAAGATTCAAGAGAAGTTTTTACATTTGCACAATATGGCAAGTGTTTCCATTGTTGAAGGTGCAATCACACTTGAAAGCTGGATTCATAGAGGGATTCTGAATATCTGTACTGTCAATGGCTCGTCCAGTGCAGGGATCTCCAGTAAGGTTCCATGGAGTTTTCCATGTATTCGAATTAGAAGTCTTTAAATCGATACTCCACTTCTGAGCAAGTGACTTTAATACAGTAACTGTCACCAGGAAAAGGAACTGCATTAATCTAACCCAAAAAAAATACCGATGAAAACAGAAAACGTGAGAATGATCCAATATTACTTATTTTTCGCAATATATTGCCTGGTTACCTTCAATTGGGTCCGTTACGGCCGCTGCTTGAGCTTGCTGAACCAAAGTGAAACAACAAGCAATAGTCAGAAAAGTGCAGAGAAGCCATATCGCGGATAAAATTTGAAGCTTGAACATGATTATGGCCAGGCTTGGTGCTCGTGCGTGCGCTTGCAGTTCTGTTGGCACAGCAGGGCGGGTATATTATAACAAGGACTGATTGGTGTTAAGGAGCGTTGACATTTGACAAGAGTATAATTGAATAGTGAGGTCGTACAGTAAACTCCGGAGGCCAAGTCTTCCCGGTTTTAGAAGATGATATTTTGTTTTTTAGTTACATTTTTTTTTGGGGTGAAATTTGTATTAGATTTTAATAATCATGAAAATAAATTTACATGGAGGTTTTTAGTTTTTATATAGGTTATATTACATGAAGGCAAATTTATGTGGACTTTTTCAGTCTTGAGCAAATGGAAAAGGGTAGATGGTCTAAGGTTGTGTTTAATGACAGATTGTGCAAAAGAAAGATGACTTGGATGCCACAAAATAACAAATAGTTTAATAAATGTGGTATTTGTTTAAGCATGTGTCTTGCAAACTATAAAAAGATAAAAAAAAATGTTATGGATAAGTTCCACAAACGTACTTGGGAGAAAGAGCTAGAGAGAAATAAGTACTACATTGAAGAGATTAACCCCACTCATAATCATCAGCCAAAAGCATACATATTTCTTAGAGATCTCAAATTTTTATTGTTCAATTAAGGACTAATTCTCATCAACTTCGTTGTGAAAGAGGGCTCTGGAAAATGTGAAAAGAAATGTGGGAGGAAAGAATGTATTTTTTGCTCTTCAAGCAAAGTGGAAACAGAAAAACATTTCATTTTAGAATGCAAAGCCTTCAAAGACAACAGGGAAAATTATGCAAGTACTCTAGCAGGTAGCTTTTGGGACAATCTATTCAACCAAGAGTTTGTCGAGAAGTTGGGAGATTTTATTGTAAAAATTCACAGGAAAGGGTCTAATACAAGATTCATATGGAGATGCAATCTGTCCCATAGGCTATTTTTAGCCTCGTGTACCTTAAAAATAAATTTTTTCTTTCTTTCATAGAATATACTAGTATGAAGACAAATTCTAGCACAACCATATAAATTAAGAGACCCCAAAATATTTATAGACATCATTCCATAATAAGCACCAAACACTTCAATCTCATCAAAACACCTCATAATGCATATCATATTACTAAAATTAAATAATACATCTCACCAAAACACTTCACAATGCATATCATATTGCTAAAATTAAATATGCATTTAAAAGAATGTGGAACAAGATTTTTTTTTGATTTTTTGATTTTTGATTTTTATTTTTTTTATTATTTATTTTTATTTTTATTTATTTTTATTTATTTATTTTTTCTGTAAGCTTGGTAGTTCTTTTCATTTAACACCTCATAATCCATATCATATTACTAAAATTAAATAATACATCTCACCAAAACACTTCACAATGCATATCATATTGCTAAAATTAAATATACATTTAAAAGAATGTGGAACAAGATTCTTTTTTTTTTTTTAAGCTTGGTAGTTCCTTTCATTTTTCACTTCTTTTTTTTTTACTCTATCTTCATCAACATATCCAGATACATCACCCCGGTCAGGAAGGGAATTGAACCTGTGATGAGTGCTATAAGAACCCGCCTCATCACCGTTTACGTAGAACAAGATTCTTGATAACGAAGATTTACCCTTATTTTATCATGGACATTCTTAATTTATAAATAGACTTTGTTACAATACCATGGTTTCTCAATATCATATGCACAAAAAAACCATAAGTAAGTTCATATGACACTTCTTTATATGATATTTTTATTTTAATTAATAAATTTAATTAAAAGCATAAAAAGGGCATAACTACTTAATCATCCATGGAGCTTTAAATCCTTACTATCCATCTAACCAACTTTGATCCATATAAACTCTAGATCTATCAAGTGCCGGGACAGATCAAATCTCTTCACTCTAAAACAATTTTGCAACTCAAGGGATTTGATCCCTCCTTACCCTTGGTATATCCAGAATTAAGATAGATTTAGACTCATTTAATTATAAATTATTAAAATTTAAGTATTGAGGGTTTATGTAGTGCATTATATTAGATATCATTTTCCCCAAAAAATGATACCTATTATTAAAATTATTATTATTTTGGATAATTCATTGAGTAAAATGTTTTAATTAATAATTATTTTTAAATTAAATTAAAATTTTATTTTTTTTATGTAATTTGATTAAGTCAAAATGTTTACAATATCTCTTAGCTAAATAACACCTCTAGTCCTAATAATTATTGATAATTAAATTAAAATTCTAGAAACTCTATTTCAAAATAAACACATAGAATAGATTATTTTAAACTTGGAGCTTAAAAACAGCCAATAATTTAATCGAGTCAAATTTCTCAAACTATAAAATCATAACTTGAACGTAAACTAATATATAATTTTCTTAAAAAACATATTGGTTTAAGTTTCCAAAAATTACTAAATTTATTTATATATTAAAAAAACAATTTTCTTCCAAAATAACGTAATCCAACCCCAAGAAAAAAATGTTTACTGTACAGAGAGCGAGAGAAGAGCATGAGGCCTACAACTGTAAATCCAGGGATCGAGACAAAGATCTGGAAGTGAAGACGGAGCAAATATGTTTTTATAATATGTACAAGTGTCGTTAATGCACTTCAAATTGTCTGTTTCTTAATATATTTTATATTTTTAATCATATTATTAATATATTTTATTTAAGTTATATTATAACATTTTTCCTTAAAATAATTAATTCAATCCGTGGTTATTATTAGCTTTTGGATATTTGAATAATTCCACGGCAATTTATTTTAGTATTTTAATAATTTTTTATATAATTTTATAACAATTTATTTTATTATTTTAATAAATTTTAATATAAAAATTTGAATAATTTCATAATAATTTATTTTATTATTATATTAAATAATAATGATTAATTTAAAATTTAAAATAAAAATTCATTATCAATGATAATGATGATGGTTACCATCACTTAAAAATAATGGAATCTTTTGGATCTTAAGAGAGGAGAAAGAGTCTAACATAATTGTATATTGATAAATTTTGGTTTTTAATATTCATTATTAAATATTAAATGGATATAATTATTCTTAAATTAAATAATTTTATAATAATTTATTTTATTACTTTAATATAATCAGTCTAGATCAATCTTAATTCTGGATCTACCAAGTGTGAAGAAGATCAAATTTCTTTTAACTTTAAAAAACTTTACATCTCAAGAATTTTGATTCCTTGCTTTGTAGATTCAGAATTGAGATAAATTTAGGCTGGTTTAATTGTTATTTATAATTAATTATAAATATAAATATATACAATGATTTATTTTCTTTATTTTTACCAAGTCAAAATGTTAAAAATTACAACATCTTTACCATATTGAGATCAAATGTTTACATGATGAATAATTTTATAGTTGACTTTGTTTACTTTTAAACTTCAAATATAAATAAAAATTATAATAAAAAGTGGACATGTTGAGAGAAAATATTGGGTAAAATGTAATATTATAGTATTATATTTTACTCAATATAAACTAGTAAAAAGTGGATAGATGTAGGCAGAAATATTAGATAAAATGTAATAATTACATTTTTCCTAATATTTCCCCCTTAAATAGCTTATGTTCCACATGAATACCATGAGTCAATACTATTGATTCTTAAAACAATGAGTCAATAACATGGGTCATTTTTTTATTATTTATTTTTTATTGAGCTATTTTTGTTTTGTTATTTTTTATTTTATTTTTGCGGAATTAAAATGCTTACATCACATTATGTTACATTACACATTTCTAGTATACTATAGGCATTAAATATCAAGTCAATGAAGGAATTATATATATCAGTAAATAATTACATATATTCGTCATACTAAAAAGTAATGACCTCATTGACTTGAGATTTAATGCCTCTAGTATACTGGAAATATGTAACGTAACATAATGTAATGTAAACATTTTAATTCAGAAAAAATAAAATAAAAAATAACAAAATACAAATAACTCTAGAAAAATAAAATAAAATTGACCCATGGTTTTAAAAATCCATGGTATTGACTTATGATATTCATGTGAAATATAACTTATTTGAGGGGGAAATATTAGGAAAAATGTAATTATTACATTTTATATAATATTTCTTGCCTATATCCATCCATTTTTTACTAGGTTATATTGGGTAAAATACAATACTATAATACTACATTTTACCCAATATTTCCTCTCAACAGGTCCACTTCTATTATAAGTTTCTTTATATTTAAATTTTAAAAGTAAACAAACTCAACTATAAAATTAATAGGGGTGAGGGAGAATATTGCTTAGGTAAATGTAATAATATTACATTTTAATTAGTATTTACCCCACCACTAGAAAAGTTTTATTGGGTGGGGGTGGTAATAAATATTGGGTAACATATAATATTGTAATATTATATTTTATCTAAGATTTCCCATCACCCAATTCATTTTTTTTTGTTAATTTTTTTTTTATATTTGAGATTCATAAATAAACTTAACTCCCATGTAAACATTTAATTTGGGTATGGTATAAATGTTGTAATCTTTAACATTTTCAGATTCATCTCAACTTTCAATCTACAAAGTGAGGGATCAGAGTTCTTGAGATGTTCTTTTAAAGTGAATTTTTTTTTATCCCTCTTGACTCTTGTTAAATACAAAGTTAAAATGGATCTAAGCTGGTGTTGCATTACACATTTCTAATATACTATAGGCATTAAATCTCAACTCAATGAAAGAATCACTGCTATAAACCATAATAAAATAATGTTATTAATTTTTTAAATTTTTTTAATATAATGTTACTTACAACATCTTCCTTATATACTCTATATTTTAATATAACATTAAACATATACTAACCTATAAAAAAAACACAATTATTATAATATTTCAAAATTTATTATTAATTATAAATATAATATAAATACTTTTGAATTAAATAATTTTATAATAATTTATTTTATTATTTTAATATAATAATATTTCAAAAATTATTAATTAATTATAAATATAATATAATATCAGTGAATTTTAATTTTAATATTCTTCACTAAATTTTATATTTTTTATAAAAAAATTATCACACATTTTATACATAAAAAAAAATTATAACATTGAAACGATTTGATACATAAAGAGAATAAATTATAATATTGGAATGCGTAAAATATTAAAAATTGAAATAAAAAATTATTTATCATTATTGTATTTGAATATTCTACAACGATTTATTTCAAGATTCTAATAAATTTTAGTATAACCATGGTTATATTTCAAAATTCACTTCTATCTTTAAGTTAATTTTGATATTATATTATATTAATAAATTTTAATTTTTAATATATATTATTAAATATTTATTTTATTTAAAATATTCATTATTAAATTTTAAAACCTTCGAATCCAAAAATTTTTGGTCACTTACCTTTACTAGAAACCCGTTCTTTTGTATGATACCTAAACACACTTAGAGAAAAATCTCAAATTTTATCATCTTGAGATGGGAGGATATGATTTAGTGGCCATTTTGGAACATGTGCGAAAGGACCTAGTGGCCTACTTCAATGTAGGGCCTTATGCATGTAGGACTGCCTTAACTAGCTCACGTGCATAAATGCCTACTAATTTTATGTGCCTAATATCAAATGAAAAAAATTAAAATATTAAAAAAAAGTAAAGAGGGTTGAGTCTAAGGTTATCTAAACTTCTGGGTGTCAAAATCTTGTGGTACAGTCTTCCAAAGATTACAACTAATGCCAAAAATATCAAATGAATTTTAGTGCTATGGGTGAATAGTGAATGGTAAAAGTATTCAAATTTTTCATATTTGTAGGAATTTTTTTTGCCTTATTTTAGTTTATTTGATGTCCATTTTCTGTGATCTATGCTTTATTTTTTGACCTAATTGACTTTGTGAGTGTTTTTTAGTATCACAATATTATTAATGTTGAATGTGGTGGTTATAAAGGGCAATATCTTGGGCATTTTCATTTGAACAAAAGAGAGGATGGGGGAACTTGATGCAAAGATCCTAGTTAGTGATGTCACCTCAGCGGAGATATTTTTGAAATTTGTGCTGAAAGTGTCTCGACGAATGTGAAAGGGAAGGTTGCATGTATGCTAAGTGTCAATGGAGATGACATAGGTCAGCTGAAGCCTAATAAGAAGTAGGGATAACCCAAAAAGTTGAGGTAGTTAGTGATTTTTCTGAGGAAATAAAGAAGGTGCAGGGGGGGGGATTTTGTATGTCTAAGGATAGCTAATGATATACTTACAGGTGAATTGAATTGGTCAAGGGGATTGAGGTGAAGGAATTATGAATAAATGGAATAGTTTAACTAAAGGATAGAGCATGCATTCACTCAATAGGGTGTAACTCAACAATTAGAGCTAAGATTTGAGCACTGAAGCAATCAACAAAAAGCTATCAAGGAGGAGAATTTTGGATTGAGATAGGAAATATCCTGAAAATTTCAAAAGAAAGTAACAAGTGTCTTATAAGGAAACTAATAGGAGGACAAGGAGTATGGGGTACATTTAGGGATCCCATAGCCATGAAGAAGAGGCCAACACCATGAATTTGAGCATGGGTAATGTTGGAACAATGTTGAATGGGCATGGAGAAGACATGTCAGAGGATAGAGACCTTGCTGAAACTGTAAGAAGTCTCAAAATGGAAGTACTAAACTAGAAAGCTAATAAGAGAAACACAACAGATTAATACCAATATTTTATGGATTCTAATTTTTTTTACAAAGGAGAATAAACTAGGGGTTTGATTCTCAGCAGGCATATGGACATGACTCAAAAATTAAGGAGAAATATGTTGAGGGTTCATGGAACTCTAGGAGTGTTCTTGGGAATCTTATTTATGCAAAAATAAAACCCACTAAGAGAGTCCATGTTTCCTTAAGGTGAGAAAGTAGTTCAAGTAGGTCACCAAGGCAGTTAAGAAGGAAACTAATCTTAGATAGTTTGCAAGGGGAACTCAGAAAGCTCAAGCCACCCACCTATAATGATGAGCATAATAAGGGAGAAGAGGCTGAAGAGTGGTTATTGGAAATGAGAATGTACCTTCATCTACATGATTATTCCTCCAATTTATAGGTAAGGATTTCCATCTATCACTTGAAAGGAATATATATATATATATATATATATATATAGTGGGAGGAGCTCAAGGAAGTAAAACAATTGTATGAAAAAACATAATTTTAGGAAAGGGTGCCAAATTTATGTGGCCCACATGGAGGAGATAGCTGAGGATCATGCATCAAGTCTATGAGACCACTCAATACTTAAGGAATTTGAAGATGTGTTTTTAGAAATTCCAGGGTTAGTTCCTAAAAGAGACATTATTTAGTACTTGGAGCTACACCAATTTCCAAAACACCATACAATATGAGCATATCAAAACTAAAGGAGTTACAAATGTAGCTAGAAGAGCTCTTAAGGAAAGGATACATGTTCCCAAGTGTATTACCATGGGGTACCCCAATATTATTTGTTAAAAAGAAGAATGGTACATTGAGACTGTGCATTAACTTTCGTAAGTTGGATAAGGTCACCATGAAGAATACATATCCATTTCTCATAATAGCTAACTTTTTTCAACTAGCTCAGGTGAGCTAAAGTATTTTCTAAAATTGATCTAATGTTAGTTTATAAGTAGGTAAGGATTAAGGAAGAGGACCTTCATAAAACAACATTTTGAACTCAATATGGGCATTGTGAGTTCATAGTGGTGCCATTTGGGTTATCTAATGCACCAAGTGTTTTTATGTGCGTCATGAATGACATCTTCCATAATTATTTGGATAAGTATGTTATTATGTTTTTGGATGATATCCTCATACATTCTAAATCTAAGGAAGCACATGAATAACATTTAAGGATGGTGCTACAAGTACTTAGAGGGCATCAACGATATTCCAAGTTGAGTATGTGATCATTTTATTAGAGAAAGATTCATTGTTTGGGTCATGTTATTTCATAAGAACAAATAGTAGTAGACCCAAAAAAAATTAAAGAATTGAATAGTGGCCAACACCCATAAATGTGACAGAGGTAAGTTCTTTCATTAGTTTAGAGGTTATTACATAATATTTATTGGAGGGTTTTCAAGAATAACCCATCCTATTACTTCCTTGCAAACAAAGGTGAAAAGTTTGAATAGTATCATAAATGTGTAGAGGCCTTTCAGGATTTAAAGGGGTTGTTAACATGTGCACCTATATTGAAGATAGTTGACCCAGATGAAGACTTTATTATGGGCACAAATGCATGTAAAGAAGGACTTGGAGGAGTTATCATGCAAAACGAGAATGTAATATGCTACGAATCCGAGAAGCTCAAGGAACATAAAAATAATTATGCCACTCATGAATTGGAGCTTGAAAACATTATACATGCCTTAAATATGTGGGGGCATTACCCTATAGGAAATATATTTTAGTTAAGAACTGACCATAGTGGGTTAAATAATTTGTTTAGACAACCACATTTTAATGTTAGACAAATCATATGCTTGGAATTTTGGGTTGATTATTACTTTGAAATTAATCATACAAAGGGGAAGGAAAACAGAGTTCCTGATGTACTCAACATAAGGGTGCATGCAATATATGCTGCAACCCTAAGCAAATGCAATTATAACTTAAAAATCAAATTTTTAGAGGTTGGGAATGTATATTAGAAATACATGGAAATAAAAATCATCCTATAACAAGATGAAGTGTAGCCCAAATATAAGGATTATGAAATGAAATAACACGGAGTTAAGGTAGCATCTATGTGTTTAATTCCTTGGGGTTGAAAAATTTAGAGTTGAATGAGATGTATAGAATTCCTTATGATAAGCACCTAGGGTATCAAAAGGAAATATAAAAAGTTAGAAAAAAAATGCCCAGGAATGAAGAAAGAAGTGGCTAATTATATATCCAAGTGCTTGGAATGAAAAAAGGTTAAAATTGAGCATATGCACCCAACACAGTTGCTACAACTAATACCCATTCTTGAGTGGAAGTGGAAATTGTTTCCATTGATTTCATTACAAATTTGCCTAGAACAATGAAGAAACATGATTCCATCATGGTTGTGGTGGATAAACTCACCAAGGCTACCCACTTCATTCCAATGAATTCAATGCACAATGTAGCCAATGTCGTTGAGATTTACATAAGGGAAATTGCCAGGTTGCATTATGTGCCCAAGGAAATTATTTTAGAAAGAGATCTAAAATTTAGATCCAATTTTTTGATGGGCCTATTTAATATATTTAGGATTGATTTAGTACAACATACCATCCAGAGTTAGATGGCCAAACAAAAAGAGTTAACCAGGTTATTGAATACATGTTGAATATTTACATGATGAACAAACCCTTGAAATGGGAAGAATATTAGCACTTAGTGGATATTTACTATAATAATGGGTACCGAGCATTATTGAAGATGAACCCATTTGAAGTATTGTGTGGAAGGAAATTCAAAACACCAATCAATTGGGATAACCTAGTTGATAGGACCATTGTTGATCCATATTTTCTCAGGGAAGTGGAAGAGCAGGTACCAAAAATTTAACAGAATTTGAAGGCCACTTATGATATATAGAAAACTTATGAAGATAAGAATATGTCAAACAAGGAATTCAAAATTGGATACCATGTATTCCTAAGTGCAAGGGTAGGGAAACGTTCCTTGAAACTGGGCAATTGTGCAAAATTGACAACAAGGTAATATGGACCATTTGAGATCGAAGAAGGCATCAATTCAGTTGCATATATAAGGTTGCATTACCAAAATCCATTCCCATAAATAATGTTTTCCATGTTTCATTGCTTAAAAGTATGCTCCTAATTCTAACCATATGATTTATTGGAATATGATTTAAGTGGAGCCCATGGGATATTTTCAGGTCCAACTAGTGCAAATTTGGACGAGAAATTCAAGGTGTTATAGAATTGAGTCGTCACCTTAGTAAAGGTGAAGTGGGCCCATTTGGTCCTGAAGATTCTATGTCAGAGCATGAGGATGTGATGAGGGAGGAATACCCTCATCTTGTTGGATAAATATTGTATATATGTACATATATATTGCATAGAGGAAAGTTCCTAAATAATGGGGAGGGTAATGTAAAACCCCTGCTCGACCCTTAGGATGTAAATAACATGTATATGTGGAACTAGGCTGGTGATCCGAAACATTCTGAGTAGCTTGGTGGGTCAAGGATATATTTTTAGGGTCATGCCACCCATGTGCATGTGTGTTTATGTGTTATGGGGTTTTTGTGCCCATATGCATGAGTATTTTGTGTTTTTATGTTGGTATGCCCATGTGTACATGCTTTATATTTTGAGGATAGAAGGTCTAGTAATGTAATTATGCAACACATGCATATTAATAAAATATAACTATTGTAGATTGAAAAGATGAAACGAGAATGGGGGGCTGAGACTCCATGAATGAGTAAAGGAAGCATTTTTTATTTAATTATCATAAAAAGTGCACATGAAAAATAATTGAGTCCCACTACAGGTGGCTTGGGGAAGTGTTAAGTGGCATGAGATATGCATGTATATAAAAGAGGCATGTTTGGCACTATGAAAAAATTACATAGGTGTATTCTTTCACTGGTAAAAAATATTCCTATTATTGATTATGGAAATATGACCTTGGAAGCATGGTGATAGTGATGAAATGAAAGCTTGTAAGGCTACCTAGAAGACCTGTGAGGGTATTGGAACTCCTATAAGCCATAGGATTGTTGGATAGATTCTATTGAGTTTTGTACCTTGGATGTGTGAGGCCTGGAAGGGTACCCGAAATACCTATGAGGGAAATCAAACTCCTGGAAGACACAATATTGTTGGTTGGAGGTTGTCAATTTTTATATCGGCTTGGCTATGTGAGTCCTAGATTGGATGTGTGAGAATGAAGTATTTAATTCTCTCTTCCACATTCATTTGGATTTCGACCATCTTCAAAAAATAGGTATTATATTGAGAAATATTTCTCAACAAATATATCTTCTAATACTTCCTAGGTTGTGATGTCTCCAAGCATCAATGAATAAAATTATTCACGAGCATTTTCTTGTAGAGTTGGGATGAAAAATATGCAAACAACATCGTCTTCATCCACATTATAAATATCACAGGCATTGTCAAACTTAACCAATTTTTTTTTTCAAAACCTCTGAAGTATCTCCAAAGAACATGGGAAACATGTTTATTGAAAATTTGGAAAGGGATGATTTATTCCTTATAGGTTGAGGGTAATTTTGTACACTAGTTGATGTTTCTAAAATTATTCATTTTTCCATGGCTCGGACAATTATTTTTGAGCTTGGTGAGGAAGGAAGACTATCATCATGACATGGAAGAAAATTTTCATTAAATTCAACATACATATCTTCATGCAATTTTGGGATATTTTAAGTGGATTCATTTGGGCATCTTTCTTAAAATAAAAATATTCAATAATGGAGTCACCAAGGATCTCATTCTTACAATTCTTGGATAGTTCTTGTTCTTCAATAATTTTCCATAACAAATATTTACTTGAATTTCCATAATTTTGAAGGAAAGGACACCCTTTGAATAATGCTTTCAAGAATCGAGCTCATGTTAAACTATATGGCTAGAAATATACCAAATATTTTTCACAATAAATAAAAACTCTGACTAGAGATGTTCTAGTTTCTCAATAATTTATGATTCTTAAAAGAAAGTATCAAATTTTTTTGAATATAAATCATTTCTCCCGAGTGGAGTTGCCAATTCTTTTATGTCTTTCGATAAAGGAAAATAGTCAATGATCTAGGGCATGTTCTCAGGTTCCCTATACATTTTTATAGTGGTTGTAATCCTCTTTTCACACACTCAAATATTCAAATAACATAAATATAAAAATATAGATATCCATCACATGCACCTATGACTGGAATAAGTGTTTTCAAAATCAAAATAAAATACTGATAACATGAAATAATGAGCTTTCAAGATTCATTCCACTATACGCAGCCATTCATGCATGATGAAGAGACACATTTGAAGCAAATTCAATAGACATAATAAAGATAATATGGCCTAGATATTCAGAGAGATATAAAATAATTTCACGCATTTAATTTTTTAAATATCATAAATAATAAATATCTAGTTTTAGAAATATGAAGTTAGGAATTCGTCCTCCAATCTGGGTCCTTGTTTAGATATTCCAAATTTATATTTTTATAAATCATTTAAAAAAATACTCTGGTGATAGACCCAAAATTAGTCATGCCTATTATTTTATTTTTATAAACTAATAATTATAATTTTATCCGTAGAGACCACTTCCAACATTTTATTTAATTCTTCTCTCTTTCCAACAAGCTCTCATTTGTCCAAAATGGAGATCAAGGACTCATGTTATGGCCTATGGAAGTTCATGGCTCAACCTTTATTGATTTATTTCACGTAAATCTTGGCCTTTCGATTTATAAATATTCTTTACATGTCCCACATGCATTATGGGAGGGGATTTATAATTATTTATAAAGAAATAAACTCTTTATATTATTTGTGTATGAAGTAGAAAGATACATGGAAGCTTGCATAATTTATGCATAATGTATTTCTTGGTTATGACATTATTTCCCAATCATTGTGCTAAGTCATTTCCCAGTCATATGCCCAACTAGTTTCCATGTGTCATAAGGATGTAATCCAAAGGAACTTACGATAAAAATGATATGAGAAATAATTACAACTTGGTATTGACCTTATTTCCTAGTGATCCAAGTGGATCGAACAGGTCCAAGTAAAAGTGGCTTGAGTGCAAAGGCTAAAAAATAAAAGTGTCTTTCATGTGGAAAACTTAGTGTCAAGTTAAAGATATCGTCTTTCTGATTCCAACAGTGCAAACGACACTCAATTCCGAGTCCTTATGAAGGAGTTAGGAGCAGTCAAAGTTTGAGGGTTGACTTGGTGATGTGGCAGCGTAAGGAGGCAACAAATTTGCTAAAACCCGGCCACCAGATTCCGGCCAACTCCGTTTGGATTATGGGCGAATTTGTTGGTCCCTTAATTTGATTCCTTCGGTCAAATTTCTGAAGGTTTAAAAAGGTGTAGTTTGTTTATAAGATAAAAAAATATATATATTTTAGGAGGGAGGGCCATGATCCCCGCCCTTCGTATCCAACGGAAAAACAACATATATTTAAAAATAGGGGTCGGCGGCCATGACCCCGTCAAACCCTCGACCACATAACAAAAACACATTAAATTTGGGCCGACGGCCATGACCCTGCCGGACCCCGCCCGCATATGACAAGATCGTAAATTATATATGGTGGCGGGGGTTGTGAACCCCACCGCTAACCAACCCTCATGCCACAACTACCACAGAGCCGATGGGAGTTAAAGGGGTGGGTGCCCAATGCGGGCCTGACCCCCCCGTAATTTCTTTATTAAAAAATGGCGCGGTTTATTAAAACAAACTTAAACCTTAAGACGGAGGGGGCAGGGTTTGGCCACCTAACCCCTTCCCCCACATGGCGGATCCTAACCACTTCATACAATAGATTCCTTGGGGATTCTGCCCAAAATTTTATTATAGAAACCTGATTTTCATAAGTGTGCACAGGCAGGTTAGGAGTGGGCACAAAGTTCGAGATAGGTGGAACCATGAGCACTGTGCAAGAGGGGGGCAGAATGATCTGAGCCATTTTCCAGAGGGTCTTGATTTTCACTTTGTCATATTCATGAAAATTTTATATGGATTCTTCACCTCTCTACGCCATGAACCCAACGGTGCTGTCCATTTATTCATTAGAGATCTCCAATGTTAGAGCACTTTTAGCTATGGGGGTATAAGGGTGTGATTTTTCATTTAATACTTGTACTTTCATTTTTACTGTTACACCATTTTTTGGTCATCTAACCTATTGTTATTAGATGGACCTGTTGTAGCCCCTACAACACCCTCCAAAAATACAAAAAATAATAACACACACTTCAAAATTTTTGGAGCCCCTTTGAAACTAAAGGAGAAAAAGCCAAGTAAAGTTTTTAAGAGCAAGTCGCTAAGTCGCGAATCCGTGATTTGCGACCCATGCGACCTATGCGACTCTGCGACCCTAAGGTCGCCAGGTCGCCAGGTCGCAAGAGTCGGAAGTCATGCAATTTGCGACCTTGCGACCCAGCGACCTTAAGGTCGCGAGGTCGCAAGGTCGCAAAATTAAGTAATTAAGGGAATTAGCGACTCAGCGACCTTGCGACCCAGCGACCTTAAGGTCGCGGGGTCGCAAGGTCGCAAAATATCAACTTGCGACCTCATTTAGTGCTCGCACGTGCGACTCCTTTTTATAAGGGCGGGTCGCTAGGTCGCATTTGTGACTCACGGCGAAAATCGTGGAATTGCTCTGACAGGTCGACTGGCGCGTTTTCTTCCGGGTAAGTTGCCATTTCCTCCCTGTGTTTCCTTCCCCAGCATTTCTTGCTAAAATCTAGCCACCCCATGGTCTTAATTACTTGTTGGTGAGGAGGTAGGTTTTCCGGTTGAGTTTTATTTTTGTTTTGATTCTCATAAACCCCAAGGTCACCTTTGTCTTGCCCAGATCCTCATGGCTGTGTCCTATCTCCAGTTTAAACCCTTTCCAGCCGCGCATGTTTCCGTTTAGGGAGAGATTATCCGCAAAACCGCGCGCGCGCGAAACCCCCCGGCAGGCCCAAGTGCGACCTGTGACCCAGCGACTCGGTCGCAAGGTCGCAAGGTCGCGCGACCCTCTGTTAGCGACTCTGCGACCCTGCGACCTAGCCGCAAGGTCGCGAGGTCGCATGTGAGGTTTTTTGTAGATTAGCGACCCTGCGACCCCAAGAGAACAGTCAATTAAACTCTGCATGCGTAAACTGTATTTAACCGTTATCATCATGTCTTTCTTATCCTGGGATTCTTTCCTGAATGCAACAGGTGAATTTGAAGCCGACACGATACCGGTCCTCTCCGACTCTAGCAACATGGCACCCCGGGTGTCCCGAAAGAAAAGTAGGCAGGTGGTGGAGGAAGAGTCAGACACAGACATACAAACATCTCCTCCACCAATATACAGAGACACCCTTTGCACCTTCGCAAAGGGGGACAGCCTCAGGTGGTATGAAGTATACCGCGAGTTCGCCATAACAGAAGATGAGTTTCCAGAAGATCTCCCGGACCGGGAAGTATACCTAAAGGTCAAGAAATCCAAATTGCACCTAGTAGGGGCACATCTCGCCATCTTTCCGTGCCCAGAAATGTTAGACTGGATCATACAGAAGACGGATCCCAAGAGTTTCGCGATCCGAGATAGTGGAGGTAAAGCTTTTGCAACGTTGGAGAGCTCAAAAGCACAGGTCTACTACTCGCTACCCCAACCAGAGGTAAATTTTACCCCGAGATGGTTTTCTGCAAATGAAGTAATGATGATTGATACAATCAGAAAATGGTGGGCGGAACCAGATAAATTTAAAGTCAAGAAAGACCAGGAGTACCCGGTGGCCAGTCTGAGGAAAGTGTATAAGTTAGTGGCCGCCATGCTGTGCAGGGTGTACGGACGTTCGGACGCCACCACTTTCAACAGAGCATGGGCAACCATTATGGAACACGTAACGGTGCACGGCACTCGATTCAATTGGGCTGGTATATTAATGGGCTCAGTGCAAACAAATTTGGCTTCAGCTTTAGCCCCAGATGAGGGAACGCCGTCGGAATTTTATATGGCTTCGTATTTATTAGATGCCGTCTGTGTCCAGCTGCATGTTGAGGGATGGCCACATAACTGGGACTCCGAACAGACCCGGGCAATCCATTTGCAGACCAAGGTATTCTGGGAATCCAGGTACAAGTCAGATATTGAGCAAATCTCTCAGATATTCATTCCCGCCCTTTACGGGAAACTATTTGGTCAAGACACCCCCTGCATGTCTTGGCAAGCAATGGAGACACTAGGTCAGGTGGCACACTAGTTTCCATTCGCTGAATTTACAATCATCCGAGTATTTGGCACATTCAAAGCACCACATGCTCTGCCTAAGTTTGTTACCGATAAGGTGCTCATGTAAGAGGTATGTTTCCAGATGACCTCGGGCTTCTCCAATGTCCTTTCCAAAGGGAAGAAGAAACCTTGGCCAGCTTTACCCCTCACCATTGGTGCTTATATAGTCAAGGACTTCAGAGAAGTAGGGCGTGAAGGGGAAGAGATAAAAGGTTACCACTTTAGAAATATGGATTGCCGAACTTATGACCCAGTCAGGATAGTTCCGAAGCATTGTAAAAGGGCCAATTTTAAATGGAGTTATCAGCATGTCGAGCATCCGACAGAGGACGAAAAAAGAAACTGGTACAACGCAAACAACCATCTAGATCCGGGGATCGACTCTGACCAAGAAGAAGAGGATCGCCAGAATTTAGAAGATAGGAGCCATAAAATAGGAGGCGCTTCTTCCTCCAAAGATAAAAGAACACGGACCAGTACAGGTCCTGACACCTCGGATCAGCAAAGGGCAGCAGAAGCCCAAGCCAAGAAGGAAGAGGAAAAGAAAATGAACGAGGATGAAGAGAAACGTAAGAAAGATGTCAGGACAGAGCGGAAAAGGAAGCAGGCTGAGGAAAAGGAAAGACAGGAAAAGGAAGCACAGGTGGCGGCAGAACAAGCACTTAAGGAATAACTTGACAAAGTCGATCGTCAAAAGAAGGCAGAACAAGCCGCCACAGCAGAGTGAAAGAGAAAAGCAGAAAAAGAAGCAGAGGCAGAGTCAGAATGCAGGAAGAAGGAGGAACATGACAAGGCAGAAACCGAGCGCCGGCAAAAGGAGAAAGGAAAAGGACAAACACAGGATAAAGAGGATGAATTGATAGATGATATCGACATATCTCCCCTGGACATTCCTCCGAGTGGCAAGAAAAGTATCCTCCCTGATGACAAGTTTCCCGGGGAACAAGAGGAAGAGGTCTTCGATCTGACTAGATTGACATTTGACCAATTCTCTTTCAAAATACGGCAAGAGAGAAGAAAATCCTTGGCGCAAAGCCATTCCGCCATATCTACGGTCGCCACTGGAAAGGACATAGTCCCAGATACAAGGACTAACCCTGTAATGATAGCATCAGCAGGTATCGCTTTTTCCGTAGCTACGGAGGAAAATGTCACTAGAATGAGCAGGGAGATTATCTCCCTGCAAAACAGGCTAAAAGCAACGGAACAGGAGAAAGAAGTACTGGAGAGTGAGGTGCGACAGCTCCAAAGAAAGCCTTCCCAAGTCAATGAAGTCCCACTAGCAGTCATGAAAGAATGTGACGTATTGGAAATGACCATGCAGCAAGTATACAGAGAAATGCTCACCCTAAAACAAACAGTGGCCCCATTAGCAGAGGCACGAGCGGAAACCAAAGTGAAGCATGAGCAGCTCAAGGAGGCCTCGGCAGCTTTAGACAAAATGATAAACTGGACAGCGCAGTACCAGCAAGCTCCCGAAAATGTGCCTAAGAAGGATTGGGGTCACACACAAGACGCCAAAGTACAAATCCGGATGAAGATGCAATCCAAAGACAAGCTGGTCAAAGACTTGGACAAGGTGGTATCTGCATATAATCACCTGATCAGTGGTATAGACTCCATGAACGCTCTTCATCACATTCCGTCGTTGGGGGCACTGGACGAAACTAAAGACTGGGAGCAAGTAGATCAGGAAATTCAGTCTTTTCTGCAACCCTTGAGACAAGCCGCTGCCGCACCAGAATTTGAGGCATCACAAGAGAACCTAAACCGGCTGCTTGTCACTCCAGTACAAATTTATACCAAGCTTGCCTCCCTCTCCATCCAGATTTCCCAGAAGAAGGAGACTCTGATACCGAATGCTTTGGAATGTACGCATCGGTTAAAAGAAGAAATCTCTCTATTCTCCCCTATAGCAGCGGATTACCAGGCCTGGCAAGACTTCCTCAAGGAGAAGAAGATAGACGCTCCAGACCTCTCAATTACGCGACCACCTCCATAGCTTAACTGCTGGGTCGCAGGTCGCATTTTGTCCCCCAGGTCGCAATTCGCACCAGCGCCTAAGTCGCAGGTCGCAATCTTCTGGTCGCAGGTCGCATGTTCGGCAAAGGGTCGCAGGGAAGCTGAACCGTCGGGAAGTTGAAGCGTCGGAAGGCCTAAAGGGCGTTTCTTGAATCTATAAATACCCCTGTGGGGCACATAGTTGTGGCTCCTCTTTTTTGGACTGAAGGGAAATATTGCATTGTAATTGAAGAATCATACTCTTGGCATATGTAATACAATACATGTTAAAACCCCTTTGATTGGATGATGTGTTTAGCTGTGACAACACTGTGTGTATTCTGCGTACAGTTTCAGAATATCGTTTGATTAATGAATCTGTGTTATTAATAGTATCATTCATGCACCATAGCTATCTGTGATTGTGTTGATGATGCTCAAGTTTATTATTTACTCTTATGATGAATGTTAATGAACTGTTTTATTAGCATTTCGTTATATCTTTCGGAAAGTTAAGGGATATTCTTGCCATAAAGAACTGTTTCTTTGGTGGTCAGATTATCCTGCATGCATACCCCCATAGATGTGTTGCTAACGACACTTCCTGAGTGTATGCATTTTGTCTATTACCTTGCTACGCACAGTGTCATATATTGGTTTGATACATCAGTCATGTATTCTGTATCATGTGAATAAGTGTATGTTTGCAGTTTCAATCAGGTTGCTCGAGACCAAAGAGAAAGTCATTTAAGTGGTAGCCGGACCCACACCCCGGACGGGATCCCTACTCCAAACGATTCAAAGTCTAATTGGGACTTTCTACCGGGGAGATCCCCTACTGTTGGCCGGACATCTTTTCCCATCAACAGATTTGGCGCTAGAAGGAGGGCCATGGCATCCTCCCAGCATACGACCGATATTCCATCAGAAACTCCCCACTGGGAGGTCATAAATAACGAACCTCCTCTTCCCCCCTTGGAGGACATTCCAAGGGAGGAGGCTCGGTACTTTGAAATCACTAACGAACAGTTGAGATCCTTACGCCCAGTTGCCCGTAATCTCGTCAGGGATTTACGATATGCCCCCATCATGGAGTTTCTAGCTCACACTAGGACTCCTACTAAGAACATCACCCATAATGGTGTGCTTGTCAGCACCATACCTGAACTTGTGAACTCCATGATTGAAGACCTCGGGCGGGCTGTCCAGGAAAATGACCCCGTTCTCCAAGATAGTGAGGGTTTCCCGGATACTGAACCTTTCCCCGAACCTCAGCCTGACTTACATCAGTGGAACAACAACCAAGTGTATTCCCCGCTAGAAGAAAGAGGAGGGGGTCGAAGGAAACAAGCCTCGAAGAAATGTAGGGGAAGGAAACAAGCCTCGAAGAAATGAGGGTGGAGTTAACAGGGGTCACAGACGTGGAGGCAGAGGAGATATAGTTCGTGGCCAAAGACACCACGTCAACCATCATCACCACCAAAACCAAAATAGGCCCCTTCCCAACAACTGGGAGCATCTTAGAAACATGAATAACCGTGAAAGACACCAAGATGAACACTCTCGCCATCATGACGGAGCATCAGTGTCAGGGACGGGAAGTGAGTCCGAGGCAGAAACCCGATATCGTCAGCACCCCAGGAGGGTGCAGCCCCTAGCCTGGATGGCTCAATCCCCATTGGCTCTTTTAGGTCCTCTACATGATATGCCTAGACACCCAGAGAAACATCTTCCTAAGTTCGATCCTGAGAAAGGCACATCAGCGGAAGATCATATTAGTAGTTTCTATCTGTCTCTACAAATCATGAGAGTTCAGTCCGATGATGTCGCATGTAGACTGTTCCCACACACTCTTGTAAACCATGCGGCCACCTAGTATCGTTCCCTACCCAGTGCTTCTATTACATCCTGGGACCAGTTCCGTCGCGTGTTCCTGCAAAAGTTTGCAGAAGATAAAACACCCCCTATGCTCCTCACAGAGTTAAGCACTATCAAGTGTCATAGAAAAGAGAAAGTTAAAGACTTTAACCAACACTTCGCCACAATATTGCAAAAATTTCCTCCAAACTTAGCATTGGACGATTCTATCACCATCGACTACTATACTAAAGCTCTCCCTAGGGATATTGCCGTTTTCGTCAGACGTGAGGCCCGCGCTACTCTTACAGCAAATTACGCTGCTGCTCTCGCGGTAGAGAAGGACGTGTTGTCGATAGGAGTCATGGACCACGAGGGAAAGGATGATCACAAACCAATCAATAAAAAAGGTCACTCCTCCACCCCTAACAGAGAGAAAGAAACTTTTGATTTCGAGAGTATGGCCAAGACCCTCAAACTACTAACGAATGAGGTCTCTGACTTAAAGAGAAAGGGCATTGAAACCTCAACTACTACTAAACCCCCAAAACCCTTTTTCAAGAAAAGTAATCCCAACACCAGTAGACCTCCGTCAAACTCCAGCGCCGCTCTCAACGTGGAAGAGATAGGGAAAGACAATTTTTGCTCTTTTCACCAAGCTGCCCATTCCGAAAAAACGTGCTCGCAATGGATTGGCAGCATGACCGCGGTGGTTAACCAACTTTTGGATGACCAAACTCCAGGAAACCAGACAGAGGATGATGTTTCTGATCGAGATGAAGGTTCGCTCTTAGATGGGGAACCAGGAGCCTCTGTCCTCACTTTTGATATAATCCGCGGGGGGGAGATTCTTGCTCCCATTGATATCAACATGGCAGGCAGTCCCAAGGCTCAGCCCACTCGAAATTATAGTCTTAGAAGCAAAGGAACTGTCCCCGAACAATCATATGAGGACAAGAAAATGGCTTTCCTGAGGAAAATCCTTCCTCCTGGAAACGAAGGACAAGCTACGCCAGAAAATCCCATAAATAGTAATGGCAAAGCAAGTCAAAAGACCAAGCTCCCGGTGGAACCCTCGAAAACCACTACCGAACCTAGTCCCCAAACCGATACTAGCTACAACATAGTGGAGGACATGAAAAAGACCAGAGCTAATATCTCACTCTACGAGTTGGCCCGCATCACGAATCAAAAGGAACTTATTCTAAAAGCTTTTGCCAACAACCAAAATACGAAAAATGTCAGCAACACGTCTGCACAAACCAGTCCAGATATCCAGTCTATAGTGAACGCTGTCAACACGAATTCGAGAGGATCCACCCCTCCCTTCCTTTTTTCTTTTGAGATGTTTAACTTCAACGTTCACAATTGTCTCGTTGACTCCGGTGCATCCACAAATGTCATGCCTCTATCTGTGTGCAAGAAACTCAACATTCTCCCAGAGAAAACTGACGCAAAAATCATTCAACTTGACAGATCACAAGTACCAGCCGTTGGAGAATTAAACAATGTCATCATCCGCCTCTCATCCGACTCTAGAGTCCATCAATGTATTGATATTGTGGTTGTTGACATCCCCGAAGCCTATGGTGTACTGCTTAGTAGAGACTGGTCTAGCAAGTTGCAAGGATACTTCGCCACAGATTGGTCCCACTTATGGCTACCTTACAAAGGGAGAAATAACCAAATCAGAGTTGAAAGCGAACCATACATGAAACACACTGTAACTGATTTGGATGCCACAAATGAACCCATCAGCTTTGCCCAGGAGGAACTCGGTGTGTGTTTCCTGGAGTCCATTTTTGGATGTTACCGACCTCCTCAGTCTTCAGTAGGTTCTGAGGTCCAATCTGAAATGGCACTCGTCGCAGAGGAACAAGCCCAAACTATCTCGCACCTAGCCGAAATTCCTCCGGAATCCACTACCCCCAAGGAGCCGGAAAGTGACATATGGACCTTGTATTACGACGGTTCCAAAAACCTCGATGGTTCTGGCGCTAGCTGCGTTTTGCTTGATCCCCGTAAGAAAAAATTCTTAGTCTCTTGTCGGCTGGAGTTCCAATGCACTAACAACACTGCTGAGTATGAAGCTTTGATCCTTGGGCTTAAAAAAGCGCTGGATTTGAAGGTAAAATGCTTACAGGTCATTGGAGACTCCGAGATTATCACTCGGCAGGTACGCAATACTATTCATTGTTTGTCTCCACATTTAAAGGTGTATCAACAAGAGGTATGGCGGATAATTTATGCTTTTGACGCTTTTGGAATTAAATCTGTTCTGAGAATGCATAATGCAGCGGCAGATACTCTGGCTAATGCTGCCGCCAGATTTACCCCTTTGAGGGATGGTTTTTCTATTGAAGTTATGTATAAACCCTCCGTGCCAGACAATATCACTAACTTGCGTGTTTTCGATGATGATCAACAGGTGCTGGATTTTATGTGTAACTCAGAGATATTCAAAGACGCTGCTATAGATGAAGATGAGCACGAACAAGCTATGCAGAAAGAGTATGAGCAAGCCAAAGGAAACCCCATGCCTAAAGGGGTGGTATCACTTGAGAAGCTTTTCGATCTGCAAAATCGTTTCTGTGGGCCCCCAAATGCCAAAGTACAGAGCTCTATCTTAGCCCATCGACAAGTGAACTTGGGATCAGAGGATAATCCTAAATTCGTCAACCTCGGGAAGGACTGCTCCCCTCAAGAGGCTCAGGATTTCACTCAGCTATTTCTTAAGTATCGTGACGTGTTCGCTTGGACGTATGAGGACTTACGCACATACGATACTCGAATCATACAACATGTGATACCCATCAAAGAAAATGTAAAACCTTTCCAACAAAAGCTCAGGAAAGTACATCCTACGATGGAACCTTTGATTCTGAAGGAACTCAAAAAAATTTTAGATGCACGCATTATCTTCAAAGTTCGCCATTCCACATGGGTGTCCAATTTGGTTCCAGTGTGGAAAAAGTCAGGTGAAATTCGTTTGTGTGTGGACTTCCGAAACTTGAACAGGGCCTCGAATAAAGATAATTACCCGGTGCCCCCTATGGAGCAAATATTACAAGCAGTGTCCGGGTCAGAAATGTTCTCTTTGTTGGACGGTTTCTCTGGCTACAATCAAGTACTGGTGGCTGAACCAGATAGGTTAAAGACTACCTTTCGGACTAAGTGGGGAACCTTCGCATTCAGGCGTATGCCCTTTGGATTAATCAACGCAGGAGCAACTTTCCAAAGAGCTATGGATATAACATTCAGAGGTCTGATAGGCCAAAGTGTGGTGGTCTACTTGGATGACGTTACTGTGTTTTCTAAACATCGGGGGGATCATTTGCGTCACCTCAGACAGATCTTCGAAAGGTGCAGAAAATACGGTATCTCGCTCAACCCAAAGAAGAGTATTTTCGCCGTAGCAGAAGGAAATCTGCTAGGTCATATCATAACAAAGCAAGGCATTGTCGTTGATCTAGAACGTGCGAAAGCCATTGCTCAAATCCCTCCCCCAAGTGGTAAGAAAGCAATGCAATCCTTTTTGGGCAAAATCAATTTTGTACGTAAGTTTATATCAGATTTCGCCCAGATAGTGAAGCCACTGCAGGGAATGATAAAGAAAAATGCTACCTTCAAATGGAATCAACCCGAAAAGGAAGCTTTCGACCAGATCAAGAAAGCTATAGCCGAAGCGCCTTCCCTCCAGAGCCCAGATTTCGACAGAAATTTCAGCTTGTATACGTTCGCTTTGGATTCGTCCCTGGCAGCCGTACTCACAAAAAAGGACAGAAATAATGACGAGCGTCCCATTTCATTCATGAGCACCGGTCTGCAGGGAGCTGAATTAAATTATCCCGAAATCGAGAAACAGGCCTATGCGGTATATAAAGCGGTCAAACATTTCAGACCATACATCTTGAAAAACCATGTCACAGTTTACGTTCCCCACCCAGCTGTTCGCTCACTGTTCATGCAGAAGGAGCTGGGCGAGAGATGAGGGAACTGGGTTGCGTGTATGCAAGAATACGACTTAGAGTTTAAGCCAGCACGCACAGTTAAAGGACAAGGTTTATGCCAAATGGCTGCAGAGGCCGCAAGTTCCCAACAGAGTGAAGAAGATAATTGGGAACAAGAAATTGATATGTACCAAACTGACGTCATGCCTCAGGTAAGGAACCCTTCTTGGTACTCGGATATTTCGGGATATTTGGCACACGGTGTGTTGGACTCAGATCTAGATGCCCGGCAGAAACGTGCAATCAGACTCAAAGCTGCGTCTTACCAGATAATCCAAGGGAAGCTTTTCAAGAAACATTCCGATGGGGTCATGTTACGCTGCCTGGAACATGATGAAGCTCAGAAAGTCTTAATCGAACTGCACGATGGACCAGCAGGAGGTCATTTCGCCGGGGATACCACCGCCCATAAAATTATGCGTGCGGGTTATTATTGGCCAACCCTTTTCAGAGATGCCCATGCATATGTCCGGAAATGCATTCAATGCCAGAAATTCGCAAGCCGAGAAGCGCGTCCCGCTGCCCCTTTGTTGTCAGTAGCAGTAGAAGAACCTTTTCAACAATGGGGTCTGGACGTCATTGGTGAGATCTTACCCCACTCTTCTAAGCAACATAGGTACATTCTGACGGCCACTGATTATTTCACCAGGTGGGTTGAAGCAATACCATTACGCCAAATCAACGATCAGGAGGTAATGCAATTTGTCACTCATTCCATCATTACCAGGTTTGGCGCTCCAACTTCCTTGGTGTTTGATAATGCAACGTATTTTTCATCTTTTAAATTATATGATTTTGCGTTGGAAAATGGCATTGTTCTTAAACACTCTGCAAAGTACTATCCCCAAGGAAATGGTCTAGCAGAATCAACAAATAAAAATCTGATTCGCATCATTAAAAAGACCCTTCTGTCTCACCAACGAAACTGGCATAATGCTCTCCAAAATGCACTTTGGGTTGATCGCGTCACACCTAAGTCCTCAATAGGCACCTCACCATATTTTATCGTATATGGGAAAGAAGCTGTCCTCCCACCCAATTTGTCTCTTCCCGCTCTACAGTTGTCTCAAGAGTGTCATGGTACCCCTTGCCCCGCCTTGCAAACCCGCATTGACACCCTGCTGAAGTTAGAAGAGGAAAGGCAGAAAACCCGGGAGAAATTCGCCATCCACCAAAGTCGGATCAAGAAATGGTTCGATAAAAAGTCTGCAGGAGATAAGAAATTTGAAATAGGAGATCTTGTCCTAAAGTGGGATAAAGCTCACGAAGAAAAAGGAAAACATGCCAAATTTCAAGCACTATGGATAGGCCCCTTTCAGGTTAAAGAAAAGGTAGGTCCCCATACATTCCGATTACAAACTCTGGAAGGAAGAGTCGAGGTCCTCCCAGTAAATGGGCATGACCTCAAACACTATTTTACTTGAGTAGCCCTCAGTGGGTTGTTTCTGCCCGTGTACTATAAAGGTCGGTTTTGTTTTTCTTGTCAAAAAAAAAAAAAAAAAAAATCTAAATCTAAAAATCTACGAGAACTCTAAAAATCTATGAGAAGGACCTTGTATTAGCTATCGCAACTGGCTCACTCTTTGATAGGTTCTATGCTGATGAAAGGCCCTTCCCTCAAAACACGGAGCAGTCAAAACCCGCTTGTAATGGGCACCAAGGGATAGTACACGGGCCTGCTGAGGTCTTCAAGCATAAGGAACCACCTAACGGCTTTGAAAGGTGCAGGCAGAAAGGGTCTTATATAGCAGCAACCGGATCGTGAGGGAACAGGGCTAACTCAAGAGAATTGCAGATCATCCGGGAAAAACCCAAGTCCTCATATTGAGACCAGGAGCAACCTCTCTGCAAGCAAAATAAGTCGGGATCCCTCATCCGCCCAGGCAAAATATGCCAACCTAAATAAGTGCTACAAGCACATTCTCAAATAAGTGCAATCGCACACAAATAAAGGGTAAAGGATTGAGAAAGGCTTTCTGCGCAGAGAGGTGATGTAACGACTCCGCCGGGGTACTGACCAGGCTCGCTGGCAGCGGAGCAACGTTCATGACTCCTTAGGCAGTGACTCCGCCGGAGCCGAGAGGTTCGCTGGCAGCGGAGCAACACCATGAGGACAAAATAATTGTACCGGACCCGGCAGTTCTCCAAGGTTTCTCCAACCCTTCCGATCCTGGAGCACGAAAAGTTAAATTCGGTTGATCTGCACCCAATAAGTCAAAAGGCCAGGCAACTTTGCGGGGTGAAAAAGGAAGGAAGGTGTAAACCCTAAGGTAAAAGAACAAGCTAGTATTGGACCCCTCCCTCCTCCCTCATCGACCCTTCATCAGCAGAGACTCTGAATTCATCCAGTAAATCGCCATTTGTTGTAGCCCCTACAACACCCTCCAAAAATACAAAACAATAATAACACACACTTCAAAATTTTTGGAGCCCCCTTTGAAACTAAAGGAGAAAAAGCCAAGTAAAGTTTTTAAGAGCAAGTCGCTAAGTCGCGAATTCGTGATTTGCGACCCATGCGACCTATGCGACTCTGCGACCTCAAGGTCGCCAGGTCGCCAGGTCGCAAGAGTCGGAAATCATGAAATTTGCGACCTTGCGACCCAGCGACCTTAAGGTTGCGAGGTCGCAAGGTTGCAAAATTAAGTAATTAAGGGAACTTGCGACTCAGCGACCTTGCGACCCAGCGACCTTAAGGTCGCAAGGTCGCAAGGTCGCAAACTATCAACTTGCGACCTCATTCAATGCTCGCACGTGCGACTCCTTTTTATAAGGGCGGGTAGCTAGGTCGCATTTGTGACTCCGGCGAAAATCATGGAATCGGTCTGACAGGTCGACTGGCGCGTTTTCTTCCGGGTAAGTTGCCATTTCCTCCCTGTGTTTCCTTCCCCAGCATTTCTTGCTAAAATCTAGCCACCCCATGGTCTTAATTACTTGTTGGTGAGGAGGTAGGGTTTCCGTTTGAGTTTTATTTTTGTTTTGATTCTCATAAACCCCAAGGTCACCTTTGTTTTGCCCTGATCCTCATGGCTGTGTCCTATCTCCAGTTTAGACCTTTTCCAGTCGTGCATGTTTCCCGTTAGGGAGAGATTTTCCGCAAAACCGCGCGCGCGCGAAACCCCCCGACAGGCCCAAGTGCGACCTGCGACCCAGCGACCCGGTCGCAAGGTCGCGAGAATCTCTGTTAGCGACTCTACGACCCTGCGACCTAGTCGCAAGGTCGCATGTGAGGTTTTTTGTAGATCAGCGACCCTACGACCCCAAGAGAACAGTCAATTAAACTCTGCATGCGTAAACTATATTTAGCCATTATCATCATGTCTTTCTCATCCTGGGATTCTTTCCTGAATGAAACAGGTGAATTTGGAGCAGACACGATACCGGTCCTCTCCGACTCTAGCAACATGGCACCCCGGGTGTCCCGAAAGAAGAGTAGGCAGGTGGTGGAAGAAGAGTCAGACACAGACATACAAACATCCCCTCCACTAATATACATAGACACTCTTTGCACCTTCGCAAAGGGGGACAACCTTAGGTGGTATGAAGTCTACCGCGAGTTCGCCATACCAGAGGATGAGTTTCCTGAAGATCTCCCGGAACGGGAAGTATACCTGAAGGTCAATAAATCCAAATTTCACCTAGCAGGGTCACATCCCGCCATATTTCCGTGCCCAGAAATGTTAGACTGGATCATACAGAAGATGGATCCTAAGAATTTCGCAATCCGAGATAGTAGAGGTAAAGCTTTTGCAACGTTGGAAAGCTCAAAAGCACAGGTCTACTACTCGCTACCCCAACCAGAGGTAAATTTTACCCCGAGATGGTTTTCTGCAAATGAAGTACCGATGATTGATACAATCAGAAGATGGTGGGCGGAACCAGATAAATTTAAAGTCAAGAAAGACCAGGAGTACCTGGTGGCCAGTCTGAGGAAAGTGTATAAGTTAGTGGCCGCCATGCTGTGCAGAGTGTACGGACGTTCGGACGCCACCACTTTCAACGGAGCATGGGCAACCATTATGGAACACGTAACGGTGCATGGCACTCGATTCAATTGGGCTGGTATATTAATGGGCTCAGTGCAAACAAATTTGGCTTCAGCTTTAGCCCCAGATGAGGGAACGCCGTTAGAATTTTATATGGCTTCGTATTTATTAGATGTTGTCTGTGCCCAGCTGCATGTTGAGGGATGGCCACATAACTAGGACTCTGAACAGACCCGGGCAATCCATTTGCAGACCAAGGTATTCTGGGAATCCAGGTACAAGTCAAATATTGAGCAAATCTCTCATATATTCATTCCCGCCCTTTACGGGAAACTATTGGGTCAAGACACCCCCTGCATGTCTTGGCGAGCAATGGAGACACTAGGTCAGGTGGCGCACTGGTTTCCACTCGCCGAATTTAAAATCATCCGAGTATTTGGCACATTCAAAGCACCACATGCTCTGCCTAAGTTTATCACCGATAAGGTGCTCATGCAGGAGGTATGTTTCCAGATGACCTCAGGCTTCTCCAATGTCCTTTCCAAAGGGAAGAAGAAACCTTGGCCCGCTCTACCCCTCACCATTGGTGCTTATACAGTCAAGGACTTCAGAGAAGTAGTGCGTGAAGGGGAAGAGATAAAAGGTTACCACTTTAGAAATTTGGATTGTCGAACTTATGACCCAGTCAGGATAGTTCCTGAGCATTGTAAAAGGGCCAATTTTAAATGGAGTTACCAGCATGTCGAGCGCCCGGCAGAGGACGAAAAAAGAAACTGGTACAACGCAGACAGGCATCTAGCTCCGGGGATTGACTCGGACCGAGAAGAGGAGGATCACCAGAATTTAGAAGATAGGAGCCATAAACTAGGGGGCTCTTCTTCCTCCAAAGATAAGAGAACACGGACCAGTACAGGGCCTGACACCTCGGATCAGCAACAGGCAGCAGAAGCCCAAGCCAAGAAGGAAGAGGAAAAGAAAATGAAGGAGGATGCCAGGACAGAGCGGAAAAGGAAAAAGGAAGAGGAAAAGGAAAGACAGGAAAAGGAGGCACAGGCAGCGGCAGAACAAGCACTTAAGGAAGAACTCGACAAAGTCGATCGTCAAAAGAAGGCAGAACAAGCCGCCGCGGCAGAGCGAAAGAGAAAAGATGAAAAGGAAGCAGAGGCAGAGACAGAACGCAGGAAGAAGGAGGAACACGACAAGGCGGAAGCCGAGCGCCGGCAAAAGGAGAAAGAAAAGGGTCAAAGGCAGGATGAGGAGGACGAGCTAATAGACGACATTGACATATCTCCCCTGGAGATTCCTCCAGGTGGCGCGAAAAGTACCCTCAATGTTGATGATTTTCCCGGGGAACAAGAAGAAGAAGTCTTCGACCTGACCAGATTGACATTTGACCAATTCTCCTTCAAAATACGGCAAGAGAAAAGGAAATCCTTGGCGCAAAGCCATCCCGCCATATCTACGGTCACCACTGGAAAGGACATAGTCCCAGATACAAGGACTAACCCTGTAATGATAGCGTCAGCAGGCACCGCTTTTGCCGCGGCCACGGAGGAAAATGTCACTAGAATGAGCAGGGAGATTATTTCCCTACAAAACAGGCTAAAAGCAACGGAACAGGAGAAAGCAGTACTGGAGAGTGAAGTGCGACAGCTCCAAAGTAAGCCTTCCCAAGTCAATGAAGTCCCACTAGCAGTCATGAAAGAATGTGACGTATTGGAAACGACCATGCAGCAAGTATACAGAGAAATGCTCACCTTAAAACAAACAGTGGCCCCATTAGCAGAGGCACGAGCGGAAGCCAAAGTGAAGCATGAGCAGCTCAAGGAGGCCTCGGCAGCTTTAGAGAAAATGATAAACTGGACAGCACAGTACCAGCAAGCTCCCGAAAATGTGCCTAAGAAGGATTGGGGTCACACACAAGACGCCAAAGTACAAATCCGGATGAAGATGCAATCCAAAGACAAGCTGGTCAAAGACTTGGACAAGGTGGTGTCTGCATATAATCACCTGATCAGTGGTATAGACTCCATGAACACTCTTCATCACATTCCGTCGTTGGGGGCACTGGACGAAACTAAAGACTGGGAGCAAGTAGATCAGGAAATTCAGTCCTTTCTGCAACCCTTGAGACAAGCTGCTGCCGCACCAGAATTTGAGGCATCACAAGAGAACCTAAACCGGCTGCTTGTCACTCCAGTACAAATTTATACCAAGCTTGCCTCCCTATTCATCCATATTTCCCAGAAGAAGGAGACTCTGATACCGAATGCTTTGGAATGTACGCATCGGTTAAAAGAAGAAACCTCTCTAGTCTCCCCTATAGCAGCGGATTACCAGGCCTGGCAAGACTTCCTCAAGGAGAAGAAGATAGATGTCTGCATCTTCTACCATTGCCAACTGCTCCATAGCTTAACTGGTCAGCAGTCGCATTTTGTCCCCGTGCTGTCGAACGGCCAAGTCATAGGCCTCCAATCTCTGTCTAGGTCACATGTTGGTAAGTGTCGCAGTGAGTTTCTCGAACGCTTGAAGTTGAAGTTACTAAGTCAAAGGGCGCTTTTGAATTATAAATACTAGGCATATACAGTTCTCTTTAGACTCATATTTAATAAATTGAATAATCCATACTCTACATGTAATACAATACATGTTAAAACCCCTTTGACTGGATGATGTGTTTAGCTGTGACAACACTGTGTGTATTCTGCTTACAGTTTCAGAATATCTTTTGATTAATGAATCTGTGTTATTAATAGTATCATTCATGCACCATAGCTATCTGTGATTGTGTTGATGATGCTCAAGTTTATTATTTACTCTTATGATGAATGTTAATGAACTGCTATTAGTATTCTAAGCAGAGTATCTTCTGTAAAGGCGGATATTCTGCTATAAAGAATCAAGCCAGGGTCAGATATTCTTCTATATACCCAATAGATGTGCTGCTAACGTATTAATTTCCCGTGTATGTATTTTTCATTATCTATAATAATGCTGTCATATTGGTTTCACACACGTCATGTATCTGCAACTCAAAGATTCAGTTAGCGCCAATCAAAGTTGCCCAAGACTCAAGAGAAATGACAAGGGAAATGATCTGATATCCCTATCAACCTACCTAAACCGCCGCCCAATTAAATTTTCTACCCTGAGATCCCCATCATAATATTTACATCTTTCCCGCCAACAAGGACCTGCCACACTGATAGAAGACTCATCTAATTGCGAAATTGCATTCACTATGAAAATAACTTAGTAATTTACCCTAAGTAAAATTGCATTCACTATGAAAATAACTTAGTAAACCACCTTTATTAAGTTGTTCATGGTCTAAAGAGGAAACCCCATGAGGAAATATTAAATAAATCTACATTTGTCTGATTTTCCTCAAGGAATATTTTGTTAAACAACAGTTTAATTAATATTCCTAGTTATATTTAACCCAAAACAGGGAAATTAACTAGATACATCATTAAATATCTTATTATTTGCTAATAATAATCATTTAAACCTTATTTATATAATATTCTTTGTTGAATATGACTAAATCACCCTTAAATAATTAAATAAATCATTATTTATTTAATTTTACTCAATCACATAAAATGATAAATAAATCATTTATTTATTTATTATTTACAAATAAAGAGATTTTACCCAAGTCAAATTCATTTTCCCTCCAACAAATATAATAAAATATTCCATAAAAGTTGGATCTTGATTTGGTTAACAATATTTTAATTATGCACCAATATCTAGACTAACTCAATATTTTGTTATAAATAGAAGGGTTTTTCCATTCATTTACCACCTTTTTTTGCCTAAAGGTCACTCTGGATCTATATTTTTGGTCTGACTATTGATCCACCATCATAGTCATATTTTGCTACCATTTTTGTCTGGGTTTTCTACACCATCAAGAGAGAGGAATTTTAGATCTGAAGTCTTTAGGACTTACAAGAACCCATCCCATTGAGGAGAACAGGGAATACCCTCTTGTGTTTTCCTCCCAGGTGCCATTAATACAAAATTCATTCAACATATTCTTGTCTTGTATATTGGATACATGGAGTAAATCTTGTTTTTTCTACTGCTTAATGTCTTCTAATGCATAGATCTAGAGTTTTGCAGCATTTATCTTGATCACCTAACTGCAGATCTGAGGATATTAGCAACCGTCTTTGCTGTTAGGGCTGTTTGTTATGTGCAGCTAAAGTGGTCTTTTTTTGTACGCTTGTAATTAAGATTCATACTAACAACTGGTGACTCCACAGGGGTTTACGATTACGACCATTGTCGTTTCTTTGATCCTTGCATATCCAGCTGCTTCAAACCCTAGGATTTCTCTTTAGACCCTTGTTTTTACTTTTCTTGATGTTGTTTTTAACCTATAAAACCCTAAAACAATAAAAATTCTAACTTCCGTGTGTTTTCGGACCTATTACACAAGTGACAAACATCAGCCATAGCTGAGATGACAATTTATTTTTGAAATTTTCCGCCGAGAGTGCTGGAAGTGTAGGTCGCACTTTTTGGCCCAAAAACTACGACCTGGACCCTCATGATGCACCTTTCAACCCAAAAACTGCGAACTCTGCTGAAAACAGGTCAAAAACTGCGACCTGGACTTTTTCCAGGGATTTTTCTGAAAGTTTTATGGGTTTGTCTGAGCCTCTGTTTAGGGTTTTCTTACCTCCGTCTCTGCCCATTTTGGACCTGTACTTGTTCTGTTTTTATCAACTAAGTGGGAACCTATCCCCCTAGGGCTTCAGTATGCTCCACCTTTTTGTGGAAGAGTTTTTGTTGTTGCAAGTTGTTTGAAATTTTAGACTCTTTAGCCATTCTTTCAGATTTGATACCTCACCTTCCGATCTGCTTCAGATCGGCTTGTGATCCATCCAAATCACCTCATTTAGCTTTGTTTGGGTTTTCCTCTAGGGTTCACTCTGTTTCCCTCCAGGAGATAGCTGTTCGCCACCTCTTTTTACAACAATTTTTCCCCTGATTTGTTGTTGTTTTCTGCACCACTTTCCAGCAGATTTTTTCCTTTAGATCCCTGTCCCTCTTGACCTTAGATCTATTGGTTTTTTTAGTGTGTTTTGATTAGTTTTTTACTTACCTATAGACTAGTTGTTGAGAGACCTGCCTCCTTGGGTTTAGATTATTGCATTATTAGTTGTTTATTTTATGTTTTTACAAGCTTATATACTGTCATTTGCAGGTTTATTTACAGCTATACAACACACTTTTTATTTTTCTCTAGAAATGTCTGGGTTTAAAAATTAAAATTTGCACACTTTCGAACACACACCCTAAGCGAAAAAGGGCTTGGTTAACACCGCCAAGCAAAGACTCTGAAACATTGAAATCAATTGATCCTGCACCTCTCTGCCCTTGTTTCAACATTGTAATCAGTTCATCCTACACCTCCCTGCCCTTGTCGGTCTGTTTTTCCTTTATGCTGTGTTTGTGTCGTCATCATTGCGCCACCAAGGCATTTATCCTGGAGACTTCTTGGCCTTCATCGTTAGTTTGCAGTAGGAAGACTTACTCCTCTGCGTAGGATTCGAGTTAGTCCTCCACCGAGTCTGCACACGACTCTTCTTCTGGTCCTTTGGGTTCTCCTTCCCGTTCCACCTTCAGTTCTTCCCCTAACACCTTCACCATGTCTGGTGCAGCACCTAATGCTGGTGGTAACCCTGGCCCTCATGCCGGGAGTACCACTAGTGGGACCGCAACAGACACTACCCCAGTTGCGCCTTTGCTTCCCTTCATGGTAGGCCTCAGCATCCACAATTTTGACAAGTTGATAAACGACCCCATACACCATGACGCTAGTTGGCCTGCTATGCTGATGAAGCTCCCTTCTGACATCCCAAAGTTTGAAGGCCTTGCTAGAGAAGATCCTAAAAATCATGTTCGATCTTTCCACATGTGGTGTTTGTCTAACTACATTACCGATGACTCTATCCGTCTTCGGTTGTTCCAACGTACGCTTATAGGTGAAGCTTCTAAGTGGTATGTTGAGCAAGTCCCTTCCTCTCATACCACCTTTGTGACTCTTGCCCGGGCTTTTTTGTCTTACTTCAAGCTCCCCTTTCGTTATGACACTGGTATCAAACTTTTGAATTCTTTCCATCAATCATATGTGACCCGCCTATCCGATCATGTCCAAGAATGGCGGAGAAGAAAGAGCCTATGTCAATCCCCTACCTTCAAAGACCTTGTCTACATGCACTAGTTCCTTAGATCTCTCTTGCCTCCTATCGGGAAAGATATCACATCGTATTTTACTCAAATTGAAGAAGCCGCTCTCAAAATGACACTAAAATATGACCTAATCTATGCTCAGTCGGGTTATGTTTATACTGTTCTACCTGATCTTCCCAGACCTGATGGTTCCAACGCATCGGAGGCACCTCATGCCGCTCATGGTATCGTTGGAGCTCTCTCTAATCCATATGCTCAACCGCCCATGGACTATGGTTTTCCTTTTGAGGGGGGGGGGGGGCAACACCTCCTGCACTTTTCCCCCTCCTGGTAGCAAGTATCCAGGATACGGCATGCCTCCTCTTTTTTCCCAACCTCCTGTTTACCACACTATTACCCAACCTCCTTATTATCCGTATCCACAGCTTGGTGCTCTAGCTCCTCCAGCATTGGCACCTCTGCCTCCTTTGTCTTCTCAACCCCCGCAACAACAGCCACCACCCCCTCAGGGGCAGGTGTATGCACAACATGGCGCGATTAATCCTCCTCCCTCCAAAGAGATGAGGAAAGGCACTCAAAATCAATCTTCTCTCGGTAATCCTAGACCTAATCCTCAAAATAATGCACCTAACATTGGTAACCAGCAATAGGGCACTCAGCCCAAGTAGGACAGGTATGTTCCCACGAACCAACCTTGTTCTTGTTGTGGTGTTTATGATCATTACACGCATGATTTTCCTCTTTTACAATAGATGAAGCAGATGTGGGAGTCTCAAGCAACGTTGCAAGGACAGCAAGCCTCCCCTTCCGTCCCTCCCAATTTTGCGCCTAGTCAACCGGCTGTGCTTACTAATCCTTTCCCTCAGCAAGGATTTTTGGCTACCCAACCACCTGAAGGACAGGTGGCCACTCAAACTCTTCCATCTAGTACCTCTGATTACCAGATTCTCATGATGAACTTTTCTCAACCTCTAACCATAGACATCAATCTTCAGACTCGGTCCCGTCAGTACAACAAGCCTCCCGCTACGTCTGTCCCTGAGCCACCTCATTCGGTCTCTACAAAGCCTCTTTCGACACCTAATGGTCCCTTGCAGATCCCTCAGCCTAAGGCGGAGGTTCATACCAAGATCCCTAAGGGACCAATATGCCTTCCGGAAAAGCTGCCCATTCGTTTAACATAGTAGATGATTTGGCACAATCTCCTGCTACCATTTCAACACTAGAACTCCTCCAGTCATGCCCTTCACAACAAAAAGCTATACTATCTACCATGGGCACTATAGATCCTTTTGACGATCGATTTATTGTCTTTGATGTTTACCAGTCAGAACATCCTCCTCTCCCTGCTTGCGTCGCCTTCCAAATCCCAGTCAAGATCTAGAATGCTAACGTTTCCCAGTGCATTATTGATGAGGGGGCATCCACCTGTGTGATGTCTGCTTCAGTTTGGAAGAAACTTGAATCACCTGAGTTGGCTCCTTCCATGATAACTCTCTGAGCGTGGGATGTCCATGCCTCCCAGCCCATTGGCTTATTCCGCAATTTTCCTATTACTGTTGCGGGCAAGACTATTTTCATTGACGTAGAAGTCATAGATTCCCTCTTAGATTACAACATTCTATTGGGTCATAGCTACATGTATGCAATGTCTGTTGTCCATTCTGTGGTCCACCGCAAGATTTCCTTCCGTCATAACAGAAAGATAGTCACCATTGACCAATTGACATATTACGAACCGAAGTCTCAGACCTCCCCTGAGTCCACCATCTCTTCAGTGGCCAATAAGCAAACTGTCGATCCTTTGACTAGTGTCTCACTTGGAGTCTACAAAGATTCCTCATTGCTTGGTACATTCCCTGGTCTTCCTCCTCCTGTATCTGATCCCAGCTCATCAAATGTTTGCATGATGCAATCGTCTCGGGCTGCCCTCAAGCAGCCCGCTTGGGCTAGTCAGCAGCCTCCTCGCCCTTCATAGCCTACTCCTAGCTCTTCGATTCAGCCTTCTAGACCTCCTATTGGCCCTTCAGCTGGTATCCATGAGCCTATTTACCCTCCTGAAAGGGTTCCACCAGGCCTTAACCATTTAGGATCTGTCCCGCCTGGCCATTACCTCTTTGGTCAGATACCATTCCTAGCTCCTCCCCCAGGAGTGTACACAGTACCTGTTATGGCTACCCTCTCTCTCCCTAACTTGACCCTTGGGATTTCCGTCTGGTACTTAGATCCTCCAGCCGCTACCTCGCCTGGCCAACCCAAATCTTATCTTGCTTTGACCCCGGTTCAATTGGTCCCCATGACTTCTCCTACTACAACAGTGCCTCAATCACCTCAACAGGAACCACTTTCTGTTGCGACTGCTTCGGGTAAGAAGGGAAAAGTTCGCAAGGGGGCATCAAAGGACAAGGCTGCCCCGACAAACCCTGCCCCTCCTCGGCCTCCAAAGCATACCATCCAGTGTGCTTTGTGTGATGTTGTTGGTCACACCACCCATACTTGTTCGGAGATTCCTCACCTTAAGTCCATGGTCAATGAGACGTTTCCAGAGTCTGATATCCCAGAGGTATATGTCACTATACCCGATTCAGTCCTGAAACTCAAGTCTTTGCGCACAAATCACCCTTGTGCTTTGTGTGATTTCCATGGCCACTATTCTCACCTCTGTCCCCGCCTTGAAGAGTGCCACTCCTCTTTGGAAGCGGTTCGCCAATTTGAGGCCAAGCACAACGAGTCCACTGCTCCCTTATTTGAGCATTTTGCTTTGGAAAAACCAGAGGACACGAATGCTCCCATTGATATTCCCCCTCCTGATGTCAAGATGATGGAGCCTTCATCCACCATTTGCTACCTATCATCATCCATGAGACCCTCGATGGAAGTCCCCTTGGAGACTTCCTCTAATGTTTCGCCTGACCTCCCTTCAGCGATCACCCAAGGCTCAACATCGATAGATCCTTTATCTGCTTACTCTTCTATCACCACTTGTGACGATGTGCATGTGAACCTCTCTTCTCATAATGAGGAGTCAGGTAGCTTTGCCGCGTCAGGTGGTATTTCTTCCACCAATCACCCCATTTTCTATTACGATGACGACATTATGGAAGTAGCCACCACCCCTGACTTTATCTATCCCCCCTTACATAAAACCCATGCATTTGAACCACATACACCTTGTGGCAATTACATTGACACCCAATGTTTGGGTAATGGGGCACCCATATTTGAGAAACCAAGAGAAGAAATTCTCCAAAACTCTCCTAGTGTATCTGGTCATGTCGACTCTAGTACCATTATTCTTCCACATTTAGAAGAACCTCTAGAGTCCCATATCACTTCAGATCACTCTAGGGATGATACCCCTCATCATTCCTTCATATTACATAAACAACCCAGTCCCTTCGACATTGTTGTTGACCAACCTGTGAGTTTTCTGGGAGAGCACCAGTTCATTATCTCCAAATCCTCTCTTTGGGATAGTGACACCATGTATGCCAATCTAGAAAATTTAAGTCCATTTGATTCATATATGCAGTACCAAAAGAGATTGGTAATCCTCCATTCCCTTTCTCAAACTGCATACCATAATGAAAACAAATGGTGCACCACATCATTAAAAGGTGTTTAGATTCTCCATTTTCTAAATAAATTTTGGCATGACCACAACATGCTTGGGGGAACCTATGCCCCTCAACCATAAAAATCCCAGATCTCAGCCAAAAAGAGCACTGAAACCCCCTTTCTCTGACAGGTCACACTTTTCAGGTTATTTCCTGGGACGGGTCGCAGTTTTCTGCCCAGTACCTGCTACCCAGGTCGTAGAACAGACCTTAAAAAGTGTGACCTGGCCTATTCATGAGCTCTTGGTACCTAAATTGAACTTTCAATCCACTGAAATGAAAGAGTAGGATTAGGCCTCTTACCTACAACTGACGGATCTCAATTCCAATGGTCGGTTTGTCTGCTACAATCGCCGCAATATTTAGGGCCTTCTCTCCTCACTACATTCACCATAGCTCCACTTGCAAATGAGTGAATTTGGATGGAAAATGCCTTATTAAAAGAAAACCCCTGATTTTTCTTTCGCCTGCTGCAGCCAAAACGTAGCTCAGTTTGATGAACCGTCTGTACTGTTGGAAAGCTCTCACTGCCCTCAAATGGGTATCTGTTAGTTTTTAGTGATTTGATACTTCACTAGGACATATTGTTTCCAAGAAGCGTCACTTCACCCCTCCTCAAAATCAAATTTCTTCACTTGCAACACTTGTATTGGGGTCACTACTTTGCCTCCATACTTTTCCACGCTCGTGTCAACTTTCGTCATGAGTTACCATCTTGTACTCATGTTTTTATGGTCCCCATTGGACCTTTTTGGTGTGGCAGCACCATTGAGTCACCCTTGTTTAGAGTATCTAAGTTGAGTCATCATTGAATTCATGGAGTCTATCCCGAGTCCCTTTGCATATCGTTATAGTCATCCATCCTTCATTTCTTGGTCCCTCTCTCATGTCGCACATTATGGCCTTCAGTCCCACTGTCCCCTATCCCTCATGATATTGTGTTAGTCGCTGCCAAGTCATCCATGACCTTTATGCTCTAACAAGGGAAGTCATCCGTTTGCTACTTAGTACCCCCCATTTCATCATTATCATTGGTGTCAGTCTGTCAATCGCTCTACTATTTTCTCTCGTGCCTTAGTTGAGGATCCCTTATTGCCTCACCTATGGCGGACCTCCTTTTGTCGACATCAACTCATTCATTCCAGAAGACAGGTCTAGAGGGCGGTGTACCTTGGTTCCAGCTTCTACTCTTGTTCGGTGCCTCAGATCAGGAAAATGGAATCCTTATTTCCCTTTGACTTGATTGTTTCTCAGCTCCAGCTCCTTTCAGCATGATTGAGATCCTATACTCGATGGTTCAGTGGTGCAACAACTGATATCGGTTATTCTCGGGTGTGTGTGAGATGTCTCAACCCTCATGAGGGGGTGGCCCTACAGGTAGCCCCCCACATACCCGGATGACCTCTTCATTACAGCCTTTGATGCAACTCCATACATTTGATGATGTCGGCCTTAGCTGCTTGCATCACCTTTTTTTTTCATGTATCAGTCATATTTTCAAAACCCTTTCCTATGTTTAGGGGCATCTAGGTTGTATTTATATCTCATATACTTAGATATTATTGTACAAGTCTTGGCTGTTATCCCAAGCACAATATGTATGTGGGATTCATTATCATGTTGTTTATCTGGCTCATGTTTATGCCAGCATGTACTATATTGTTCAGTCCCTTTGTTTACTAGACGCCTTATTTTTTGTACTTTGCCTCGGCAGGCATAGGTATGCCTCCCCTGCCACCTATAGCACAGGTACTCACTCATCAAAGAGACTTGTCGCACCTGTAAGTCTCGCCTCCTCAAGGTCTAGTTATTTCAGCACTTTGGTCTACCTTATACTTCTCTCTCTTTGAATTCCCCTTCGATGTCTAGTGATTGAGTTCTTACAACGTACTTCGATAATACGATTAGGTCCTAACGCTCGCACGCTAGGGGGCAATCTGTTACACCATTTTTTGGTCATCTAACCTATTGTTATTAGATGGAGCCAAGTACACCATGTAAGACCAATTTTACTCTAAGTAAAATTGCATTCACTATGAAAAATAACTTAGTAAACCACCTTTATTAAGTTGTTCATGGTCTAAACAGGAAACCCCATAAGGAAATATTAAATAAATCTACATTTGTTTGATTTTCCTCAAGGAATAGTTAGTTAAACAACAATTTAATTAATATTCCCGATTATATTTAACCCAAAAGAGGGAAATTAACTAGATAAATAATTATTTATCTTATTATTTCCTAAGAATAATTATTTAAACCTTATTTAAATAATATTCTTTTTTGAATATGACTAAATCACCCTTAAATAATTAAATAAATCATTATTTATTTAATTATTACTCAACCACATCCTTAAAATGATAAATAGATCATTTATTTATTTATTATTTACAAATAAAGGGATTTGACCCAAGTCAAATTCATTTTCCCTCCAACAAATATAAAAAAACATTCCATAAAAGTTGGATCTTGATTTGGTTAATAATATTTTAATTATGCACCAATATCTAGAATAACTCAATATTTTGTTATAAATAGAAGGGTTTTCCCATTCATTTACCACCTTTTTTTGCCTAAAGATCACTATGGATCTATACTTTTGGTCTGACTATTGATCCACCATGATAGTCATATTTTGCTACCATTTTTGTCTGGGTTTTCTACACCATCAAGAGAGAGGAATTTTAGATCTGAAGTGCTGAGGACTTACAAGAACCCATCCCATTGAGGAGAACAGGGAACACCCTCTTGTGTTTTCCTCCCAGGTGCCATTAATACAAAATTCATTCAACATATTCTTGTCTTGTCTATTGGATGCATGGAGTAAATCTTGTTTTTCTACTACTTAATGTTTTCTAATGCATAGATCTAGATTTTTGCAGCATTTATCTTGATCACCTAACTGCAAATCTGAGGATATTAGCAGCCATCTTTGTTGTAAGGGCTATTTGTTATGCGCAACTAAAGTGGTCTTTTTTCGTATGCTTGGAATTAAGATTCATACTAACATTTACTTGATCCAGGTGGATATCGGTGGCCTCCCACCTATTCCATTTGGACCCGTAGCATCAATTATTTTAGTTTTTCAGCTTCAGCACAACTTACTATTTATAGCAGGGTTTCGGGTCCTGCACACCCGGAGCCGTTTTGGGGCATTAATAATCCAGGTGGATATTGGTGGCCACCCATCGAGTCCATTTGAACCCCCACCATCAGTTATTTTAGTTTGTAAGTTTCGGCACAACTTACTATTTTTAGCAGTTTTTCGGGTCTTAAACTTCCGGAGCCGTTTTGAGGCCCTAAACAACGTTTTTTTGGAAAACGGAGAGCAACATGGGTCCATGGACCGATGTTGCTCATTCAAAAATTGTACTCCTCGGACAGATATTTCTAACGAGCTATTGAGCGCGTCAAACAGAGATTGGATGCCAAAGTTACGTCCTCGGGAAGTTGAACCACCAATTTACCCAAACGAGGCCCACAGTTTTGACGCTTCATCTCCTACGGTTAGGGTTTTGGACGTTTCGGATTCTACATTGTTTCTCAACAATAAATAGGCCCTTGAGCCTCATTATAAGACAGTTCAGGGGGCTGGGAGCCGATACATCTCTTCTCAGAGATAAGCGCTACCAGTGCCTTAGCTCGCCACATCTCCATCATGTCTGCATTGTAACACAGTTCAAGGGCTGGTAGCTGCCACATCTCTTCTCAGGGATACGCTGCCAGTACCATAGCTCTTTTATTTCCATTATGTCTGTAATAGGCCTGCGAGCCTTAATGTAACACTGTTCAGAGGCCTGCGTACGCCACATCTCTTCTCAGAGATATGCTACCAGCGCCCTAGCTTGTTTCCATTATGTTTGCAAGCTTATTGCAGTCATTCTTTTATTAATAAAATGAAGGATTATTTCCGCTGCATCTCTGTATCTATGGTTATATCTGTATTCTGTTGCGTTCCTGCATAAAATCCGGATCAGTGGTATCAGAGCGGGTCTGCTCTTTCTCTGTTTTTCTCTTCATGTCCCCAATGCGGCCAGGGTATAAGGAGTTCAACCTCGCAACCCCGACGACCCCCCATGGCGGAAGGAAAGAAAGACGAGGGAGCAGGAGATCCTGTCAAAATCTTGTTCGAGGATGCCCTCGAGAAACAGAGGAACGCGATGATGGAATTTTTTTTTTTTTCAGATCCTTCAATGGCTGCCCACCGGTGGCACATCTGCATCCAGCACGTCTACCAACACCAAGTTCAGCAAAATTCCCCCCCCCCCCCCATGGAGGAACTTAACGCAATGGAGACCATTGCTTCCTAAGGAGGGAGGAATGATCCATGTGGATATCGGTGGCCTCCGACCTATTCCATTTGGACCCGCAACATCAATTATTTTAGTTTTTCAGCTTCAGCACAACTTACTATTTATAGCAGGGTTTCGGGTCCTGCACACCCGGAGCCGTTTTGGGGCATTAATAATCCAGGTGGATATTGGTGGCCACCCATCGAGTCCATTTGAACCCCCACCATTAGTTATTTCAGTTTGTAAGTTTCGGCACAACTTACTATTTTTAGCAGTTTTTCGGGTCTTAAACTTCTGGAGCCGTTTTGAGGCCCTAAACGACGTTTTTGGGGAAAAAGGAGAGCAACATGGGTCCATGGACCGATGTTGCTCATTCAAAAATTGTACTCCTCGGACAGATCTTTCTAACGAGCTATTGAGCACGTCAAACGGAGATCGGATGCCAAAGTTACGTCCCCGGGAAGTTGAACCACCAATTTACCCAAACGGGGCCCACAGTTTTGGCGCTTCATCTCCTACGGTTAGGGTTTTGGACGTTTCGGATTCTACATTGTTTCTCAACAATAAATAGGCCCTCGAGCCTCATTGTAAGACAGTTCAGGGGGCTAGGAGCCGATACATCTCTTCTCAGAGATAAGCACTACCAGTGCCTTAGCTCGCCACATCTCCATCATGTTTGCATTGTAACATAGTTCAAGGGCTGGTAGCCGCCACATCTCTTCTCAGGGATACGTTGCCAATACCATATCTCTTTTATTTCCATTATGTCTGTAATAGGCCTGCGAGCCTCAATGTAACACTGTTCAGAGGCCTGCATACGCCACATCTCTTCTCAGAGATACGCTACCAGCGCCCTAGCTTGTTTCCATTATGTTTGTAAGCTTATTGCAGTCATTCTTTTATTAATAAAATGAAGCATTATTTCCGATGCATCTCTGTATCTATGGTTATATCTGTATTCTATTGCGTTCCTGCATAAAATCCAGATCATTACTGCCACTTAATGAAAGAGGGCCCGGGCCTCTATTTGAGTAGGGCCTGGACACATAGTCCCTCCTGGACGAACTCTAATATCAATTATGTGTCTTCTTGCATGATGTTAATTACTTCTCTCTTCTTATGTTTATGCCTTTAAAGTTTCTTGTTGAAGTTGCAATTTTCACATGTAATTCCTTAACACATCTCAATCAAAATATTTTGGATCAATTGGTATCGAAGTAGGTGTTTGTAGATGTGAATTACATGCTTGTATTATAAGTAGAGATAGGCTACGAAGAGGTGAAGGGAAACTAAGGTATTTTTATCCCGAAGCGGGATGTGCATATTGGAGAAGGAACATGGATGACGATGTTCGAAATAAGGAGGATCTCAACTTACGCAAGACCTTCGACACCATGGTAGATCAGGTCAAAAAGTTGTTCTCTATACTTGAGAAACTAGAGAAAGTAGGGGAGAATGCTTTAGAAGGACAAGGTTTGGGGCATGGAGATAATGGAGGAGATCCACCTCCTTCTCCTCCAACGAGTGAAAGTTATTCCTCCTCTTCTCACCATCATCATAGGAATTCATGAAATGCATCTAATAAACCTTTCTTTAAGTTAGATGTACAATTTGATCTACCTATGTATAATGGTGAAAGTAATGAAAATAAACTTAACAACTAGATTAGGCAGCTTGAACTCTACTACAGGATTCAACAGATTTTGGATGATGAGGCAAAGATCCAGCTGGCTTCTCTTCGATTGAATGGCACAAGTCTCATCTGGTGGGAGAGAAAACTTCGAGGCAACATTAATTTGGGTGACCTTCTTTCCTTATGGTCAAATTTTATTGTTGCACTTAAAGATCAATTCTATCCCTTGGGTTCTAAGAAAAAATCCTTAATGGAGTGGCAGCACCTAAGGCAAGGTAAAGGACAAAGCGTGCAAAGATTTACTGAGGAATTTAGAAAACAAGCACTAATTTTGGGAATTTCATTAGATTCACCTGAAGTGGTAACTAAGTATATTGGGTCATTACATAGTTACATTAGACATTCATTGTTAATGTTTGAACCTACTACCATTGACTCGGCCAGTGTAAAGGCCATTCATCTTGAAAACATGGCCAGAAATGATAAGGACGATCATTCAAAGAAACCACCTTTCAAACCTTCAAATGGAAAATTCAAAGTGAAAGGAAAGGAAAAGGAAAAGCAGATGGCATCAACGAAGAAGGATGAAGGAGAAAAGCCTTATTTCACTCACTGCAAAAAGGAAGGTCATGACGATGATCATTGTTGAAAGTTTTACCCATAAAGGAAGCCAAAGATATATGGAGGAAAGGGTAAGCAAAAGATGATAGCAATCACACAGCAAGACCTTGGATCCGACTCTGGCGATGAGGCATTGATCATAGCAGCAGGCACAAAAGGTACTCATTCTCTTCATGTTAATTCTGAATCACATGAAAGCACTAGTTCAATAGATGAGCCTCTTACTAATGAGCATAAGAGAATTGAGTTGTTTCCTATTAGATTTTTCATAAATCATACCAAAGTAGAAACTCTATTTGATTCAAGCTCTCAAGAAAATTTAGTCTCAAAATCCTTGGTTAAAAAGTTAGGCTTAAAATTTAAGCCTGAACTGAAACCTTAGCCGCTTGGATGGATACATGACAAAGTAAAACTAAATGTAACCAAGCAATGTAAGGATAAATTTGTAATTTCTTCTAAACTAGTGGACAAAGTAGAACTGGATGTCATACCATTGGATATATGTGGTATTGTGTTAGGGAGTCCCTATCTTTACGACAGGAAAGCAGTTTTCTTTTGACATAAAAATAAATACGAAATCACAAAAGATGGGGTAGAGTATATTGTAAGAGCTCATCAAACCAAGATCAGTGCCAGTCTTGTAAGTGTAGGAAAAATGAAGAGATTGGTGAATTCGAGAAAGGGGTGTTTTCTCATGGTTGTGAGAGAAAAATATGCAGAAACATCTGATGCTTTCCGAGGATGTGATCCGATTCATAAACGAGAACTATGTGATTTTATTTCTAACTATGATGAGTTGTTTCAAGAACCTAGAGGATTGCCTCCGAAATGAGAAATCCAACATGAGATCCATTTGCAACATGATGCTCCATTGCCAAATATTGGCATGTACAGGATGTCATCTATCGAGATGGAGGAGATAAAAAATCAAGTAAAGGAATTTTTGAACCAAGGGGTCATTCGGCCAAGTTCTCCTTGTGGCTCATCGATCATTTTAGTACCCAAGAAAGTTGACACATGGAGGATGTGTGTGGATTATTGAGCGCTAAAAAAAATCATGGTGAAAAATCGATACCCTCTCCCTCGCATTAATGATTTGTTATATCAATTAAATAATGCTATCTATTTCACCAAATTGGATTTGCGTAGTGGTTGTCACCAGGTCAGAATTTCATAGTAGGACATGTGGAAAACCGCCTTCAGGACCAAGCAGGGGTTTTTTGAATGGATGATGATGTCATTTGGACCATGAAACACACCAGCCACATTCATGAGAGTCATGAATGATCTTTTTAGGCCTTTAATTGATGAATTTGTCCTTGTGTATTTAGATGATATTCTTGTCTTTAGTAGGACTTGGGATGAACATGTTTGCCATGTAAAGAAAGTGCTTGATGTATTAAAGAGGGAAGAATTGTATGTAAAATTGTCAAAGTGTGAGTTCGGGAAAACCTCTTTGGTTTACCTAGGTCATATTGTCGGTAATGGTCAATTAAAAATAAACCCCTCCAAAGTTGAGGTGATTGTAAAATGGCCTAAGCCTAGCAATGTAACAGAGGTCCATAGTTTTCTAGGTGTAGTACAGTACTAGAGGTGATTCATTGCCAACTTCTTCATTATTGCATCACCCTTACATGCACTGGCAAGTATAAAAAAATCCTTTTAGTGGGGAGGAAAGCAACAAAAGTCCTTCGAAGCACTGAAAGAGAAAATCAGCTCCGCACCAGTCCTAAATTTTCCCGATCTCCAACAGCCTTTTGAGATCGAAATAAATGCCAGTGGATACGCCATGGGAGCTGTATTGTTGTAGCAAAAGAAGCCAATATGTTACAATTCAGAGAAGTTCTCCTAGACAGTCATCAATTACCCCACTTATGACAAGGAATTGTATGCCTTGGTCCAAAGTGTGAAAAAGTGGAAACACTACATGATCGACCAAGAAACCATTATCCATATGAATCACCAGCCCTTGAAATACCTTCAGTCATAGACCAAGCTACAAATTTTTCGTCATTTCAGGTGGATGGGGCTTCTATAACAGTTTCATCTGGTAATAAAGTATAAGAAGGGCACTAGTAACAAAGTAGCAGATATGCTCTCTCGCCCTCCTATTGATGCTTCTATTATTTCGCATAATGCTTCATTGTCTTTTGAAATTTATGTTGAACAATACACTAATGATGATGAATTTAAAGAAATATATGCAAAACTAATTCATGGTTCTGTTAGCCACCTATAATATTTTGTTATACCAAAAGGTGGCTAAGATCTTTTTTGAGCCTCCAAGGAACAAATTTTATCACTAAAAAATTGTTGGCTCTTGAAGTCTCTTTAAGGCCTCATGCCTCTGTCCAAAATCCTCATTACTGTTCCTATTAATTCTACTGATTTCCTATAAGAAACTGCTGAAGAAACCATCATTTTTCCCCTTCCTCCCACTCATAACTAACCTTCATTTACTCCCCCTTTTCTCCATGTTATTTCCCTACTTTTCATAAGTTTCTCCCTCCATTCGTGAAAATCCTCCTGACATGGTTTAAAACTTCTTTGTGAGCTGTGCCGAACCCCCAAAGTCTCCTTTAAATCCTTACCCTAACCTTTGTTGGCCATTTTCCCCCCTTACCCCTCTATCGTTCCCTTCCTTGGCCTTCAAATTCCATTTAAATAGGCCAAAACCCACCTTCCGACCTTAATATAGGCGTAAGCCCCCTCCCTCTAGCCCCTTTCAAACCACTTCCCCGCACATCCCCCGGCGCTGGGACCAAGCGCTTAAGTCCCAAGCGCTAATCGCAATAAGAAGTCGGGCGGGTGCACAAATCCTTTGTAAATAGTTGAAACTCCGATGCGATTTATTTATAACAAATAAGACTGGCGATGCGTTCCGCACCGTTGATCTTCCGCGGAGATCTGATGGTGGAGCGCTAATCGCAGCCCCCCGCCCGATCGCAAATTGCAATACTTCAAGTGTACCCTCCAATCAATCGCAGTCCATACCTCCGATCTTCCGATCCTGCTCTCCCTCCGATTTATTCTTGACCATTGATCTGTCCCGCCGATCCAACGACTTGCGCTCAATCGCATCGCAAACTTTCAAATCGCATGCGTTTTTGTCGCTCCCCCGATTGCCGATCCCCAATTCAATCCCGACCATTGATCTAATCCTTGATCCAACGGTCCGCGCAAAATCGCATCGTAATGTTTCACCCCCTTGCAATTACCTCCGATTCATTCCCCGCCGTCGATCTGATCTGCAGATCAACAACCAGCGCTTAATCGCACTGGAATTTTCAATCGCATCCCCTTTTCTGCCACCCCCGATTGAGACCCTCCGATTAGATCTGGACCGTCCACGTGTCCGGATCGGATGGTCCAAAACTGCTCCTCCTTATTCTTCTCCCGCTATCCTTTTTGCCTTTCTATGCAGATCTCCATCGTTGGTTGCCTTCATCCGACGGCTACGCTCCTCTCCTGCCTTCTGAAGCAGTCTAACCCATTTCGCAGGATTTCTTAATTGTTTTTTGTTTTATGCAGGTGTTTTCAATGGTTTTCCGTTGTATCACGAAGAAAAGCCAAGGGTTGGGAAAGACGTTTCCTGAGCCTTCGAAGCTACTAAAAGGAACCATTCACACAGTTGGATTCAATGATTTTTCAATGTTTCATGAGCATTGATGCTGAAAAGCCCAGCGCGGCCCTGCACATCGACAAGACACTGTTTTATTCGAAAGAACAGTTAAAGAGTATCAGTTTTGAGAATAAAGCACAGCAGAAGAAGATTGAAGACAGTATTACGGGGATTACGGCTAAGACCGTTATCAAAAGCCTAATCCCCGACTCAAAACACAGTTTAAAGAAAACCTAAAGTGTTTTATCAGACAGAAAGCCTCCACCGCCACAACTTGAGGAAAATTGATTCCTCAGCTACCAAAGAGCCACCTGTCGCCTCAAACCATTCAGAACAGAGGCCGAAGTTATTGCTCGAAGAAATATCTGCCTCCAACATTGCCAAGAAGTTATTTCTGCAAGGAGACCAATGAATAAATATCTGCAGAGTTACTCCAAAACATACACAGAGCCTCAAAGTCAAACAAAGCTTCCACCGAGCTTTGATATTTATAGTGAAACAGTTAATGTAGTGATCCACCTGTAAATTCTTCCCTCGAGCCTCTCAAAGGGCCGAGAAGTCTTCACTCTGCGTTAATTTTCCTTGAGATATTTTGTTAAAATCTCACCTCCTCATCTTCCTATAAGTACTTCTACAGAAGATGAGAAATTGTTGGTTGTAGAACTTTGAAATACACTTGAGCTCGAGACTTCTATTTGTACATAGTGTTCACTGGCCCTTGAAGCTCTGTTTGTGCTAGAGTAGTTAGGTTGAATAGTGAAGATGATTGTTGAACTGAAACATTGGACTTGAAGATTGTAACTGGTTTGACATCAATATAAAATTTGTTTCTTGGGATCTTGGTCTTTATCACTGGTGAAGTGCTTCTTTCTTTGTTAATCGTTTTCCTTCTATGTATGCCATATTGTTCATTTTCCCTCTGTAAAGAACAGTTTAAACAGGGTTAGGATTTTCTGTACAGCAGTAACCTTCTCTGGCTGAGAAATCTTTATCTTAATGTTTTCTTTAGATTTGTTTATTTAAGAATGTTTCAATACAGTTTAAACAGTTAGGAATGTTGGCATTCCCTCGTCCTTCTGTTTGCTCAAACATTGTTCTCGAATGTTATTTCCATTATTTGCTATTAAAGTTAGACTAGAGAAGACATGGTTTTCCCTGTTTCCTAGATTCTTTTCTCCAAAGGCAGATTCTGAAAGTTTCCCTTGGTGTTGACTGAAAGCAGACTAGGTTTAAAAGTACTTTATCTGATCTTAAGTTACACTCTGTTTTTCTTATGTGTTTTCATACTTTTTGAAGGTAATTATGTGGATTACTGGATTGTTTGTCAATTAAGCTGCTTTAATAAGAACTTGCCCAAGAAGTCTATGGTTAGCCCTATCCTTGGTTGGTTTTAAAACAGTTACTTAAGAGGCTTTTCTTGTTTGGACTGACTATAAATCCTCTGAGAAATTATTATCAGTTTCCACCCCTCCAACATTTTAATGTTTCCATTTCATCATTTTAATCTCAATAATCTTGTGGTATAGATTACTTGCCCCTTGGATCACACTTGATGTTGTTGTTCAATTAAAGCCCAGATATGACTCCATAGCCCAATGGACTAAAAACCAGCGTTATATCTATCTATCTGCCAAAACTATTCTATTTTCTTGCAACTTCTCACTTTTGAAACTTTTTGCACTTAGGACTTTCCCCTCAAGTAACATTTCATGCTCAACCATCCAAAACAAAACAAAACAAACCCTTGGCCTTCATAACTAGCCTAATATCATTACCTTAAGCTTTTCAAAGACAATATCCATCTTTGTACATGTTGGAGAGATCCCTCTCCGGATTCAGGAGGGCTAGATCCTAAAATCCCAAAGTTTGCTTGATATGATGTTAACTCTGTGATTGGACTCTCCCAATCTTGCTAATAAATTACAGAGACCTAACATTTCTGGTGACTCCGCTGGGGAAAAATCAGAGTCTTTTACATTCAAATTCAGTCATAAAGGAGCTTGCGTTTAGGTTCATAGAGCACTTGCTTTATTAACCAGCTAGAGCCACCAGAACCTAACATTTATGGCGACTCCGCTGGGGACTCAAAACTCAGAATCTTTTACATTCAAACCCATTCATAAAGAAGCTTGCGGTTGGGTTCATAGAGCGCTAAAACAAAACAAAACAAACCCTTGGCCTTCATAACTAGCCTAATATCATTACCTTAAGCTTTTCAAAGACAATATCCATCTTTGTACATGTTGGAGAGATCCCTCTCCGGATTCAGGAGGGCTAGATCCTAAAATCCCAAAGTTTGCTTGATATGATGTTAACTCTGTGATTGGACTCTCCCAATCTTGCTAATAAATTACAGAGACCTAACATTTCTGGTGACTCCGCTGGGGAAAAATCAGAGTCTTTTACATTCAAATTCAGTCATAAAGGAGCTTGCGTTTAGGTTCATAGAGCACTTGCTTTATTAACCAGCTAGAGCCACCAGAACCTAACATTTATGGCGACTCCGCTGGGGACTCAAAACTCAGAATCTTTTACATTCAAACCCATTCATAAAGAAGCTTGCGGTTGGGTTCATAGAGCGCTTGCTTTATTAACCAGCTTGAGCCACCAGAACCTAACATTTCTGGTGACTCCCCTGGGGAACATCGAACCGAGAATCATTTTCATTTAAAGATAATCATACGACGTCAGAGATTTGGTTCATAG
>CM076583.1:720563527-720776995 GCA_034641835.2 Pinus albicaulis | reverse complement strand
TACCTCTTAAGGCAAATACCCCATCTAGATGTTCACAAGGTATGTCCTTCTAGGGCCTTTCCAGTCATGGATTTACACATCCTCAAGGAATTTCCTCTTCGACTACTCTTACCTATTGGATGCCTTGTCAAAACCTCAAAGAGTGTCAGTCACCAAACTAGTTCCTATATTAGATTCCAAATCCTCGAGAATTATCTGTCTCAAATGCTTACCCAATCCTCTGGACGCCATTCTCTCCTCATCACCTTTCTCTTCTCATGTTCTTCACTAAGGCTTACGACTATTAGTCATGGTCTAGTGCGTGACGCATGAAGTAGAGAACCATATCCGCCACCCCCTTTCAATCAAGGATTAGGTCCCTCTCAACTAGGGAGAAGTGTCTGTCATCAGCAACTATGATAGTTGCTCTCAGGGCTTTATCATCATAATCACATGTGCTTTCTTTCTTTGATCCTCACATAGCCCTTTATGTACAACATTATCATCATGATAGGGTCCACCATCACTCTCCACATCACCAATTTGCATTTGTTGCATCTTTACAAACCAATAATAATAGAGATCGACCATGGCTCCCTATGAACATCCAGAAAGTGATCTAGGACATGATTATCGAACCACCTACAACCTGATCTCATATCTTTCATCGTAGTGTACAATAGCACCTTCAAACCAAGTTCCAAGGAAACAACCCAATGGAATCATATCATGATTGTCATACAATCTTCTCATAGAAAGATCATGCAGAGCCTCTCAAGGTATCATGTCATCACCAGCATCATGGTATTCTTTCAATCATCATCAAAGTCTTTAGCGGAAAATCAATATCATGCTTCGGCCAGACCTCTAATCCTGCACATTATCTCATTATGCTACCACTTAAGCAGCTAGATGAATCCCAGAACGTACATCGGTATATCTACAATGAAATTTTCAAATATCACATGCTATATACCATGATGCCATGCATTCTATCAATGCAACTATATGCCCCACTCTAACTGCAGAAAATATCAATAAGATGGAGTTTTATTAGAAGAATAGATCACTAGGATCCTCTTCCTTTGTCTTATCCTCTTCAGTTGTATAGGCTACATAATTTCTCTTTGAACCGTTCCTTTTATTATATTATTTCGTTAGCTTCAGGCAATTCCTTCTATAGTGACCAAGCTCATTACATTCGAAGCACCTAACATTCGCCACATCTTGCTTCTTTGGATGATGAGACCTTCCAAATTTCACTTTTCTCAATGTGTTCATTCTTGTTGCATATGCTTGAGATTTACTAGGGGGTTGTGTTTCATCCTTGGTCTTCAATCAGGATTCTTCCATCACACAGTGAGACCACAACTTATCGAAATTGGAAGTCTCCTTTCTTGAGTAGATGCTGGTAAAAAATGAACTCCATTCTTGAGGAACAACATTAAGGATGATTATTGTCATTTTTGCATCGGAAATTGTTTCAACTAGTGCTTGTAACTGGTCTCTCAATTGAGATATATTTACTAGATGAGTTTCAATGCATTCCTCAAACAGAATTCTGATCTTGTACAACCAGCTCCTCAAGGCTATTTTTTGACTTGAGTTGCCTACATGGTACAATTTGTTCAACCTCACATAATTGTCCTTGGCTTTTTTCAACTCTAGCAAAAACAGTATAAGGTGATCCTTGATGGACTCGATCAAGATTCTTTGGGCTCTTATCTCACTCTTGTAGTACTTGTTCCACTCATCCACATTCTTCTTGTCTTGTTTTGTAACCTTTCCTTGAACAATTTCCATGACATCATTCTCTACGAGTATGAAGTCAATCCTCTTCTTCAACCCTTGGTAGTTAGAGGTTCACTCAATTTTGTTTCTCTTGTAGTTCCAGAGGCTGGTAATGATGGTATGATATATCTCGGAGGCGATATTGGTTATGTTGTTCATTGAGGAGATGAAAGACCTATTGCGTGGATGGGTGAAGGCTTATAAGCCCGCGAATTTACATGAGGCTATTACCAGGACTAGGGACATGCTAGACGTAGTCCCTAAGACCAGAGTACCTCCCAGACCTACCTTTCCTCAAAACGGTAAGGACATTAGGCCTCCTCAAAAGGAGTGGGAGAGACGTGGGCAGATGGATGATGAGACCAGGAGGGACCTCCGGAGGAGGAAGCTTTGCTTCACATGCCAGGAGTTATGGGGTCCAAGCCACAGATGCACTAAGGGAAAGGCCCATTACATTGAGGTGTTTCCTGACAATGAGCCTAAGGGGGAGGACGAGCAGGAGCAAATAGGAGGAGAGGAGGAGCACCATGATGCAGGGAAGGAGCCACATTCTCAGGGTGCCAAGGGAGGCATCATCGCTTCACTTATAGGGATTTTTAGGTGCCTGACATTATAGGTCCAAGACACTCAATATTGTTTCTCTCTTTGAGTATTGTCTTCTTCAGTTAAGATTGCATCTGAACTAATGCTTTATTTAATGTCAAAGATTGTTGCCCCTATGGATCCACTTTGCAAAGGCCACACTGGACTGACTGATATAGGTGTAGCAATATTTCGAAAAGACTTCTTCCAAAATGTTGACATGCAATGCTTATCAACAATCCCAAAATTATCTCGTACTTATGATGTCATTGTGACAATAATGTGACCTTACCTACTTCCTGTGGCTTTCCCTGTTTCTAAATGTGGCTAAATAAAATATTGGACCCTTGAATTAGGGCTTCCAAGGTAGTGCCAATAATATCACTTTAAGAACGATTCCAATACAAGGCTTCCAGAACAATTCCAATAATACAACTGTAATTTCATAAATAGATGTACCTTGTAAACGTTACCACAAGTCGGCTCACTGAATTTTGAAACAATAGTAATAAGGTTGGCACATATATTCCTGGAGTAACTCAATCTAGGTTTCCTCTTGCGGAAATATGCACAAGATTTTGAAGGATATCTCGGCTCCTCCCTATATGATGGAAACAACCTCTAATTCATATCTTCTAGAGTCTATGAGGACTGATTCGATATACCAAATACAAACTTGACTTCCCACATATATGCTCAGAATCTCGATCTCAATAACTTAAGTGAATGTATACAGGTGTAGAGAATGTATCTCGCTTCTAGGTTCAGACCTTCGGTACTTTGACAGTGGTCTAGAAATAGGACTTATGCTCAAAATTCCTTTAACAAAATCGATCTTGGACCAAATATTTGCACAACTGTAGAGTGAGAATTTTGATGCTTCTTCTAGGGCTTACAAATAATATGTATGCACAAAACCATACCATATAAATTTTGGATGAGTTGACTCCCTTTTAGGTATTCCAATTGCAACATTAATACCACAGAAACCTTGATTTTTGATAGAGGGTTTGCTTCCTTTTCTAAAGTTGTTGGAGAAGTTAATATATGTTGAGATTTTGGGGTAGCATCGGATGTGCTCTAGCTCCCAAATTTTGTGGAGGAGCTGGAGTACATGAGATCCCCAAGACCCATAAAGCATTTGGAAGAATTCCATCAAGTTTAAGAGATATTCAAATAATTGACATTTTTAATTAAGGACCCTAAGTCTAACTTAGGAAAATTAAAAGATTAAAGTGAATTAAATTAAACATGTGATCAGAATGACTTAGGTGATGCAGAACAAGCAACTTCTAATCTTAACCATTGATTAGAGATTAGATCACAGTCATTGGTTTCCAAATGAGAAAATTATACGACAAGGGCTTGGGGTCAGTTGGAGAATACACACATTGGCGGAGCACTGAAGCTAAGCTGAAATTATAGGGCGTGGTTTGCTAAGAATTTCATAAGTGTTTGCAGTGCAACGAGGGGAAGTATTGGCAAGGGGATGATCTGATCCCAGGCAAAGAGTACAACAACGGCAGAGAGGCAACATGCCGAGAAACGCAGAGGCAACCGAGAGTCACGCAGAGGCAGCAGGAGCCACGCATGGCTGACGCAGGCCCAATCAGGGTAGCATAGGGGAAACATAAGCCATTGAGGGGTGACGCAGGCCCTTCCAGAGTAGCGCAGAGGCTGATGGAGGCCAGGAAGGCTGATGTGGAGCAGCGTTGGGGTTTCCGGTGGGCCAGAAAGGGTTCGAGTTCTGTAAATCTTGTTTGAGGGTGTAAATTAGCGATATTTTCTATCTCCGAGTGAAAGAGGTATTGTTTCCGTGATTTTCTCTGTAGGGCCAACCATGTTTGCTACCCAAAAAATGTTGTATTCAAAATCTGCTTAATAATAAAACCCTCTAGAGCTAGTTGCATCGGTTTTCCCGCATTGGGTTTTTTCGGGGACATTTGTCCGAAAAATATGTGTCACTTTGTTATATGAGCGTGCTATTCAGTAAATGATCTGTATGTGTAGGATGCTATTTGTATTTACTTCTCTGTTTTTCTGAATAATCAGATTAATAACTTGTGTATTTAACCAAGTAGGAGAATTAAATTGAGAATTAGCAGTAGGGTTTCTTAGATTAAGAAATTTTCTGATGGTATCAGAGTGATTGTAGATCAAGTTGGATCTCCAACAAATTAGTTGAAGAAATTTTGCTACAAAGTAGTAGCTGAAGCAACAGAGAATCCAGAGAGGGCGACGCAGCACTAGGAGGATGCAGTCGCTGCCCAGAGGAAGACAGTCCAGTTTCAAAGTGTCATGCAGAGTTACCATTTTGCAGAAATAGAGCTTCAGATCTTCAGCATTTGCTGGTGTGGTGGAGATTCTGTCAGTTCATAATCGTACCTAGCTAAGTTGACAAAGAGTGGGAGGAGAACAACCGCTTAGCAGATTTTTTCCAAAGAAATCTGAGGATTGATCGTAGGGTGATCGAAGAGGGTTGATTCATTAGATTTGGCAGATTTCCAAGGGAGGAAATCAATTGTCAGAGGGAGCAAAGGGTGCCTTTCTTGCCAAGGACCGTAGATCTAAGTTTCTGTTGAGGGTAGCAACAAAAGCAGGGAGAGGAGGATCTCTTCCAACAGATTATTTCTAAGCCGATGGCACGGACTGCGTGATCAATATAGGTTGGACGATCTGTCCAACTTTACTATTTGGAAGGCCAGAATCCTGACAGTATTGGAGGCATACGGTATACGTGAGCATGTAGAGAGCCTCTTGGCTACACCAACCAATGCTACTCTTGTAATATTCCCTTTTTTGGTGTCACCTACGACAGGGTTAGGTTGGACTTCCAGAGTTAGGAGCAGACAGGTCACAGGTACAGATTGGTGCTATCAGCGGGCTCAGGGGCTTTTTGGAGGAGTTTTGAGGAGTTTCCATGGTGTCCGGTGGCATCCACTTGATATATTCCATCATCCGAGCAGTTTGGATTTCGTTCCGGTGCATTCCGACAACTTTCAGAAATTTGAGTTATTTGTGGGCTTAACTCAGCTGATTACGCTCAAGGTGGCATTCCAGGAGGAATACATGATGGAACACCTTAGTGTAATAGCTAATTGGAACCGGGACGAGCATACCTACATGATGGGATGGTTGGGCATGAGTTTCAGTGACCAGAGGAGACATGGTAGCTGATTTACTCTTTTCTGCATTAAAAAGGAATATTTTAATAAGAGGGAAAAGTGCACCATGAATAAAATAATAATAAAATAATGCTCTAGAAGGCTCCAAGAGATCTATAAAAGAAAGGAAGGAGGCCATTGAGGGATATATTTTGGATCAAATCATTTTCTTGTGTGAGAGCTTTGAGACGTGGATCTCTACTTCAGTTGTAGCCCAAGGACGGAAACCCTCGTGTGATTTATGAGTGTTGGACGAAAACCCAACTCTCTTGAGGAGACTTCATTCAGAAGTTTCGCAGAGCTTCAGGGATTGGTGTGAGGATCATTCAGATCTTCAACTTGTGCATCATTATCTTTAGTGGGTTCAGTGACAGTTGTTGCCGGAGGGAGAGTGCAACAGTTCAGTGTTGAGGCCAGCGCAGAGTAGCAGCTCATCTTGGTGGCCAGTTCTCCATCTCAGCTCTTTCTTTGGGTCAGATATATTTGTAACCCCAGTTAGTATCTATAATAAAATGCTGAGATTCTTCCTATTTGATGTGTTGATAGATTGCAGTGCTTATGTGTTTTATTTTACATGGCAGTCTTATGTTTATTAATTCGATAATTTTATGGCAAAATGCTGCATTAGCAACCTTTAAGAAAAATTTGTGAAATATCCCATTTGGGGATATTACAGTGATATCAGAGCCTTGATCTTGGCTTAGCTTGCGGGTTTTTCAATTACAACTATTATTGTTGGAGGGTTTTGCTCAACCGCGAGGAGCTCTTCCTACGAGTAAGGGGGGTTTTAATTAAAGATTGTTGAAGGAGCCGAAATTCATTTGTGAATGGCCGTAACACAGTTCAAATTAATTTGAGTGGTGGCACATTCTTTTATTAAAAAAAGGAAAAAAAGAAAAAGAAAAGAAAAAGCATTAGAGAGAGCCACGCATTAGTGAAATCCCACTTCGTGTAATTTAAATTCAGACACCCACGAATTCCGCAAGAACTGGTACGAGTGCCAAGAGAAGGGAATTCACATTCATTTTGCAGAAAATTAATTATTGCTAGAGGCCGAGCCAGATGAGGTATCGTTTCTGCAGACCGCGAGCTAAATGGGGCAAGACGGAGTTTAATAGGGACGATTTTCCTGACAGAGTAGTGGGTGTGGGTTCTTCTTTGAAAACTGAGACCGGAATTACCAAACGCAAGCAGTGGCCTATGTTTTTTTATGCCAGCGGTCACGGTGAAAAACTAATCTGAGCTGTTAGTCGAGTTTTGAAGGGGCCAAGAATTAAAATTTTGTTTTTTCTTCCTAAGTGCTGTGTCAAATTTCAGCAGCGTGTGATTTTGTGGGGCCTTGAATTTTTATTAAGGAACCATGTTAATGATGCCATTGTCTTGGTAGGAAAAATTATTTTGCAAAAATTAAAGGGGCCCATCATATCAAATACCTTGGTGGAGATATATTTGCAAGAGCAAAGAGCATTGTTTCCAAGGAGGCACGAGCTGAAGCGTCATCTTCTAAGTTAGTCAAACTAGCACATAGCAGCCATTGTGGAGATGCACCATCAACAAGAGGCTGAGATAATCACAAGAGGGTAGTTGAATCATCTTGTGCATCAATAGTGGATTTAGAGGCCGAATTATTGTTTGCATCACCTTGGAGGGCCTAGCACTTAAAAATAAATAAAAATTTACAATCGAAGACTTATCGAGCTGCATTAAGGTGGCGTAGCAGATCAATCTTTTGTCAAAAATTCCTTGCTGTAGAAGATCTGTTCGACGTTGTTTATAAGGGACTAAATCATTGGAAATCTACAACAGTGTTACTGGAAGAAGACAGAGTATTATTGGTGAGCATCATAGATCAAGAAGAGTCTGAATTTAAAAGGAAACCGCTGGTAATTTGGTTCAGATCTGAAGCTCTCTTTTGGAACCATGTTATGCAAACTTGTAGCAGCTTAATTGGTCACAAAAACATCCCAGAACAGTCCATTGGCTCCTGGGCGAACCGAATTTCGCATCAATCCTATAGCAGATTTCTCTTTGGAAACCAAGTTACCAGTCTTATATAGGGCCGAAGTTGGAACAAATTTAAGGAGGTTGAGCTTTCTATTAGTTGCTGGAAAGGTTGCCGAAAGTCACGAAGATAGAGCTATTAAAGTATGATATTGTGCGTATATTCTGGACTAGATTGAAGGCTGCATCGGTGGATAGCAGGAGACACCCACCTGTCACTCTAATGAAGAGCGCTCTGCTGGTCTATTTACCAGGTCCCATCATTCTTATCTTCTCACTGTATATTCATTTCTAAAGAATGGGGAAAGAAAAAGAAAAAAATAGACTGTCTATAATGATGCTAAATATATATTGCATGCTTATTTCTGGGTCTGTTGGGAATATGTTATGAACTGTCCTAAAAAAAAAAAATGATGTTAGTCACCTACAACAAGTTTGCTACCTAACAGTTTGACAATACTTCTTAAATAAATTACACCAAATACACTTAGGAAAGCAGTGACCACACCATTGGTTGAACCATGGAGGGATTCCTAAATAGCTTGAGAAGAATACAAGTTGGTTCCTTGAACCACCATGCATCAGAAGACCAGAAAACAAAACAAAACATTCTCCGAGAAGGTACATAATTTGCTCCAACAAAGGCATCCGAAGAATTTACAAAAGGAGGAAGAAGTGGGAAATTGGCTTTATGCACTTGGGATAGACTTAAAGAGTGGAAGATCAGAAAATGACTTTCCCATGTTAGAGAAATTGGAATCCTGCCTTTCAAAGGTAGAGCAATCTGATTGGAGTTTAAAGTGGGCTTTGAATCCATCTATGCTTGCATTGGTACAAGCTAGATTCTTGGAACATCCAAGTGAGAGAGTCAAGCTTATAGCTGCCTCTTGTTTCAGTGATATTTTGAGGATAACAGCACCCTTCCCCCCCTACAATGATGATATTATGAAAAGAATTTTCAGACTGATAGTAGGAACCTTTCGAGATTTATACAACTGTGCAGGCTCTACATTTGGGAGAAAGCTTAAGGTCTTAGAAGCAATGGCCATGACCCGAACTTATGAGGTCATGATCGATCTTGAGTGTGATGTCTTGATTCTACGGATGTTCCAATGCTTCTTCAGCATTAGGAGACATCATTCTGACATAGCTATAGCTCACATGCAATCCATCCTGTCGTCATGTATGGGAGACTGTGATTCCATTTGTCGGGAGCTGCAAAATAGTTTGTTGAGCATTTGGAGGAGAGAGAAGTTGGTCTCACCCGCTGCTTATGAGCTAGCCCAAGGGCTAGTTGAGCAGAACATTGAGCTTTTCAGGAGACAGTTGACCAAGGAGGAGTTGCTCCAGTTTGGTGGATCAGGCAGCAGAAATGAGCTGAGGAGGAAGGGACTTTGCTTCATTTGCAAAGAACCTTAGGGGCCTGATCACTCATGTTTGAGAGATGCAGATGAGGTGGTAGAGGTAGAGCAAGTAGACGTTCCTTCTGTATGCCAGGATGAGGAATCTTCTTCAGGTGAGTTCATGGGATCAAATGCGGATGCTTCTGGGGAGCAAGAGCAGTCATGTAGAGATGATGATAGTAGGCCAGAGATGTATTCCAGTGTGCAGGGTGAGCAGTCAGGGGACTCTACGAAAGAGACTCTGGGTGATGAGTCACTTGTGACGATTCAGCCAGAGCAACATATGATGGAGCCTGAGTTAGTAAAGGAGGATACTATGCACATCATGCATGATAGTCCCTTGGGGGAGAGCCAGATGGAGGCTCACATTGAGTCTATGATGGATATACGGCTAACCTTGGGTTAAGCCACTGAGGAGGAGCAGTCAAATGCACAGAAACAGAGTACGGTGATAGTAGTTGCAGATCCATATCCTCTGGAGATGATGGAGGTTGATGGGATAGTCCTACAAGGGGCTAGCAGACAGCAGGAGCATTACATTCCCAATCAGGAGAGGGACAAGCTGTTGGAGATTGTGGAGCATCCATCGTTGGACCGACACACTGATGAGGTACAAACAGATGCACATGCAGTCAACAGAATTGCAGTACTTTTAGGGAGTAGCGCTCTCTAGGAGTACATCAATGGGGCTTGCAGCATATCTTGCCCGCTTTGGCCCATTATAGAGAGAGGGGCTTTCTTCTACAGGCAGATCTCGTTGGCCGACGGGATAGAGCAGCATGAGTTGATTATGAGTTGCCGACAACTCTCTAGGCATGTTTCGTACACAGTTGACACTACATTGGATTCTTCGTCGAGGATAGATTGGCGGGAGATCATGAGTTGGTACGCTGTTGATGGTACGATTTTCTTCGTAGGGAGCACAGTAGAGCAGGGGCCCTTAGACATAGTAGATTTTATTGATCCCAGCTGGCAATGGGGCACAAGTCGTCATTTCTTCAGCACTCCATCCCGATTTCAGCAGAGCAGGATTAGCATGGGATTGAGTAAAGACTTGGATTGGAGAGAGGTGATGAGTTGGTATGCAGTTGGTGGGGCAGCTTATACAGTTAGAGGTACAACACAGCAGGAGCCAGGGAGCATTGATGCTTGTTGGCGGACTTCACTTCATAGGGCATCATCTATAGCCAGAGGTAGTGCGCAGTTCGAGCCGTGGGACTTGGGTGATGATTGGCCATGGTGGCATTGGGGTCTGGGAGGATTGTTTGTTAACAGATATAGGGAGAGATCAGTTTTGGATCCCGTCATTGAGGGGTCTATTCCGAGTGGCTTGACGCAGGTGCATAGCTGCACCCAGGGGTTTGTATGGGATCCAGGCATTGGGTCTCAGTTACATCAGGCCAACAGGGTGGCCCACATATTTGGATTTCTTGAGGGCAAGCAATATTGGGGTGGAAGGTCTATAATATTCCCGTTTTTGGTGTCCCCTACGACAGGGTTAGGTTGGACTTCCAAAGTTAGGAGCAGACAGGTCACAGGGACAGATTGGTGCTATCAGCGGGCTCTGGGGCTTTTTGGAGGAGTTTTGAGGAGTTTCCATGGTGTCCGGTGGCATTCGCTTGATATATTCCATCATCTAAGCAGTTTGGTTTTCGTTTCGGTGCATTCCGACAACTTTCGGAAATTTGAGTTATTTGTGGGCTTAACTCAGCCGATTACGCTCAAGGTGGCATTCCAGGAGGAATACATGATGGAAAACCTTAGTGTAATAGATCATTGGAACTGGGACGAGGAGACCTACATGATGGGATGGTTGGACATGAGTTTCAATGACCAGAGGAGACATGATAGCCGTTTTACTCTTTTCTGCATTAAAAAGGAATATTTTAATAAGAGGGAAAAGTGCACCATGAATAAAATAATAATAAAATAATGCTCTAGAAGGCTCCAAGAGATCTATAAAAGAAAGGGAGGAGGCCATTGAGGGATATCTTTTGGATCAATTCATTTTCTTGTGTGAGATGTTTGAGACGCGGCTCTCTACTTCAGCCGTAGCCCCAGGATGGAAACCCTCGTGTGATTTATGAGTGTTGGACAAAAACCCAACTCTCTTTAGGAGACTTCATTCAGAAGTTTCGCAGAGATTCAGGGATTGGTGTGAGGATCATTTAGATCTTCAACTTGTGCTTCATTATCTTCAGTGGATTCAATGACAGTTGTTTCCGGAGGGAGAGTGCAGCAGTTCAGTTTTGAGGCCAGCACAATGCAACAGATCATCTTGGTGGCTAGTTCTCCATCTTAGCTCTTTCTTTGGGTCAGATGTATTTGTAACCCCAGTTATTACCTGTAATAAAATTATGAGATTCTTCCTATTTGATGTGTTGATAGATTACAGTGGTTATGTGTTTTATTTTACATGGTAGTCTTATGTTTATTAATTTGGCAATTTTATAGCAAAATGTTGCATTAGCAACCTTTAGGAAAAAATTGTGAAATATCCCATTTGGGGATATTACAACTCTTCTCGCGAAGCATAATGAAGCAGTGGCACATGCTAAGTGCTTCATCATGGATGGGGTTAAGGATCATGTGGTACCACACATAGCCGAGAAGAAGACAACTAATGAAATGTGGAAAGCTTTAACCACACAGTATCAAGGGAAATCCGTCCAAAAGAAGATGCTTTTGGAGAACCAGATGAGGTTTTTGTGATGAATAAGGAAGAGGAAAACGATCCTTTCCTCTTCAGGTTGCAGGCGATTCGAGATCATCTAATTACCATGGGGGTCAAAGTGGATGATGATGTCATGGTGAGTACTCTAAATGCAGTCACAGAGGATTGGGAAACGTTTGTCCCAAGCGTCTTGGGCAGACATGACCTTACAAACTGGGACGACATGTGGCCTATGCTCCAATAAGAGGAAATCCGCCGAATGGCCAAGAGACAAGCCAGCATCAGATCAAGATAAGTGAAGAAGGAGGAAAAGGAAGATGCATCCCTAGCATCTAAGAATCAACAAGGGAAAAATAAGCGTGATCTATCTAAGATCAAATGTTTCCAATGTGGTTAACTTAGACACTTTGCCAACAATTATCCTCTAAGGAAGAAGGACAAGGAAGCTTCTAGTTCCAAGGTTGCGGCAGCTAAAGAAGACAATGGCTCTGACGATGATGTAGCTATGAGTGCTCATGTACCTCGAGAGAAAAGGTGGGGCGAAATTGATCTGTAGAGCAGCTAAAAAGTGGTGGCAGGATCCTTGAGTATCCCAACTCTTGGATCACATCCATGCTACAGGAGCCTTAAGACAGTAGCAGGAATGACTAGAGAAGTGGGTGAAAAGGATCACGGATGAATAAGAGGCAGAGTTGGACGCCGTAGAGGGAGTAGCGAAATTGAGAGGTAGCAGCAGTGTAGAGGCAGCAGCGCAGAGGAGGCATGCTTACGCAGTGCAATGGCTTTAGGAGGATAGCGCAAAGCAACAGCCTAAGAAGCTTCAGTGATGAGATGCAGCTCGACTGACTTGTCTATCAGTGGACAGGGGTCCTTCAGTTGCTTACTCCCAGCAATTGAGTTGCAGTGCAGTAGTTGGAAACACGATGCAGCATTTTGAGAGGGAGTTGCACTATGGATGTAGTAGTGACAGTGGCAGAATCATGGGAAGTAGTACAGAGAGCAGCAACACAGTGATGAAGGGCAGTAGGCCAAGCATCAGCTCGAAGACCGATTCCAGAGATCATAGCAGTACTTTGGGGTGATTATATTGGTAGAGCACATTCCATGCTAAGAGGGGTAGCATCAGATGTGCTCTAGCTCCCAAATTTTGTGGAGGAGCTAGAGTACATGATATCTCCAAGACCCAGAAAGCGTTTGGAAGAATTCCATCAAGTTTAAGTAATATTCAAATAATTAATATTTTTAATTAAGGACCCTAAGTCTAACTTAGGAAAATTAAAAGTTTAAGGTGAATTAAATTAAACATGTGATGAGAATGACTTAAGTGATGCAGATCAAGCAACTTCTAATCTTAGTCATTGATTAGAGATTATATCATGGCCATTGGTTTCCCAACAAGAAAAGTATAAGAGAAGGGCTTGGGGTCAGTTGGAGAATACACACATTGGCGGAGCACTGAAGCTAAGCTGAAAATCTAGTGTGTGGTTTGCTAAGAATTTAAGAAGTGTTTGCAGTGCAGCGAGGGGCAGTATTGGCAAGGAGATGATCTGATCCCAAGCCAAGAGTACAACAGCGGCAGAGAGGCAACATACCGAGCAACGCAGAGGCAACCCAAAGCCACATAGAGGCAGTGCAAAGGCAGCAAGAGCCACACAGGGCTAACGCCGGCCTAGTTAGGGCAGTGTAGGGGCAACGTAAGCCCTTCAGGGGTGACGCAAGCCCTTCCAGAGCAGCACAAAGGCTGATGCAGGCCATGAAGGCTGACATAGAGGGATGAGGAGCAGCGTTGGGGTTTCCGGTGGGCCAGAAAGGGCTCGAGTTTTGTAAATCCCATTTGAGTGTGTGAATCAGCCATATTTTCTGTCTCTAAGTGAAAGAGGTATTGTTGTCGTGATTTTCTCTGTAGGGACAACCATGTATGGTGCCCAAAAAATGTTGTATTCAAAATCTGCTTAATAATAAAACCCTCCAGAGCAAGTTGCACCGGTTTTCCCGCAGTGGGTTTTTTCGGGGACATTTGTCCGAAAAATCTGTCACTTTGTCATACGAGCGTTCTATTCAGTAAATGATTTGTATTTGTAGGTTGTTATTTGTGTTTACTTCATTGTTTTTCTGAATAATCAGATTAATAACTTGTGTATTTAATCAAGTAGGAGAAGTAAATCTAGAATTAGCAATAGGGTTTCTTAGATTAAGAAATTTTCACAATAGATAGGCTTTTGATGTCTTTCATTAGAACAATTAGCAATAGAAATAGATCATACATACCAGAGATATCTTCAAAAAATTGGAGGTTTTTTGTAGACCTTGAGGTGCCACTCTTTACCTTTGCTCCTATACCAGGGAATTCGACTCCCTTAAGGTTGCTTGGCAAGGCTCTCGTCCTTCACAAATCACCTCCTTATGACCTCACTCTAGTGAAGTAGGTTTGCGGCCTTGTGACAAATAGTAGAGCTAATAGGCATGCCTAAAAATATTCGATCTCCTTGTCAAGAGGTGCAGATTTGGGAGGACTATTAGATTAGCCTTTAGGTTCCTTAGATCAGGGCTTATAAACCCTTCAAATCAATTCACTTTTGCACTGTATACTGCGACCTGATCTCTGCAATTAGGTCTAGAAATTGTGCCCAGTAAATTGATCTTTTGCCTCTAAAAATTTGGCCTCGAGTATTTGATTATCTGGTGAAGAGATGAATCCAAATTGACCTTCTTTCTACCCTATAATCAAAGCCCTAGATTTGATACCATGTTGAGAAATATAGGGTAGTCAATTAGGGTATTTCTTTTAATTTGATTTGTTTTTCATTCTCGACATTTTCTTGTGATTTTTATTAGGACATTATCGTTAATATTTATTTCTTTTCATCATCAAGACAAATTCCAATAAGAAAATCACAATTCAAACACAAGAGAACCAAATGTAGGTTGTTATCCAAGGCCAAAACCTCTCCTAGAGAGGAAAGCCCACAAATATCTCTTCTTATAGAATTTATTCAATGAAGAATTCCAAGACCATGGCCCAAGAAGAAAACCAAAAGTGACGAGCCAACCAAATCCCAAATAATATCACTGCACAACAAGAATGAGGAAACCCTAGTTCCTTCTTCAAAACTCGCACGTGTGAATAATAAGATACAAAATTTGCTTCCTTTCCTCCTTCGTTGGCTTTCACGGATATTCACTCCTCCTTCCCTTCTTCGTTGGATCAAATCTCCTCTAATTCTCTCCCTGGATCAATGATATATTACTTGATGAATGTTTGTTCAAAGAGGAGAGTTAATTCCTTTATATAACATTTTCTTGAGGATGACTTGGGCCACCTTGGGTCGATTTGAAGAGGGTTGGACGAAGCATCCCTTGGAGGCTTATAGACAAGACAATTTCCATTTATTATTTTTCCTTTTTGTTACATGATCCCTCCAAGGGCTAGTACATCATGAACCTAACCTTTTGACTTGTCAACAAGACCCCTAGAGCACTGAATGGGTGCTTTGACCTAGGACCAAAACATGATGGGAAAGAAACCCATTTCAATCATAATAATTTTTCTTTTATAAATAATTTTTCTTTTCTTTTTCCTTTGACAAGTACATGAATAATTACATCAAGTCATGACTCAAGTATAATTTATGAAGACTGGCACTAGTTGCATTTCAACACTTTCTAGGCAAATTCTGCATAGGTATAGGAGAAGAGAAGATTGGAAGTCTAGGGAGCTGTAGGATTTGGCATTTTGGGAGGGAGATTTTGATTGGAGAGTGGATTCTTCAGTGGAGGAGGTTGTGGATTGCTCCAACATATAATTTCTACAACATAACACAACAACAACTAGCTAGGAAACTCGAACCATTTTGTGGGTTCTCTCTTAGCTGGGTGTTGAGCCAAACCCTTTCCAGGTTTTTGTGGGTTTTAAGAGGAGTCCGGGGATAGAGTTTCAGATAAGGACCCTCCACTTCGGTTGGCATCCAGAAGTAGATAACTCATGGGCAACGCACATTTTCCATTCCCATCCATTCCTCATCTATTTTAGATATTTCTCTTCTAGGTTTTGCATAGCAAGCCCAAATTCTATCATTTTCGCTCACTCAATGTACTCATAACTAGTTATTAATAAAATGGTTCAAATTAATCTACTCGATATCTTTGTATTATGATTTGTGTTTGTGGTTTTTAATTTATATTTTGTTCCTAGTTCATTGCTTTGGTATTTACTGTTAATTTCCACTTAGGAATATTACAGTGGTATTAGAGCATGTTCTTAGTCCATTGTGGGAGTAGGAACTGGTGATGCCACCTCATTTTGGAGGTGTAGTCTTTCACAGAGGTAGGGGTCGAGTCAGAAGAGGACATGGACCTAACCCTTTTTCAGACATTGTGGTAGAACACACAAGAGAACGCGATAAATAGGACAAGGAAATCATGGAGAATGAATGAGAGCTTGAACAAGGTGGCAAGGAGTTGACATTGGCAGAGCTGGCTAGGAAGCAAAAGCTCATGATGGACATGTTGGTGTAGTTGGCTAGTGTTCATATACAGAACCAGGGAAGACAAGACAATAATGGGGAAAGGGGATCCCAGACTGGTGAAGGGAGCCAAACACATGCACGCACAACCCACTCGGAGACCCCACCCATAGCGAGTCATTATAGCCATACTAGTATGCCCCAATTTGTAGATGGGCCCTCAAGAGAACCTAACTCATTCGCAACTTTGTTGAGGTCTTTCTCAGTGGGAATCATGAGTATAATGCGTTGGACTGAAGGATCAAGAAGGTCGTGTCTTTTGGGAAGTTTTTCCACTTGAAGGAGAAGCACATAGCTGAAGCTAAGTCATCGTATAGGGGAGGTCAGCGAAAGGATAGTGAGGAAAATAACCCTCCCCAGATTTGATGGATTATCCAAGAGTTTGGCTAGGGCATGGGTGCCAAAGCTTGACACCTATTTCCAGCTAAACCCCATGAGGGAGGCAGATGCAATTAAGTTTGCCACTTTGCACCTGGATGGAGATATGCAGGAGTGGTGGTATCATGGGTTCATTATTATAGGTAATTCAACCATTACTTCCTACACAAATTTTACTCAGAGGCTTATAGAGAAGTTTGATAGGAAGGACCCAGAGTTGCACTCCAAGGAGTTGGCGCAGCTAAGGAATATATGCAGTGCATAGGCTTACATTGTAGAGTTCCAGAGGCTGGCAATGATGGTATGATATATCTCGGAGGTGATATTGGTTATGTTGTTCATTGAGGAGATGAAAGACCCATTGCGTGGATGGGTGAAGGCTTATAAGCCCACAAATTTACATGATGCTATTACCAGGACTAGGGACTGCGTGACACAGTCCCTAAGACCAAAGTACCTCCCAGACCTACCTTTCCTCAGAAGGGTAAGGACACCAGGCCTCCTCAAAAGGAGTGGGCTAGACATGGGCATATGGATGATGCGACCAGGAGGGACCTCCGGAGGAGGAAGCTTTGCTTCACATGCTAGGAGATATGGGCTCCAAGCCACAGATGCACTAAGGGCAAGGCCCATTACATTGAGGTGTTTCCTGACAATGAGCGTAAGGGGGAGGACGAGCAAGAGCAAATAGGAGGAGCACCATGATGCAGGGGAGGAGCCACATTCTCAAGGTGCCAAGGGAGGCATCAACACTTCACTTATAGGGATTTTTAGGTGCCTGACATTATAGGTCCAAGACACTATTCATGGGAAGTGGGTAATTGTTTTAGTGGATAGTGGGGCCACCCACAACTTCGTAGATACCCAACTGGTAGAACAAAGGGCGCACAACATTTTGAGGGTTTCTTCGTACTAGTACCAGGGGATAGGACCATGCAGAGCACCACGATAATCCGCAAGATGACGTTCACGATGGGGAACCACTCAATGACTAACGATTTCTTTGTGGTGAATTTACCAGACACCAATGTGTTGTTGGGAATTCTGTGGTTGCACTCTCTTGGACGTGTCACTATGGATTACAAGGCCTTAGAGATGGAGGTTATGGGGCATGATGGAAAGAAGATAGTGCTGAGGGATAGGCATTCCTACCTGACTCAGGTAGTGTCAACCAAGAGGATGGAGGTAGATTTGCAACATGGGGATATAGCATGGGCAGTGGAGCCTAGGATTTCGAAGATAGGGACTCATACACGATAGCCTCATCCAAACATTTTAGTAATATTACAGAGGAATAAGGCAGTTTTTGGAGAGATTCCTCCAGGTTGTCCTCCAGACATAGGTTTTGGGCACACCATAGAGCTAGAGATGGGGGTGGCGGCGGTCATCACCACTCCCTACAAACATCCAAAGGCATACCAAGATGATATTGAGAGGGTCATTCAGGAGTTGTTGGCCTTGGGCCATATCAGACCAAGTTCTAGCCACTTCGCTTCTTCTATGGTACTGGTGAAGGAGGAGGACGGGACTCTACGCATATGTATTTACTATAATGTCCTTAATAAGAAGACACTAAAGAACAGGTACCCCATCCCACACATAGATGATATGATATACGAGATGAGAGAAGCCGAGTACTTCTCCAATATAGACTTGCGCTCTGGGTACCACCAAATTCGGGTGAGGGAGCAGGACATCCTGAAGACCACTTTTCGTTGCCATTATGGGAACTTTGAGTTCTTGGTTATGCCATTTGGGCTAACCAACACACTGGCTACTTTCTAGTCTTGCATGAACCATGTGTTCCACAAGCAGCTACACAAATATGTGCTAGTGTTTTTGATGATATACTAATATACAACTAGATGTGGGAGGAGCATTTGCGGCACTTGGAGGAGGTGTTGCATATTTTGTGAAGTAGCAGTTGTATGCCAATATGGCCAAGTGCAATTTTGTCCTAACTAAGATGTTGTACTTGGGCCACGTGATTGGGGAGGATGGAGTATTAGTTCACCCGGAGAATATCTGAGCCATTTTGGATTGGACTACTCTTAGGGGCATGACAAAGCTGAGAGGTTTCTTGGGTATGTGCACGTATTACCAGCGATTTGTGAAAGATTTTTCACAGTTGGTAGAGCCCCTCACAGATATCACAGAGAAGGGTGCATTTGAGTGGTCAGACGTAGCACAGTAGGCTTTTGAGCGCCTCAAGGTAGTGATGAGTTCTGACCAGTCTTAGCATTATTGGATTTTTCACAACCCTTTATTATAATGTCCCCAATTTTGATTTTTCATTTGAGGGAATTAATGGAGTTTTTTTGGGAGGTGCTAAGCATAGCACAATTTAATTGAGCATTGGAGACATTTTTGGCGTATGGGACTTAAGAGAAATAGAAAATTATTTTTCTAGTGGAATGTGGGGACCACATGTATAAGAAATACACACCCCTTAGAGAGAAAATTGAATTGCTAAGGGAAGGAGATCGAAATATTGGATGGAGGGGCCCACATGAGGAGGAAAGGAAAATTATAAATAGAAGTAGCATAGAAGCTATTGTGGCCTTTTGTTCACTCATCTATTTTCGTTGTTGCTCAAGTTGTTTAGTTGGGTCACAAGTGCTACTTAGCACAGAGTTCTCCAAGGGGAGAATTCACCATTCTTTCGATGGACTTCGAGTGCCACCCTAGGAAGGCAAGCTAGTTCTACTTTGGTGAGAGGGTTGTGGAGTATTATAGCACATTTCAACAGATTCCTTTAGCCAATTCATACTCCAGGAAGGACATAGTAGAGGAATCATACCACTCATCTCGGTTAGCTTCTGAGGGTATTTTTCCCGGAGAAAATCAATGGAGTTTCTTGAGGGAGAGCTCAGCCTTTGAGGAAAGTTTTGGAGATTGAGGTTATTGCTATTGAGGGGAAGAAATTTATCTTCCTAGGGCCTGCGCAGGGGGTCACTGGACAAAGTTTTTGGGGAGCTAGGTTCAGCTATCTTGTGTTGGGATTTGATGTAAAAATTCTCCCCTACATCTCGGAAAATTTCCTAGACAATTCCTATTGTAGATTGAGGAGAAATAAGGAGATTTTGCAGCATATAGAGCCATTGGGGACGCAGTCTCTACTGAGAAGGGCGTAGCACCAATTTTGGGTAATTTCAGGAGTTCAGAATTAGCCCAAAAAATTTCAGGGTTTTGATGGTGAGGGGTCAATGAGTTGGCTCCTCATTTTTCAGAACTTTTGGGGAATTTTTGGTGCTCCAAACAGAAGAATTATTTGGCAGCCAGTGGGAAGAGAGTTGAAATTTTGGGTCCCAGATGGTTTGTAGAATTTTCCAAAACCCTTTCTGGGGTTTTCTGGGTTTTTGGCAAGGATCTCAGCTCTAGTTTTGCAAAATTTTATGGGTGGATTTGAGGGGTCAAATCAAGGTCTCAACACATCCAGCAATGTAGAATTACTGGGCCAACACTGATTTCTGAAAGATAAACTCCCGCAAAAATTAGGAATTGACATGTCGATTACCTGAGGCTTATACCTTGCCTTGTGCAAGCCCAGGTGCACTCCTTCTATTTCACATTGTACTCCAACAATTATATATTTAATAAAATTGCCTATTTGGAGTGTTTGGAGCAGTGTTGTAGGAAACACTCCGCCCCCAAGAATCCAAACCATGAATCGCATTCCAGATGGGTCCGTGGGGGATCCGTCATCGGATCTACGGTTTGGAATTTCAGAACCACAGATTGGGTCAGTGAAGACGGTTCCTGGAAATTCGGAACCATACCGACCCGATCCGTGGTTCCAAATTTCCGAATCGTGAATCCGATGACGAATCCTCCACGGATCTGCAGCGAATCCTCCGCGGATCGGGAACGTATCTGCACGGATCTGAAGGAAGACAGGCGGTTCCATAGGGTTCCACAAAGTTCTAAATATTTTTTTATTTTTTATTTGACTTAAGTTGGGTTGGGGCTTCTCGGACACTCCCAAGGTGCCCCCATGATGCTCCTTAGATGCTTCCTAGATGCTCCCTCATGGTAATGTTAAATTCTTAAAGTAAAAGTGACATTCTCCTTTATCTTTCATTTTCATCCTTTTACTTAAATTTTTAACATTACCATGGAATGGCTCGGGATGTTTGAGAGTGGTTCCATCCTGATCAGACTTCATATGGAGAAAACAAAATTTCATATCCTATTTAAAATTCAACAGACTTAACAGTTTTCAGGAATTCAGGATCAATGGTATTTTTGCATTTCTTTAGATTATATCATGTATGAGGGTATGTGATTAGCATTTAATCAAGAGAACCAAGCCCTATATCTACCCTAGTGTTGGTGGTGTTAATTATTGAACTCCTTTGTCATGTTGTTAGCAAAAATTTACATTTCAATCAAGTCAAAATCATCAATCAAGCATGTTATGTTCTTTCTACCACATTTTAAGGCTTGCATTAGGTAGTTTGATCAAAATTGGGAAATTTTGACTAATTTCCCTAGATAATCGAGGTAGAGGCAAAGGTTAGACAAGAGGAGAAGAATCTAGATTCTAGATGGTTGATGCATCTAAATGGTTGATGCTCGAATAATTAATCATTAATGTACAATGGATGTCATATCTATCTTGATTTATGTACAAATATGCATGCTTCCATATCTTCTACAATTAATTTGGTATTTTGGATGTTTTTTAATATAAATGCAAAAAAATAAAAATAATATATATATATATATATATAGTAGACGCTTCCGAGACACTTCACTTCCTATATTTTTTGGAAATGATGCTTCTGCGTCCCCCACTTCGTGCAACATTGGTTTGGAGCATTTTCTGTTTCATGGGTATTTGCTGAAAAATATGTGTGTTGAATTTCTTTGCATGTATTTGGTTATCAATGTTAATTTCCATTAGGAACATTAGTGAGTTGGAGCTTCTTCTAGGGAGTGAGATGCATAACGTGTTCCATGTGTCATGCCTGAAGAAGGCACTGGGACAACATGTGACAGTTATTGCATAGTTACTGCCACTAGATGATGAGGGGTACTTGGTATTGTGAAAATTCGGTTACTTGAATTCTATTGCAGCAACTAATATTATTTCTTCTATTTTTTTCAAATAAATTAAACAAATTATTTGTTGTGTGCTACGACAAATATCGAAAAAATACACTGCAACCTTCACAAAACAAATATTGCAGAAGAAATAAAAATGTTGGAAATATAGACGCAGACACACAATATGACACTGTTATCTTTGGACTAAATCCTCGAAAAACCTTACTTGGGAAAACTGGTGCAACAAATGAGGGTTTTAATATTATGCAGTAGTGAAAATCTGAGTACAAAGTATGGATTCCCAAATTAGAAATCCAAATAGAGATAAACTGGCAAATAATAACTAGTGAGAATAATTTCTCACTCTGCAGGGAATCCGACACTGACCTCAGCTCGAATTGTGTTGGTCCTTGCTCCCTCTATGCAGTCACTGCATTAGCCTACACAGTTACTGCGTCCCACAAGCTTAGAACTGTGTCTCTCACTGTCTCATCAGTTGTTGTCTGGGAAACTGAAATTCTTTGCCTTCGGACCCTCTACCCAACTTCTGGCTCAGAATTTCTCCTTTTCCCCAACAAAACAAAAATCTCTTCAAGAGGGTTTGCACTGCCTCTCTCCAATATACTCACCGGATCTGGAAAATATTCCTCCAACCTCATTATCTTTGCCCCATCTCTTACTGCTTCGACCTCACTGAATAACATTCGGCAACTGAATGCTACTACTCTGGAGATCGATTTCCCAACAAAATCGAATGCTCAACTGATTTGGTGTGTCTTCTCCAAGCCCCATCGATTTCTTCTTATAATCCTCCGTTGAGACTTCAACGACCATGATTAAATCTTAATCGATGGTTAGGATTAACTAGAAATCGATCCATGTACTTTTCTAGAACATTATCACCATGACTTAATTAATTCCTTTTAATTAATCATATTTCCTAAGTCTAGACTTAGGAAATATTAAATACTGACTAATTAATTTAATTAAGACATCTCTAGGTGGAATTTCCATAAACGATTTCTGGGTATTGGAGAATACATGTATTCTAGCCTCTATGCCAAATTTCATGGCTAGAACACATCCGATGCTACAAAAACCAATACTCCATCTTAGCGAGGAAAGTGTTCTAGTACCGCCATTGCTGCTACAATACACCACCTCAGCACCATCTCCTGTCACGCTACTGATGTCTGGCTACTGCTGCCCACCAACTACTATGCAACTCCCAACTTTGTTGTTGTTTCTACTACAACATCTAAAACTCCCTCTCATCTACAGCTGCTACAACTACAACATCTGCAACTGAGAATTATCCAAAAGTAATAAACCATTTGTGCTCAGTCTAAAGCATCTGTCACCTGAGTCCTGACCGCTGCTAGTCTGTGCGCTGTCACTGAAACTTTTGCACTGCTACTGATTCTGCAAATGTGCCAACTACATGGTTGCCAAATCTGTACTGCGTTATCCAGTATATGACCGCTACTAGCTACTACATTTGTCACTTTGGCATCTGACTGCACCAACTGCCACTAGTCCGTCCAGATACTGCATACTATGGGCTCCTGTAGCAAGGTTCTGATTGAAGAGGTGGACCTACTCAAGAATCTGCCCATCCTGTAGCACTTTAGGGCTACAAAACCAAGTCACCCCACCTCACTCCTGGAGGGATGTCTGATATCATGGAAAAATCTTCCTCTAACCTAGAGGACATCCTATCGATCTCCGAGAATGCAGCCTGCTAGTCCTGCTTCTCCTCTTTGTCCTTCTTTCTGAGAGGAAATTGAGTGTTGTAGAAGCCTAGCTCACTACACCTGAAGCACTTAACTTTAGACAGGTCATTCTTCTTCCTACGCTGCTCCTGCTGCCCCTTTAATGCAAGGGCCACATTCTCCTCTTCCTTCACTGCTTTCGGTCCACTCTTGCTGCTGCTACCACTGATGGTGCTCTTCACCAGATCTCGCCTCATCTCCTCCTGCTGCAAATCAGCCCACATCCTGTCACACTTTGGCAACTTGTCTCTTCCCAAAATACTCTAGATAAACACCTGCCAGTCCTCGGAAACAACGTTGAGAGATAATCACACTAACTTCATTGGTTAAGGTGCTGACCCTACAGCTGACAGCTCATCTCGGATCTCCTGAAGCCTGGTGAGGAAGGGGTCTATGTGCTCCCCCTTCTGCATATTGATGCATCTCAACTTCTCTTCCAAATACATCTTCCGCTACTTGGAAGATCCCTGGTATAGCGTGGCAAGAGAATCACACATTTGCTTGGCAGTGTCCTACCACGCTATAGGTGATACTACATGATCTCAAACCCCATCGAGAATCAATCTCTTCGCCTTCGCCATCTCCTTCTTGTATGCTTTCAGCTAATTTGGATCCGTGGGGATAGCCACCACGTTATCGATGTATGCCTTGAGATCATATATATCCAGAAGGAAGGAAAACCTTGCCTTCGAGATCACATATTTGGATGCTCCGTCCAACCTATCATGATTTCTCATCTCGACTGATGCCATCTCAAGAAATAAGTAGAAATCCTCCTCTTCTCCTCTACTCAACTACTGCTAGGCTCTACGCACTCTTTGCAGGAGTGAGTAAATCTGCTCACAATGACTGTTCATATGCAATGAGAAATCGATCTTATGAAGCTAGAAGTCCCTTGAGGAAAATTTCCCTCAATATGTGTTCTTTCTTCCTGCAATTTTTCACTAGCAACTATTGCAAAATACTGCGTCCAACTAGAGATCTGCTCTGCAAGGAAAATAATGGTTGCTTCTTTACCTATTGTACTCCTTGAATTGGAGAAATCTAGCTTCTCTTTCACTCTCTCAAAGAAATCGAATTTTCCTCAAGATATTGACCCTCCTAGCCAAAGGACTACGCTGCCTCTGAGGGTTTTGAACTGCTGCTTACGTAGAGCTATGAAATTCCCTTCCCTTCTGCTACTGAGCTCTCTGTATTACTATCTGCGCTCCAGTACTATGTGAAAATTCAGTTACCCGAATCCTATTGCAACAATTAATATTATTTCTTCTATTTGTTAAATAAATTAAACAAATTATTTGTTGTGTGCTACGACAAATATTGAAACAAATACATTGCGATCTTCACAAAAAAAATATTGTGGAAGAAATAAAAACGATGGAAAAATAGATGGACACACACAATATGACACCGTTATTTTTGGACTAAGTCCCCGGAAAAACCCAACTTGTGAAAACCAGTGCAGCAGCTAAGGGTTTTGATATTATGCAGTAGTGAAAATATGAGTACAAACTATGGATGCCCAAACTGGCAATCCAAACAAAGATAAACTGGAAAATAATAACTAGTGAGAAGAATTTCTCACTCCACAGGTGATCTGATACTGACCTCAGCTTGAATTGCGCTGCTCCTTGCTCCCTCTACGTAGTCATGACATTAGCCTACACAGTTATTGTATCCCACAAGCTCAGAACTGCATCTCCTCTCATTGTCTCATCAGCTGCTGTCTAGGAAACTGATACTCTTTGCCTCCGGACCCTCTGCCCAGCTTCTGGCTCAAAATTTCTCCTTCTCCCTAGCAAAATGGAAATGTCCTCAAGAGGGCTCTGCGCTGCCTCTCTGTGGCAATCACTGCCTCTCTGCAATGTACTCACCGAATCTGGAAAAGCTTCCTCCGACCTCACTATCTTTGCCCTATCTGGAAACGCTTCAACCTCACTGAATCACCTTCGGCAACTGAATGTTGCTACTATGGAGATCGATTTCCCAGCAAAATATAATGCTCAACTAGTTTGGTGTGTCTTCACCAAGCCCTATCGAGTTCTTCTTATAATCCTCCGTTGAGACTTCAACAACCATGATTAAATCTTAATCGATGGCTAGGATTAACTAGAAATCGATCCATGCACTTTTCTAGAACATTCTCACTGTGGCTTAGTTAATTCCTTTTAATTAATCATATTTCCTAAGTCTAGACTTAAGAAATATTAAAAACTGACTAATTAATTTAATTAAGTCGTCTCTAGGTGGAATTTCCAGAAACGATTTCTCGGTATTGGAGAATACATGTATTCTAGCCTCTATGCCAAATATCGTGGCTAAAACACATCCGATGCTACAAAAAATAACAAGTATTAGTTCCTGAAGCTATCATGGGGATGCGAGAGAGTAAGCTTAGGAACAAGATTATCAAGGAGTTCCTTATTAGATGGAAGGACTTATCTGAAGAGGATGCTACATGGGATGGAGAACAGGTGTTGTAGCACCCAACATTGCAGTTGCTTGACAAACAAATTTTGGCGGGGACGGCTATGATATCCCCAATTTCATAAATTGCTAAAGTTTAGCACAATTTTGTAATTTTGACATTGGAGACAATTTTGGGCCTTTTAAACTTAGGAAAAGTGGGTAGATGGGTCCCACGCTCTAGAAAATGGAGGCACTATATGCCCAAGACGGAAAAATCAAACTCTTAGTGGAATGTGGAGGCCACCAAAGGAGGCAATTTGAGCCTCAAGGAAGGGGGACAAATTTGTGGATTGTGGGGGTCACCAAGGAGAGAGAAGGGGCAATGACTATAGAAGGAAGCAAGGAAGCATTTGAGCTCATCTTTTGATGATTATACTTCAAAATTACAGACCTCTTGGAGTTATTCAATGCAGGAGAGTAGAGTGTTTTTTAACACCGATATTTTAAGGGAAATCCAGCCTAGTCAGAGAACATCGAGTGTCTCACTAGTTGGGTAAATTGGGGAGTCCGTTACAGGCTTCCACAAGGCTATAATTGCCGCAAAATTTCCAGTGGTGCGCACTACCAAGGTGCACAGGCCGCTTGAGTTAGCAGACTTCGGGCTAGCTACTATGACTTGGGTGAGTCAGAAATTGCAGGTGGATTTCCTATCTTGGAGCTAGGATTTTGATGACATTTTTGCAGAGCTAGTGTTGGGCCATTCTTATGGGTTGACTTCACTTATTTCTGACAGTGCATGGGCCTTTCTAGGCAAACCCTACGTAGATATAAGAGAGGAGTAGATTGGAAGGCCAGGGAGATGGAGGATTTGGCATTCCAGGAGGGAGATTTTGATTGGAGAGTGGATTATTCAGTGGGGAAGGTTGTGGATTGGTCGAATAGATAATTTCTATAGAAAAATGCAACAACAAATAACTGGGCAAATCACACCACTTTGTGGGTTCTCTCTCAGTTGGGAGTTGATCCAAACCCATTCCGAGTTTTTGTGGGTTTTAGGAGAGGAGTCTAGGGCTAGAGTTTCAGAGCATTCCGAGCAGTATTTGGAGTAGGACTATCCATTTCAGTTGGCAGCCAACAACGAATTACTTTTAGGCAGTGTGCACTTTCCATTCTGGGCCATTCCTCATCTGGGTCAAAGATTTCTCTTTTGGGTTTTGCATAGCAAGCCCAGGTTCTAGCATTTCAGCTCTATATGTACTCATACCCAATTATTCATAAAATGACTCAATTTATTCTACTGGATATCTTGGTGTTCTGGTCTGCATTTGTGGTTTTTAATTTTTCTTGTTGTTCCTAGTTCATTGCTTTAGTATTTACGGTTAATTTCCACTTAGGAATATTACACAAAAGTGGGTTTATGAAAAGTTTGTAAAATATTTGAAACTATATACATAAATGTAATGTTGTCATTTTGAATTTTGCATTAGAATTCATCGAAATATAGCACTCACAAAAGGTAGATTAGATTTACATATAAATTAACATATATTTCTTAGAAAAACTTGATATGTGCAAGAAATGTTTGTTGCTAGCTTGTGAGTGTGGGTTGTAGTCAACGTTATTTGAAGGTGTGAAAAAATTCTTAGAAAAAACTTGATATGTGAGCTTGTAAATGTGGGTTGTAGTCAAAATTATCTGAAGGTGTGAAAAAAGCAGTAACTGTTTAGTTGAATGTCTAAGATGAATACTTCACACTTCACACAACTTGTTTGCCATGAAAGCCACTAGATTCAAGAAAACAAGAACGACTGACATGAATGACTATTCTGACAAATTCTTTGCAAGATGCATCGACTCCGGTGCTTTAGTGTAGTTAGCAAAAAAATAAAGAACTATCAATGTGAGAATTATATGAACCTCAGGAAAAATATCATGGAGGTTATACATGTAAAACATGGATGAAAAGAATATACAATTAAAAAATTTCAACAAATTCAATCGGCTTTTCATGAAATTCACCCAAAATTCATGTAGAAATTTGAATAATGGATGAGTTATTCACCGAGATTCTCCTGATCACACACTATTTTAGCTTCATGCATAATACAGAATCTCTTCTACCATTGATCATCACATGCGGAAATAAAATCAATTGCATGCACACATTAAAGCCATAAAAATTCACACATATGAACAAAGTGTTTCATGGGAAAGCTTAAAGCTGAAAACCCCCAACTATCTGTATATTATACATGCCATGGAGATCATGTAACAATCATAGTACAAAGCTCTTTGCAAGCTCTCATGCACTACCTCCCATGCTACACACTATCAAGCTAGATCTAGCAAAACTCATGCTCCAACCTTTAGCCACTTGATAGCCAACCTGAATTGTTTGTTCAAGCTATGGGATGGCCTCTTTATATAGATAAACCACCCAGCCTGAACTGCGCAATCCTCATGGGTTACGCCACCCATCTGTGTGTTGCAAATAGCAATAGTATAGTCACAACCGATAGTTAACCTGCTCTTTCACCTATTTCTGCACTGGTCTCCACTGAAACTGTCCATGCACTGAAGTTAACTGATGTATTCTTTAGTTGATTTATGAGTATTTAATTAGTGAATTAATTAATAATTAATGCACACCACTCTCACTAATTGTATCTATTAGTTAACTTGGATACAAAAAGCTCAACTATGTTTAGATTAGTTAAACTGAATACAACTCCACTAACTTCCTCAATCAACTCCCCCAAACTCTGTCACATGAGTTCTAACTGAAGTCTTCATGCAATAGCTTCACTTAAACCCTAGGAAAAGCGTATTTCCTTCTGTCAGCTGCATGTGCCACATCCAGGCATCAAACTGAAGTGCTTCAAGAGAATAAGATAATGTTTATAGTCCAAATATTATTAAGAGTAAATAATATTTGACTTCCCTATTTTTAGGATAGGCAGTCTAAAAATAGACTTCGACCTATAGGTCCAAAAAATAGATGTCCATCTATTTTTACCAACATGACCAATACTCCAAGAATAACATACTGTAATCCCCGAACCATGCTCCATATGTCTAAAAATAGACATAGTCTACAAAAATCACATGTGTGGTCCCCACCTAGTTTAGGTGATCACTTTCCAACTAGGATCAGGAAAGATGTTTCAGGAGGCCTCCTTCACTGTTTCTTGTTGCCATTTTCAACAATTCAAACTTTTAAGGATTAAATTCGGTGAATGCGCTAACTTTAGAGTATAACAATGTCACTACCTGATAACCCCTCACCTGACATTTATGGCTTAGCAAACTCTCAAGAATCCCTGAAAGTCCACTCTCTTGGAGCTTGTAACAGCCACAAACTCTTTGCAAATATCAATCAAGCGAAGTCTAAGTTATTGTATTGTCCATAAATTGATTCTTGCTCAAACTTACATCATTGTGAGTTTGTGTCATTTGGTAATAATCGTAATATATTAAAATATGATCCCAAAGATGTCGATGTCCAGCTATCAGCAGCTCATCCTATGTCTAGCATATAGCAAAGCGATGAAGTTTGGAAAAACATCTTAGATAAATGGCATCATTAATGACGAAAGGGAAAGTTCTCTTGTGTAGGAATCATTCAAGGAAGAGTATTAGTTTTGGTATCTACTATCAACTTTAATGTGTGAACCTACGAGACAAGCATGCCCAGCTATAGGAAAATTAATTACTCCCGCTTGTAGAATAATCAGTCTGAGAATAGAGGAGACTTCAGAAAAGGGTTCATTACTGAATCTTGTTAATGGAAACCAAGAAGATCAATGGGTGAATAGACGATGGGAATGTTTTAATTTTTGACAACTAGGTCCAAAATCCATGTTGTGATGCTCAGATGACGATGCCAATATTTTTATTAGATTCCTATTTCGGAGCGGTGCAAGATCGATCTAAATATAATGTTGATCCGATGAGCAAAACATTATTTTTAATTAATTCCACTTATGTGCAAGGTCGGCCATAACTGTAATGTAGGCTTGGAGCCCCAACAAAAGTGTCACACACCCTCACTGATGGATATATATAGGTCAACATTAGAGGTCATTTTCACCATCACTCATCACACATTCTCTCTCTGCATCTGATTGGTTCGATCATCATCTTGGAGGCTTCTCTTCACTCACACGTGGGAAAAAGCAGCAGTTAGGGTTTCAGACTGTTCTAGGGTTTCTAGCGCAGAATTGACCAGCGTTGACTTTGGTCATCGCTTGGTCAAATTGACCCGAAACTTTCCCAAAACTTCGATCTCCTCAATCTGTATTTTTTGGCACAAAAACCGAGGTTGGACGTTAACTTTTTGTTGCTGTTGTTTTGCGTTGACCGTTGACTGGACAACGTTGACTTTTGTTGACTTTGGGTTGACTGTTGTAGAAGTTGTCCGAGAGGGTTGTGTGACACATTCTGGTTGGTTGACCGTGAAGAGACTTTGCTGGTTGAAGCATCCTATGACCACCGTAACGCACCACAACACATATTTTGATGATCAATTTAAGTGTATTTTTGGCTTGTGTTCCATTGATCTATTGGTATGTTCTATTAGCATTTTACTTTCATATTTATGTGATTGCTATTTGATATCGGGTATAAAGTAAAATTTGCATCAAGCATAGAACATCTACGAAAATTTACATGGTATCGGAGCTAAGGTGAAGGCAAAGCCCAAGTTTGTATTGAGAGCAATCACTGGAGAAGTAGCATTTGTCAAGGACCCATGGGTACCTCAAATTATAATGGCTTCAAAGCTGATGAAAATTTGACTGGAAAGGTTGACTTTCATGCCTAGAAGATATCTTTAGATTTAATTTTGGAAGACCAAGATGTCATGGACTATTGGCTGGGTAAAATCCAAGAACCTCCATCATCTGCACCTGCTGCCACCAATTCAAAGTATAAGAAAGGAGAAATCAAAGCAAAGTTGATCATCCGGGATTCCATCCATAAGATTCTGGTTGCCTACACCTCTGAGTTGCGCACATCTAAGGAGATGTATGATAAGTTAGTCAATATGTTTAGGGCCAACAATGCAAATCAAGTCCTTTTCTTTAAGAACCAATTGAAGAATCTTAAGAAAGGTAGGGATGAATCAATTCAATCTTATTTTCTGAAATTGACTCAGATCAAGAATAATCTTCTTGCCATTGGGAAAACAATAGCTGATCAAGAAATGGTTCTCACCACACTTGGAGATCTCCCCTTTGAATGGCATGTATTCATTACTACCATTCTCAATAATAATGTGATACCTGATTTTGATGAAGTATTGTCGAGATGCACTCAAGAGGAAACAAAAATGATGGAATATGAAAATGAAGGTAATGTTGCCTTCACTGCTCATGTTAAGAAGAAGAACAATGGTGGTTCGAGGAATTATGGAAGAGCAAGGGCCCGAGAAAAGAAAGGAAGGTGTTACACATGTAACAAGACTGTCCACTATGCTAGAGAATGCCCAAATAGAAGGGATTCTCCCAGGGATGATGATAACAACAACAAAAACAAGAATGAAAATCAAAGGAACAACAAGTTCAAAGGAAAGAGGAAGGCTTCCTCTGGTCGCAATGGAAATGGGCAACCTTTCAAAAGGTCGAGAAATTTCAGGTATGAGGAATCTAATGTTGTTGATGATAAGAAAAAAGAATTCATTCTTGTATCTTCCCTCTCTGCTGCATCTCCACCCGACACTATGGATGTCTGGTTGATTGATAGTGGTGCTTCAAGGCACCTCACTGGGTTTAAGGAAGCACTTTCTGATTTGGTTGAGAAGGATACTAATCTGAAAATTATCCTTGGAGATAATTCCACCTATCTTGTGAAAGGGACTGGGACTGTGACCCTCCACTTATCTCAAGGTCAAGTCCTCCGCTTGCAAGATGTACTATATGTACCTGATTTGAAGAAGAACCTTGTGTCTATTTCGGCCATGGAAGACAAAGTTTTCAAGGTGGCATTCATTGATGGGAAGCTACACATCTGGAAGAAGAATTTCAAGGAAGCTATAACGATTGGGTTTAGAGTTGATACACTCTACCAGCTTGGAGGAAGTCCAATGGGGGCTATGACATGTGATACTATTCGTCAAACCAAAGTAGAGCACCGAAGGTTTGGACACCTTCATTACAAAGCCCTTCCCGAAGCAAGGAAGGTGGTGACAGGGATGCCTGAATTCAAAAATGATCATGAAGGGGTATGTCAGGGTTTTGCCGAAGGAAAGCATACAAGGGGACCTTTCCCCTCAAGTGTCACAAAGACATCTGATGTCTTGCAATTGATACATTCTGATTTGTCTAGTATGCTGCCCGTGACATCCTTGGGAGGATGCTCTTATTATATGACATTTATAGATGACTTCTCTCACAAGACTTGGATATACTTCTTGAAGAAGAAGGATGAGGCTTTCATGTGGTTTCGTACTTTCAAAGCCTTGGTGGAAAATCAAACAGGGAAGAAGATCAATATTTTGAGGACCGATAATGGCACTGAATATGAGACGAACAAGTTCAATAACTTTTGCAGAGAAGCTGGCATCAAGAGGGAGACCACAACTGTATATACTCCCAAGCAAAATGGCGTTACTGAAAGAAAGAGCAAGACCATTGTGGAAGTAGCACATGCCATGCTATGTGACCAAGGTCTTCCAAAGTTTCTGTGGGGAGAAGCTGTGAACACTGCTGTGTACATACAAAATCGATGCCCGCATTCCGATCTAGACTCCAAAACTCTCGAAGAGGTTTTCTTTGGTAAGAAACCTGACGTCTCTCATTTTATAGTTTTTGGTTGTCCCATTTATTTTCATGTGCTAAAAGAGAAGAGGAGCAAGCTGGATGCTTCTAGAAAGAAGGGAATGTTTGTGGGCTACAGTGAAAATTCAAAGGCTTATAGAGTCTATGTGCCTGGTCAAAGAGAAGTGGAGATATGCCATGATGTTATCTTTGATGAAGATGATTCCCTCGGGAAAGTGATAAATATTCTGAGCTCTGAGGAAGATCATGAAGTAAGGTCTAGGAATCAGGAAGAACCAAAGGATGAGATGATGCCCAATGTTGAAGGACCGATGGACCTTATTGATCCACCTCCTTCAATGAAGAGAATACCCTCATGGCTCAAGGATACTCTCGAGGATGCCAAGAGACATATGGCCCAAAGGGGGGCATTCCGTGAAAGTAAGAAGCCGAATAGATACCAAGGGTATCTAGCAGCCATGAGTACAATCGTACAATCTGAGCTTGGATATTTTGAAGAAGTCGTAAAGTATCAAGTTTGGAAGGATGCTATGCATGAAGAGTACGAGTCCATTATGAAGAATGATGTCTGGGATGTGGTTCCGAGACCGAAGGAAAAAGCTGTTGTCACCTCGAAATGGCTCCATAAGATCAAGCATGGATCTTATGGTAGTGCTGAAAAGTTCAAGGCAAGATTCGTTGCCCATGGCTTCTCTCAAAAGGAAGGCGTAGACTATGATGACATATTTGCACCTGTGGCCCGATATACCACCATCTGATCTATCATAGCCCTTGTTGCTACACAAGGATGGAATCTTCATCCGATGGATGTGAAGACCGCTTTTTGCATGGTGCGATAAAGGAAGAGGTGTATGTGCAGCAACCTCTGGGGTTCGATGTTCAGGATAGAGACATCCATGTATGCAGGTTGAAGAAATCCATCTATGGTTTGAAGCAAGCCCCCAGGGCTTGGTACGAGAGGATAGATAGCTACTTGATAAAGTTGGGCTTCACTCGTAGTAATGCTGATCCGAACCTTTACTTCAAGGTTGATGGAGAAAAGCCTCTCATTTTGGTTCTCTATGTGGACAATCTCTTCTTGACAAGTGTTGACCCTCTCATTCATCAGTGTAAGAGGGAGCTCGGTTCTGAGTTCGAGATGAAGGACCTAGGACTGATGCATTACTTCCTAGGCCTGGAGGTCTAGCAGAGACTTGGCGAGATTTTCCTCTCTCAAGGAAAACATATTGTGAAGCTGTTGGAAAGATTTGGAATGGTGGATTGTAAGTCCGTGTCGACACCTATGGAGCTCAACTTTAAGAAGTTGAGTGGAAGCATTGTTGGGCCCGTGCTAGCAAGACCTGCTGAAGATCGTCAACTCATAGGGGCCCTGATGTTCTTAGTGAACACCCCTCCGGACGTATGTTTTGCAGTGAACACTTTGAGTCAACGCATGGTTGATTCTCATAACATTCATTGGGTTGGTGCCAAGAATATGTCGAGATATCTTCGGGGCACGATAAACCATAGGCTGAGATACACTTTCGGGAATTTGAGACTCCATGGATATAATGATGTCGATTGGGTTGGCAGTGTGGTGGATCGCAAGAGCACATCTAGAAGCTGCTTCACACTTGGGTCTGCTTCGATATCTTGGATGAGCAGGAAGAAGAAGTCAATGGCTTTGAGCACCGCTGAGGCCAAATACAATGCAGTGCATTTGGCCAGTTGTGAAGCAGTTTGGTTGCGAAAGCTCTTCAGTTAGTTGGCATGTGCTAGATACCACCGTTATCCTTTGTGCTAACCAGAGTGGGATTCGTTTGTCAGAGAATCTCGTGTTCCACGATCGATCCAGGCATATTGATATCAAATACCACTTTATCTGGGATATGGTACAGCGAGGCACCGTAAGGCTCGATCATATAGGAACTGATGAGCAGGTTGCAGATATTCTCACAAAGCCCTTGGAGAAGGTAAAGTTCCTAACCTTCCGTGAGAATCTTGGAATTGTGGAACGACCCTATGCTGAGGGTCATGTTGTTCGATGAGCTCTGGGAGCTCCAAGGGGCTTTGGGGATAGCTTCTTGGAGCTATAAGCAACCACAGGGCTAGGATTTCTGAACCTTGTTGGTGTGCTTTTGCCCCACCATTATGATATTGAGTTGGTTCACCTCTCTTTGATCTGTGCCCCATATGCATCCTACCCATGGAGTCTCAGACTCATGGGAAGTACCTCTCATCTTGGAAAATGAGGCGGGAAAAGCTAGAGACCAGTAGCAAGACCGATGGACGCATCAGAGATTGTCGTACTCTCTATGTATAGGATGGCACGTGTCCAACCACTTGTTTTGGGATCAAGTCTAGTGAGGTTTCAGTCAAGAGTGATGTCTTTGTGACTCACCTTTTGTTCTAAAATAAAGAAGCCAACTAAGCAAGTTACGGCGGGACGACGCACGATGTTTGGATGGCACAGGTGGATGGAGTTCTCCCTAGTTGAGAGGGAGTGTTAATTTTGGACAACTATGTCCAAACTCCATGTTGTGATGCTCAGATGATGATGCCAATATTTTTATTGGATTCCTCTTTCGGAGAGGTGCAAGATCGATCTAAAGATCATCTTGATCCGATGAGTAGAACATTTATTTTGAATTAGTTCCACTTATGTGCAAGGTCAGCCAGAATTGCAGTGTAGGCTTGGAGCCCCAACAGATGTGTCACACACCCTCAATGATGGATATATATAGGTCAACGTTGGAGGTCATTTTCACCATCACTCATCACACATTCTCTCTCTGCATCTGATTGGTTTGATCATCATCTTGGAGGCTTCTCTTCACTCACATGTGGGAAAAGCAACAACTAGGGTTTCCAGTGCAGAATTGACCAGCGTTGAATCTGGTCAACGCTTGGTCAAATTGACCTGAAACTCTCCCAAAACTTCGATCTCCTCAATCCGCATTTTTTGGCACAAAAACTGAGGCTGGACGTTGTCTTTGACTTGGCTGCGTTGACTTTCTACTGTTGTTGTTTTGCATTGACTGTTGACTGAAAAATGTTGACTTTTGTTGACTTTGGGTTGACTATTGTAGAAGTTGTCCGAGAGAGTTGTGTGACACATTCTGGTTGGCTGACCATGAAGAGACTTTGCTGGTTGAAGCATCCTGTTAACCGCCGTAACACACCACAACACATATATTTTGCTGATCAAGTTAAGTGTCTTTTTGGCTTGTCTTTTGTTGATCTATTGGTATGTTCTATCAGCATTTTACTTTCATGTTTATGTGATTTCTATTTGATATCGGGTATAAAGTAAAAGTTGCATCAAGCATAGAACATCTACAAAAATTTACAGAATGACATGGCCATATTGACTCCTTTGGATTATAATCTGTCTTATAGCATGATTAAAGACAAGATGCATACGAAAACATGCTTAGAATGAAAGATGAGAAAGAAGACCTTAAATTTGTTGGTCTCAGTAATAAAAGCTAAAGTCACGTGCTACCCCTAACTTGGCAAGTGGAGGATATGCACACTACTGCGTGGGAATAAAACAGATAACCTTTTGGAAAATACAGCTTATTGTACTTAAAAAAATTAGAATAACTCACATAGTGGAGTTCCTTTATTGCAAGGAAAGGTCCGTTGAAGGCAATCTAATCTTCTCCCAGAAAGTCTGTAACAACAAAGTCGTTAATAATCATTGATTTTAGTGGTTATTCACAATGATTGTAGCATACAAGAAACAGCACTTAATAATATGAAATATACCAAATAGATAAAAATTCAAGCTGCTAATACACAGGTCTGAGACTCATGCCGCATTGCTTGCATCCTAAATAAATGTTAAACTGATGATTTTTGTATTGTCTATCAAATCCTAGAGCTTTCCCCTTTATTTGATGATATAAAATAATTTTTCCAATATTAGATCAATATTTTTTTTGCTTTATTCTTCAATAAACTATGAGATGGAAAGAGGGTGGGCCTACCTATTATCTATTTCATTTGTTGAGAAGTAATTTCCTACCAGATTCCTGCATGTCATGATATTCCATATTATAATTTGTACAAAAGGCTTGTCGATTATCACACTCAACAATCAAAACTGACATTTACCACTAAAGAAGGGATCCTCTAATTATAACGGAGATGGAAAAAAAGACAAATGATTATCTAAAAAGAGGGAAAGAAGGTAGAAGGAAAGCTATATCAAATTTCCATTCACATGTTTGAAAGCTCAACTAATGAGTTTGTATCACAGATTACTGCGCTTTGCATACACATTCAAATTGTTGTTGCTAAGCCATGATGGAATAGCTCCTGAAAACTGGTTGTAAGATAGATCTCTGCAGACACAAGACATTAGCAGTACAGTAAGACAATTGTTAACAAAGTTGAGGTTCCATAAACAGTAGTATATGATCGAATATACATACATATCAGAGCATTGTGATGCCTAAAGATACTTTACAGTAAATTACCGCTCCTATGAGGGATTCATCATGGGTGACTAACCCAGTGCTGGTTAGAAAGAAGAATGGTCAATTCATGCTATGTGTGGGCTTCAGAAATTTGAGCAAATAAGCTCTCAAAATTAATTATCCTCTATTTGGAGCACTTGCTGCAAAAAATTACCAAGTCTGTGTTGAACTTTGGGCAGCTTCGGGATGAATTTCCCCAAAGGGAAACCTGGCTACCCCAAGAAACAGATAAATTAATAAATAATAAATTGTTTCTTGTTTTGTAAGAAATAAATAAATTAATAAGATAATAAAATATTAATAATAGTAATATATGTTAATAAATTCAATAATTTTAAATATTTGAGTCAAGCTAACCATTTTATAATGCCTAGTTGGAGCGTCCCTCTATCTATTTAAATGGGTTAAATGATCAGATTTCTCATCTTGTCCTGATGATGAACCACACTAGCTAGTTCGAAACGCGTCGACAAAATATTCTTAGATGTGATTATAACCAAAAGACTTTTTATACGTTTAAATTGTATTCTTATGGCTTTGCTTTGTATTGAGACTTATATATATGACAGCGATTTTGGTCAACTACAGTGACTTCGATACATATAATATCGACTTGGATGTATATGTCTATGACATCGGCTTGAATTTGTATTGCTATGACTGTAACACAACGTCGCTCTTGTGATCAGTATGTCAGTGCCCTTTGTTGACAGTATGACAGTACTATCATAACAGTCATATGACAGGTCTCCATTTGTGACAGAGCCTTTGACATATAATAGTGACCTTGCTCATGTATGACAGAGATCTCCATTTGTGACAAAGTCTTTGACATATAACAGTGACCTTGCTCATGTATGACAAAGATCTCCATTTGTGACAAAGTCTTTGACTTATAACAGTCAACTTGCTATCTTGATCATGTATGACAGAGATCTCCATTTGTGACAGAGTCTTTGACTTGTAACAGTGACCTTTCTATCTTGATCGAGTATGACTAGAATCTCACATGGCAGTGAACCCTTGTACGAAAGTAACTATGATATATAATAAAGTGACCCTAATGAAAATACTCTTTGATGACAGTACTCTTGATGACTAAGATCTCATTGACAGATAAGACCTAACCTTGCAATAACAGTGACGGCAATGGCTTGGATGACAGAGAACCTGTGTATGGCAGAAACAGTGTCATGGATGATGTTTCCTATAATAATGATATGACAACAGAGATCAGATTGTTTAATTCACAAACGAAGCCATGAACTAACTTGGGTTGGCCCTAAGAGGCCTGATGTGATTGTTATATCGCATTCTCATTGTACTTTGTATCTCAGCTAAACAACTGATGAATATCTAATAGAAGAAGAATCTGGTTTGGTTTTCTCCTTGTGGGGTTCTTTATTATTCTGCTACATTGTTGATGTTGTTGTTCTTTCTACATAATTGCTAATGATGTTATGATATTATGGGGTGAAGACAATATGTAAATGGTGGAAAAGTTTGTAAAAGCAATTATCCAAAGCAAAGAACAAAGTAGCCCTAAAAATTAACATGGTATCAGAGCTGGGCCGAAGAAAGGTCATTGAATATCACCCCTATGAAGACACCTATGGATCAAGTAGAGTGAAAGAGATGAAGAGGGCAGAGACCTAAAAGAATGCTATGGTTTGGAGGAAACCCTAGGGAAATCTTTTTGTATAAGAAGCTAGGGTTTGGAGAAACCCTAGTAGTGGTCTTGATTTTGCAAGGGACTAAGTACGATTAGAATCACTGAGAAGACATTCAGGAACTTGTGACTGATTCAAAGAAACCCTCGATGGATTTGTCTCCTTTCCAATAGATGATATATTGCAGATTCAGAGGTCATTGATGGTTGGAGTTGGTTGTTGATGAAAGAGATAAAGGATACAGGTTGTACTGAAGAGGATGCATTTCTTTTGAAGACAACATTGGCATATGATCGATGGATAGTGGTGCTTCCTGGCAAAGAGAAAGACATGATGAGGAGGGAGAAGATAGCTTCCTACAATCCCTGTTAAAAATAAGTATTTCCAAGGCTTATGTTATTTTGTTTACGACACTGCTCTTTTTTAGATTTGTCACTTTTGGACTATTGTTTATTCCTCCGTCATGAATATTTGAATACTTCTTTTACTAATTTCTTGGATAAGGAAATTGATCCTTCTCAAAGATCATCATGATGTGGAGCATTGCAGGAAAAGTTGGCACTCAAAGGGATTTGAGAGTCTCCTACAATCTACATCAAAGATAAGTACTTTTAAGACTTACGCCATTTCTTTGTATCACTATTCTCGTGAATCTATTATTTTCAATTATTGGTGATTCTTCCTGCGTGAATATTTTATTTGTTTCAATAACTTCTTGAATGAGGATGTGATCCATATTGAGGATCATCAAGATGCAAAGTAGTCCAAGAAGAGAAAGCTCTTATAGGGAGTTGGTGCAAGAAGAGCAAGCTCTTATCACATCTAGAGAGGGATGATAGTCCCGCTTCATCACCAGGTACACTTTCATTATGATTATCTATTGTTGTCCTTTCTCTTGTTCTAAGATCACAGGTCTTATGAAATGAACAAGAGCCCAAGACTTCAGAGGAAGGATTGCAGTCTCCTTGGTTGATAACTATGATTGAAGAAGCTTCCTATTAATAGGGAGTAGATTGAGTGCAATAGTCTGATATGGTAAAAGCGATATGCCCTTCATGAAAGGACTATTCTTGATATCCTAGATGTAGCAGTGTTTGATGCTTCCGTCTAATGATTCAATCTAAGATAAGAAATTTTCTCTTAGATAAAGGAGGTTATGATGAGATCCTAACATCTGTTGACAAACACATTGTTATCAGATATATCTGAAGTGAGCTTCCTTTGTCATGCATTCAAGGAAGAAGCATATTTGCAATTATCTCAGGACCTTGAGAAACATGAGTAGTAGACCCATGATTGCAGAATGATAAAAGCTTCATATGGACTCTAGCAAGTCGCTCAAGCTTGGCATGGTTTAAATGATGCGACCTTTGATCTATATTCATGAGTAAAGGTATGTCTTTGATATTCATATTATAAGATGACAATTGATTTCTGACAGGATCAAGATGATCTCAGCATTCAATGCGAGAGGGAGTTGACCCTTGATGATTCCACTTCTTGAGATAAAAAATATAACAAAAGGAAGATAAGGAATTCCTTGTCAAGGGAAGCTTGTTGGCATAGATTTGGGATAATGGTTTACACTGAAGCAGTTGGGAGAGCCTCCTCTTCAAATACAGTTTTGATGAATTCTCACGATGAGTTGACAGTTAGATGAATTCTTGATTTGCATTATGTTCTTTGAGTCTTATAGAACTTGGATATGTATATTGGTATATTTCATAAGATGGTAATTTCTGATTTGAGACCCACTGCTAGATACTTTGAGAGTATATGGATATGTTAATGATATTGAGCACATTTGAGTGTTGTCTTAGGTCTACCATGATTTCTTGGATGAGACGGGTACTAAAATTTGTTGCTTTGAGTGACAGTATGCAAATTGATTGAGAAAGCACTTTGAAGTTGTTTGAGAATATGTTGGGCACGACTATGACATATTGTGGAATCTAACATGTAGAGAATCTTGTGTTTCATGACAGGTCTGAGCACATTGAGATCAGATATTATCCGGGATATGGTGCAGAAAGGAGCTATGAGACTTCATTACATTTTGATTGATGAATAGGCAGACAATTGGATTCTTGAGTTGCAACATGTAAGCTTGTGGTTGAACCGATATTCTCTAGTTGTCATGCACTTGGCCAAGACTAACAACCGTAAGCCTAGTGAAGGCACTAATAAGAGGAAGGAGTCCCGAGCTGATCAAGAACACCGAGCTATGCTCTTCCCGCCTGTTTGATCTCACAGGGAGAGGAATTGAACTGGAGAGCTCCTGGGGTTGAGGGATTTGTGGACAATAGGATGGTTGTGATCCTTACCCTTTGCAGTAAGTAGTATCTCACCTATTGTCACTATAGGGTGTGTGTGATTCTCGTTATTTATGGCAAGTTGGGTATCTCCCCCTATCATGTTTTGGACTTGACAGAGTATACCACATTATGCATCCTAACCACAAGCTGGGCTTGTTGGGGTTGCCACCCATCTTGCCAATGGGTGAGGATACTTGAAATGGTTGTGATCCTTGCCTCTCATGGCAAGTGGTATCTCGCTTAAGTGATGGGACGCACGTGTATTACCACTCGACTCTTGAGGGTTAATGTGGGAAGTGTTACACACCACCTGTGGGTGACACCCATAGGAGAAAATTCTCCTACATTGTCTTCAGCCAACAGGCAACAACCACCAGATAGCTTGATGTGCCATCATCTCTGCAACCTAAGCCAACCATTATTCACCCTCGGCCATCTGTCATGATCGTATGTTTGAAGTTGGGCCTTCCAACCCTGAAGGTATGGATTTCATTATGTAGTTGGGTACTTTTTCTTACTTATCATAGACACTTCTGGGAATGGATTAGTGGGGGATTGGAGGAAATAATGGGCTTTGTTTTTACTCTTCTCCCCTTGACGAACTTGGTGGTTAACCTTGTATCCTAGTCGCGTGGGATCTGCTCTATAGGCTATTAGCTTTAGGAATGACATTACATGGGAAATCCCAATTTTGGTTGCGTGGTCCCGCTTCCCCACACCACATACATCACTGCCCCTCCACTCATTATAACCCTTTTCCATAAGTTTTCCATGCAGGTTCACATTGGTCCATTGGGTCCACAAGGAGTTAGCCTCCCTCTCCCCTTGTCCACACTTTGGGTCAGACCTCGAATGATGCCCCAGAGGTTGATGCAGCTAAAAGAAAAGTTAAAAGCATAATTTGGCCACTTACAACATGAAATATACCATAAAATGCAAAATATGGTTGGGAAATAAAAGTTTTGCACATGGGAAAAAGCCAAACATGAGCTCTACGCCTATTATTATAGCCATCACTCTGGTTCCTAGGGCTCCCCTTATGTGAGCCCCCGCATCATTAAGGAACCCATGATTGTCCCAACCCTTGGTGGGCGATGAACTACCCAACCTTACGGTGGTATCCACTACCATAGCATTCACATCATTCTCTCATCCCCTAGAGCCCTGAGAAGTCTTCCCCTGATGCTCCACTTTGTTCCATCATTATATCACATGACACCAACCATATGACGGACGTAACATGGACCTGTCACTCCCTTAGAGGTTAAAACCACCTAATAGAGTCCTTGATAAACCTCTTTCTTGAACTTGGAGACACCTATACACTCTAAAGCCCATTTATGCCACAATGAACTGCCCACCTGGTTCCATGATTTGTAATATGTAATATCCCCAATTTTGTGAGCATGGTAGTCACTAAGGAATTTTGTCCAATTTTAGTAATATTAATTAAAAGAGGCGAATATTATTTGAGAAAGGTGGCTAGTATTATTTTATTGGAGAATAGTGGAAATTTTATTTTATTAAATGGTGGCAAAAGTAACTTAGTGGAAAATGGCCCCCACCAATAAAATAATATTTAAAAAAAAGAATCTAGAGGCATGAAGAGAAATTATAAAAGGAGGATGGACTTGTTTCATGGATTATCTTTTGACTATTACATTTCACATTACATCTTCTCTTGGAGTTGTTTAGCACAAGAAGAGAAGTGTTGTTTAGCATAAGAGTTCCAAGTGGAATTCCACCGTCATTTCAGAGAGCTTCGAGTGTCTCCCTAGTGAGGAAATTTGGGGAGTCCAATTTAGGATTTCCACAAAGCTTAATTGCAGGTGTTCAACCAATTCTACACACTTCCTTGGTGCAAAGGCAGTTTGTGGAACACAAATTTATTTTGCTAGAGTGCATAGGGAGATTCAGTTATTTGCAAAGAGATTTCCTACCTTGATACCGAAATTTTGGTAGTGTTTCGCAGGGAAGAAATCTTGGCCATTTGGTGGGCCAAATTTCTCCATTCTGGAAGTCTGCAAAGATCATTAGAGAAGGTTTGCACAGGGGAGAAGAGAAATTGATTTCTGGAGGAGATTGGCTAGAGGAGAAGGTAGATCCAGAGGGGATTTTGTGTGCATTAAAGTGGAGGATTTGGGAGTTTTTGGATCATTATTTCTCAACAGTTTGTGTAGCCAGCAAGAGGCCCACTCCCACTATTTGGTGGGCTCTCTCGTCACTCAGAATCAACCCGAACCCTTTCTGGGTTTTTGCAGGTATTTGGAGAGGAGTTCGTGGTTCATTTTCAGCATGATCCGAGCAATATTCAGGCCAAATATCCACTTTCTCTTAGCAATGTGTTTTACTAGTTAACTAACAATTTGCACCACTTTGTGGGTTGTTCTGGAGAGTTGGTTTGGGGACAATCCATTTTTGAGTTTTGTTTACCTTGTTGAGAAATTGCACTAGCTAATTTCTCACAATTTTCTGAGCACTTTTGAGGGCAGATTTTCCATTTCCTATATGGCAGCAGCAGCAGAATTTATTGGGTCAGCGCAAAAATCGAGGAGGAGCTTCTAGAACACTTGGGCTTCATTATTATCACCTGTGTTTTTCTTTGTTTTCTTGTAACAATCCCAAGTTCTACGATTACCATCTATTGTACCCATTCTGCTCATATTAATAAAATGCCTCAAAGCTTGGTTCATATTTCTGGCGTTTAATTCAAGTGCTTGCATGTTTTTGAGATTGGAATTTGTAGTTAGTTCATAGCCTCCGTTATTTCCTATTAGGAATATTACAGTGGTATCAAAGCCATGATCTTAGCCAGTTGTGGGACTTAAGCCAAGTGGTGACAAGGCCTAAATAAAAAAAAAAACTATGAAATCATGGGATCCAAAGAAATATTAAAATCAAACAACATCGTTGTAACCTTGAATGAGGCGATTAGGATACAACAAATGATGATTGATGTGGGGGAGCAGCTGATTCACACCACAATTAAGAATCAAGACCATTCTCAATTATACAACAAATCCACTATGCCCAAAATTATGGATAATGCATCAAGATGGGAAGACATGATTGCAACTGGTGTGGAGTTATTGGCAGCGAATTGGAGGGCATACCAATCATTAGGAAATGGCATTCAAGCGCCCCTCTCTTTTTGTGAATTCTGTGAACTAAGATATATGCACAAATCAGTGGGAATTTAGTGGAATTATGCAGAGATGATGAGGAGGATCAAGGAAGAAAATGAAAAAGTATTTGAAGGGGCCATGGCTGGCAAGGAGTCAGTTGAGCATGCACCCGTTGATGAGATGTGGATAGTTGATGAGGTACCCAGTGTTGTGATTGAGTTTTCAGGCGATACTAGTGCAACACAGGTTGATGAGGTGCCAAAAGATATCTCCACTATTAATGAGGAGCTGATGGGTACAGAGGCATCTAGATCTATGGCAAAGCTTCAAGACAACGACCACCTACAACTGACTGGTGAGCATGTCTTGCATGTCGGGTTGTCTATGTAGGAACAGTTGGAGGCTGATGTTGAACCCATGATGGAGGAGGACGAATAGTCATCTTTTGAGCCAACCACCAATTTAGAGTAGACAAATGCATAGACTATCAACAGAGTTGCAGTACTTCCAGACAGTAGATCTCTTTGGGATCATATAGAATGGGCTTGCAACATTGCTAGGCTACCTTTTCACAGATTTTATGTGTTGACCAGGATGGTGAGATGAGGCGACATGAGTTTCGTAGGGTGCAACACTCGCAGGATGGATGGCTTGTTCTATGTGCGGGGGTTCATGCATTCAATCCCTTTGTTGAGATTGGATGGAGAGAGATTCTGAGTTGGTACTCGATGGAGTGGGCTAGACTCATGGAGATGGTCGTAGTCTGGAGTAAAGCTCAGTGGGAGCTCTCAAACACTGAGGGTACTAGAGGCCCAAGTTGGCATTGGAATCCTAGTAGGGCTTCCTCATTCGATATCAGACATGTAGGATGGCTAGGGCATTGATGAGGTAGTCGACCCAGTGATGAGCACATGCATTCCTTAGGGGAGTTCCAGTCGGCACTTGTGTCCAGGCGAATTGTGAGCAGACTCCATGGGTTGTTTTGGCATGTTGGTTGCACATGGGGTCACAGGATTATTAGCATTCTCTAGTTGGAGGAGGTGGCATGGGTAGGCCGTCGGACCGAACGTTGTATTGAGATGATGTTCTCCCATTGAGGTATTGGACACAGGAGTCGTCAAGGATTGACACAATAGAGATATCCCCTCTAGCAGGTGTGGAATTAGGTCGCTTAGGTTTGTCAAGGTGAATGCGGAGATGTATCCCACATCATGGATGCCTCACTAGCAGAGTGGAAGATACTTTGGCACATGCAGGATACTGTATGTTACAAGGTGGTACAACAGTAGGCAGTGGTACAAAACACTGCACAGAGTTATGTCGTAGGGTCCAGTGTTATGTAAAGGGATGCAAATTGATGCGTACAAACCCAATTTTAGGTCATAGCATCCAATGGTGTGCAGGGTTATGCCGCAAGGAGAAGTGGCATGCAGAGGAGCATGGAGATGCATCGTGGTGTGTTGTAGCATGTTGGTTTACACTGTGGAGTAGGAGGAGTGACTCACATTGCATTGAGTACTCGCGAGTGTCAGGTACAGTGACACCGACAGGATAGGAAATGATACAGGATGGGACAACAGTAGCAGGGGATATCCAACAGTGTACAGGGGTAGTTTGTGATGTAGAGTGGCATACCAAGGAGTATAGGGATGCTCAGTGGTATGCAGGCGTGTATGGTGTTGCACAATGAGGTCTTGGAGTGTTGCCTCTAGGGAGACTTATGGATGGAGAGACCGAGCATATCGTAGGGTGTAGTTCACCCAGGATCGACGGGGACGCAAATGAACGATACTTGATGGTATCCATGGGGACTCACATGCATGTCCCTCTTCTACATCACTTACAGGCACAAACGATTTTCCTATTATCCTTTGACACAGTGGTTGGTGGGTAGTAGTAGCCAGACATCAACTACATGAAAGGAGATGATACAAAGACATGGTGTTGTGGCAACAGGTGTAGCACTAGAACACATTCCTCCCTAAAAGGGAGTGTTAGTTTTTGTAGCATCGGATGTGTTCTAGCCACGAAAATTTGTGGAGAGGCTAGAATACATGAGATCTCCAAAACCCAGAAGTCGTTTATGGAAATTCTACCTAGATATGGCTTAATTAGATTATTAGCTGATTTTTAAATATTTCCTAGGTCTAAAATTACAGAATATGGTTAATTAATTAGAATTAATTAAGTCAAGATGAGAATAGTCTCGAAACTCACATGGATGGACTCCAAGATGATCATAGCCGTTGATTAAGTTTTAATCTTGGTCGTTGGTGCTCCAATAGAGGATTATAAGAGGAGGTCGATGTGGTGATGGAGAAGACACTTGAGAGGTTCGATTTCATAAGAAGATCGATTTCCATAATAACAGCAATTAGTTGTTGGAGAGAGAGCCAATGAGATCGAAGTAGTGAGGAAGAGAGGCAGAGACAGTGAAGCTGGAGGAAGAATTCCAGATCTGGTGAGTGCATTGTGAAAATTTCGTGAACTCAGGAATCCTACTGCAACAACTGATGGAAAGTATTCTATTTGTTATTTACTTCACAAATTATTCACTGTGCTCTATAAGCAAATATCGAAATCTATTCACTACAGCCTACATAAATTAACTGCGGAAGAATTACGAGTGCGGAAACAAATATGAACAAACATAGATCACACAACCATTCGACATAGTTATTTTTGGACTAATGCCCCAGAAAAACCCAATGCGGGAAAACCGATGTAACAAATCTGAGGGTTTATATATTATGCAGTAAATATTCTGAGTACAAATATATGACTGAGACATCCATCGAATCATACAAAGAAACTGACAAAAGAGATCTTGTGAGACAAACCTCACTCCTCCACGAGAACCCGACATTGATCTTCACCAAGACTAGACTGCCCTGTGCTTGTGAAAATTCCTGGATTTGACAATCTTAGGAATCCTACTGCAACTAACTGAATCTACTTCATCTACTTGTAAATTACATTACACAGTTATTTTCAGATTTCTTCATGAAAATATTGAAGTAAATTACTAAAGCAACCTACGCTTAATACTTTATGATTGTGAAACCTAAGACCCCGAATGTCAGGTATGTCACATTCTCAAAAAATAATAAATTTTACTTTTTCTAATGTCGGCCAAAGAATTAACCTAATCTTGAATTTTATATAACTCTAATATTTAGATTATATATAATTTTTTTAACTTATTAATGGGTTGAGATTAACTATTAAAATACAACTATGTGTTATTTATATAATTTGAATGGATAGTAAATTGTATACGTGAATTTGAATGGATTACAAATTTACCTTTAACAAAAAAAATTACCACATTGAATTTCCAAATTAAGTAAAATTTTAAACATATTTAATACCATTTCCTAAATTAAAGGAAAAGAGTTAATTCAACACAAACAATCAAAATCCAAAATATTTTAATATTTATTTTAATTAAATATTTGTAAAATGAATCTTTAAAAAGAAAACCCATATGCTATGGATAAATTAAAATATTTAAAGACATAAATATTCTGCAATCAAAGTTGCAATATTTTAAAATTTAAATAAATATAAATATAAATAAACATGAGGTATGGTAAATAAATAAAACCTATTTTTATACTTACTGGAGAGCTTTGGTAAATAAATAAAAATATATATAAACTAGATGTATGGTTAATAAATAAAAATTATTTTTATATTTACTCCATAAACCTTTTATATTTAAAAAAACTTTAAAAAGTGATTTTATTTAGATGAAGCCTATGGGACTAATACCATGGGACAAAATAATATTGATACCATGGGCCAAATACCATATTTATAAAATAAGTATGGTAAATAAATGGTTTACGATTTAAATTTTCTTTTTCATATAATCAATATGAAAAGATAACAAAACTAACAAGGGTGGCAATAAGAATAGTAGAAGAAAATAGTTTGAGATTGATCACAATGAAGACTATTTTTAACATGAGTACATTCTTATTATTCGAATTTTCTATCTTTCAACACTATTATTGTCACTTTGCATTAAAAAAAAATATTTCATCATTTTTCATCATTATAGTTATTAACAATATCTATCATCTTAATGAACTGAGGTAACTAAGTAAATTTAAAATTAAAATGACCAAGTTAATCTCAGAAATATTTAACATATTTAAAATGATTATATTAATATTTGATATATTTACATATTATTGATAAAATTAATCATCTTCGATAGATTTTCCTTAGCAGCACACAACTGAAACTAGCCTAGATCCATCTTAACTCCGGATCTATCAAACGCCGAGAGGGATCAAATCTCTCGAGGTGCAAACCTTTCCTCAAGTTTTGCACTCAAAAAAGAGGTTTGCACCTCGAGAGATTTGATCCCTCTCGGCGCTTGATAGATCCAGAGTTAAGATGGATCTAGGCTGGTGTATACCCAAATTAGATCACAATTTCTAAATATTTATAGCAATACCAACCTTTTAAGTCATAAAAACTATAGTGAACTAGAAATGCTTCTCCTCGTATTTTTAGATCACATAAATTATATTATAATGATATCCAAGTAATCTCTTACTTTTCTTAAAGCCCAATAAACCAATTCGCATCTCATCTAAAAAAAACCTTAATTATTGCCATCATCATTAATAAAATTAAAATATATTTAGATTATAAATACTATAAAAATATTAAATTAAAAAATATATTATTAAACATTTAACCATTTAAAAAAAAACGAAATTATTAGTCTTTATCAACCAATTTATCAAAACTTCCATTCACAAATATAAAAAATACCTTTCAAAATTTCCTAATTTTAAAAGATTCTTAACCAAAAACAATATTTCATATCTATATATGTAATGTTTGAATTTTGCTAACACAAATTTTACAAAAGCAAAAAAATTATATATATAAAGAATGTTTGAATTTTGCTAACACAAATTTTCCAAAAGCAAAAAAAATCCTAACCCAAAAAATAATTGCTAGTTTTCTCACAACTTAAATATGCAAAGATGTCAAATAGCAGAAGGTCAAAATACATAGATGAGCGCTTTTTTAACCATAACCATGAAAAAATTTCATTGATTGGACTAGAATCTTGCTTCTATTTTGGTGTACAGTTTTATTTTTTTTAAATCTCAACTCAGCAGCCAGCATCTCTTAACATTCAATGTTCATCCATTCTTCACCATCGTTAGCCGTTGGTTTTCACATCTCACTTTTGCCATCCATTCTTGTGGGTTGCTCTGGAAAGATGATTTGCAAGAATGGATTTCTCTGAAAAGATGATCTGCAAGGAGTTGCAAGTTTGAGCAATTGATTTTTCATTTCTCCAAATACGTAGTTTTTGAAATTTATAAATGAATGCAAACATGACCATATCTCTGAACAGAACATTTGAGAACAATCCTTTTTAAAGATATACATATCATTGGAGAAGCCAAACCACCTACTGTAACATGCATTCGAGGTCTCACATCATATAGCACAAACTCACCTAATAGACGATACCCTAACTATGTAGAAAATGGAAGTTTAAATTAATGGTGGTATCTCAGATTGTTAATAGGGTTTTATGATAACTTTCTCATTAGGTTTAAATCTCAGATTGTTGAGAGGGTTTGATGATAACTTTCTCACCTTCAAGTCACATAGACTTAAAAACAAAAAAACATGTCGATCATCTAGAAAAATATTGTACAATATACCTTTCGAAAGGTTTTTTTTTCGTTTTTATAAAAACTAATAACATAATGAAATAACTTGAGCTTTAAAGCTATGAGAGAGAGTTCCCAGCAAAGATCCAGTCTGTCATTTCATAATCTTAATGCTCAAGTCAGTTCTCATCGGCCTTCTGTTATAGCAGAGTCAATATCTGATGAAGTTATATGTTCCCTCTGCTGAAGACTGTTAGGGCTTACAACTAATAAACTCTCTGGGATGTTGTCCGTTGGTGTTGTTGCTACAACAGGTGTACTGGCAGTGCCGGTAGCTCTTGCAATAGAATTGTTATATTGCAAGTCTTTAATGTAACCAGGGCGAGAAGCAGGAGGATTGGCCTCTACATCACCAGTCAGCATTGCTACCACTCGAGCCATCGATGGACGCATTGTAGGCACAGCTTGAGTGCAAAGAAGGGCTATTTCAATCACTCTGAGCACTTCTTCTTTTGAGCATGTTGACTCTATGTCAGGATCCATCAATTCCAGTGGCCTTCCTTGCTCATAGAGATGCCAGGTCTGCAATGCCATGCAATATTGAAAATAGGCAGTTAGTAATAGCTAAAGTTAAATTACAAGGATTACACATTAGGAGGTGAGAGTGTACACACCCATTCAAGAAGATAAACCATATTTTCTGGCAAGCTTGTGTCTGTGTTGCTCCTCCCACTCACAAGTTCCAGAGCAAGTACCCCAAAGCTGAACACATCTGCCTTTTCTGTCAGATGACCCCGCATAGCATACTCCGGAGCCAAGTATCCACTTCAAACATAAATAGATAAATATGGAATAAGTAGGATTATATTTTGATAATTGCGTAGGTCAAATTACAGATACAGATAAATTCATAGCAGATACTGAGTTATTTCCATATGACATAAGAAGACACGAATAGTTCTTCATTGAAGTAATTTTGGATCTCCACCACAAAAATTGTGTAGTTGTATATGAATCAGTACAGCTAAAAAAATAATTTCATACCATTACCACAGCAAAATGAAATCATCTATTTCTTTACTTTATTTTGTTTTATATATAGTTAAATATTTTAATTTTTATATATAAAAAATTATATTAATTAATTAATTTGTTTATTGTGTCAAGAAGCCAGGAGATGTAATGTTATGTTAGGTAAACAAAAAATAATTAAAATAAAAAAGATAAAATTAACTTTACTTTGAAATAAAAATAATTTCAAACTAAAACAATAAAAAAAAAATTTCTATGCAGTAATCATCATCATGTGTTGGGTAGTTAAGTTAACTAGGTTAAGTTATTGGCAGCTTTTGAGCTCTAGGTTTATGATAACCCATGGCATTGACCCATGGCATTCATGTGGAATATAGCCTATATAAAAGGGGAAATTAAACCAGCTTAGATCCATCTTAACACTGGATCAAATCTCTATTGCATTCAAAAAAAACTAGTAAGCCTAGATCCATCTTAACTCTTGATCTATCAAGTTTCTAGAAGGATCAAATCTCTATTGCACTAACAAAAAAATTTAAACATTGAGAAATTTAATTTAATACCTCTAAACACTTAATAATTTGAAATTAAAATAAATCTAAAATTAAAATAAATCTAGACTAATATAATATATAATAATGATTAAATTTAACTAAAATGAATATTTTTTTCTTTTTTTTTCTAAATAAGCTTAATCTATTAATATACAAAAATGCATTACATGGAGGCCGAGGCCTCAGAGTTTCTAGCCTGAGAGATGGGCATTCTGGTGCAGCCAAGCCAATTTGTCAAAATATTAGCACATAGTGCCGAGAGACAGTTACAACAATGAAGCACAGACAGACATCTTACCACAAAAAAACCGCCCTCATAGGGGAAACTGGCCAGAGAGTCCAAACAACATATCAACCCACAGCATTTAGCTTCAGAATAGCAGACATGAACGGTCTTATACAGGATATTCTGCCGCCCATGAAGGGGAAACCGGCAATCAAAAGAGCAGTAGAAGTAGAACCAGCTAAACTGAGACAACATATGATTACCAGAGCCTGACACAGCGAACAACCAAAAACAAGCCTGAAAGAAGAAAGGCCATTAATTACCTTGAGTGGAAGGAGGAGACTCGACCACACGGCAAGCATAAGCGTCGGGGTCATCCTCGTCCAGCACAGCAGCATTATCATCTGGAGTATCCTGATTGGTAGTGTCTGCCCTCTTCTCGTCAACCGGAGCAAAAGAACAGCCTCTCTTGAAGCTGCCAGCCTCAAAATCCAAGAAGGGGTCCAGGGAGGAGCAACCCTCAACCAGCTTCCGCTTCTGACCAGCAGTAGAGGGAGAACATAGCCTATCGGTCGTCAATTGCACTGGAGGAGAGTAGGTAGGCTTGGAAATCGAATTAGGCGGCGCTTCTTTGAAATCAATCGTGATAGTGGCAGTGACCATAGGCATGTTGAGCAGACAGGGGAAGCGGAATTGAGCCCTGTGCCGCTGACCCGGGAGGAGATTGGAGAGTCTTCTTGCGGGCAGAGCAGTCCCATGCCCAGCCAAAGAGCTACGACCGCTGCGAGTTTCAGGATACCGACCCCTCATGGACTGAGACGGCGGAGAAGAGGAGCTAGGCGAGGAGGGAGGAGGGTGTCGAGAAGGACCACCACGGCTCGAACCTCGTCTGCTCCTCATTCTATGGTGAAAACGAGGCATGGTATTCAGGTGCTGAGTGCTGAACTCGAAGGAACAGGAAGCCGAAGAAAGGGTCAGGGCAGGCGTGCCAAAACTGAGGATCACAGGCGGATGAGAATCAATCTTCACAGCGCGAGTGCCAAATCTTTGAGTGCAGAAAGAGCTCTGCGAGAAGTGCAACCCAGGAGCGAGGTTAATGCAACAGGAAAGCGAGCACCTGCGCCCAGTGTTAGTCCAAGAGCTTGGCTTAGAGACTGCCAAGGAATAGCAGGAACGAAAGGGCAACAAAGCCGAATTGAAGCGTCCCGGAGAAGCCATATCTCTATAAATCAAGCGCGAGTCTGGGCAATTGTGTAACGTAAATGCCCCGGACAGAGGATTGTTAATGCAATTAATGGCATACAGGATGCAAAGGAGGGTGGCGGTGGTAGAACCCCACGCGCCAGCCCACCACCTTTGCCACCTATCCATCGTGCTGGCCACCCGCATCCGGGACAACTAAAATGAATATTATTTATGTAATCTTAAAAAATAAAAAATTGCATTTTATTTCTATATAAAAAAAGTTATGTTTTAACTTTATAGCTAAATACCAACAATTTTTCAAAAGACTGAAACAATTTTTTTTTCAACATTTATTATTTATTTGTTTTTATCCTTTTTCCCATCAATACTTACATATATGGAAATTAAAATCTAACTTTCTATAGCATCATCTTTATTATGACATCATCCACATTTTTGTTAGAAAATTAATCTCAACCACTTAATTCTCTGACATACCGCAGTAAATGTTTTACAGGTGGCGGATTGAGTTTGCACAGAAGGACATGACATACCTCAGTAAATGTTTTGAAGGTTGCGGATTGAGTTTGCAGAGAAGGACAAGTTCTAAGCATAGTACATAGCCCATTCTGCAATGAGCAGAGTACATAACCCATTCCGCAACAGAGTTAAATAATTAAAATCAAATAGAATTTGAATGCATGGTTAGCTAATGAGTATGGCCAAACAATTAATCTGCAAGGTTTTACAATTAATTTGCAACCCTGGTGAATGTAAATCTCAGTAAGAAGTCTTGTTTTACTGATGAAGGAGCCGCATCCTCTATATGTGAATGTATCTCATGTTTTGAAGTTATAATATAAAGTTTGGTTAGTCGCGATATAGTTCTAGAATTTTTCCACCAGGAGTAAAATTATTTGATTATATTTGCTCTTCTATAATTATGACTTTAATCTCCACCACTCTGCATTGAAATGAAGACTCAGATTATTTAGTTTCTGCAACTATATGGTATGGATTAAGTGCCACTCTATATTGAAATGAAGACTCTTATTTAGTTTCTGCAATTATATAGAATGAATTAAGTGAGTTCAGCAATTCTGTATAAACTTCAGCAAGGAAAAGCAATTTCTAGGCCTTTAAATTTTTTTAACAATGGTCCCGACAAATATATGGAAATTTATGACATTATCTTCTTAGCCCGCAAAAAAGGTGCTGATGTGAGTTTTCTTTTCATCTCATCATATAACTCATTAATTTTCATCTAATTTCTTTCCATGAAAGGGACATCATTTCTCAAGACTAAAATCTAACCTTCTACATCAACTTACATGGTACCAGCAACTCTAGTGCTGACGTGAGTTTTATGATCATCGTATAGCTTAGCCAACCCAAAATCTGCTATCTTAGGGTTGAGAGAGTCATCCAACAGAATGTTGCTAGCCTTGATATCTCGATGAATTATCCGACTACTGGCCTCATCGTGAAGGTAAGTGAGTCCACGTGCGATGCCAGTGCAGATATTGTATCGAGTAGACCAATCCAGTAGTATCTGAGAGTCCTTGTTACCTGCAACACACATTGCACCAGCTCCAGCTTATTTGTTGCCATGTGGTGAATGAGTGGAAAATAAATTATCAATTCACAGGAACTAACACTGTTATGTATACATAATTACTTAATAAAGCTTTATCAAGACTCTTGTTCTCCAAGTACTCATAGACCAATAGAGGATCATCTGCTTCTAGACAACATCCATGCAACTTTACAAGGTTCTTATGTTGCACTGCAGATATTACAGCTACTTCATTTATGAACTCTCGTTTTCCTTGTTTAGATTCAGAAGAGAGTTGCTTCACTGCTACCATCTCACCATCTGAAAGAGTGCCCTATTTTAATACACAGTTTAGAATAACAGTAGTCAGACAAATTTAAAATAAAACACAAACAATACAGGAAGAAACAACTACTGTTTGGGCAATTCATTTGTAATAGAAATCTTCATAGAAACAAAATAAGAAAATTGCAAAAGATGGAAAGAGTATTTACACACACCTTATAAACTGCACCATATCCTCCCTCGCCTAACTTATTCTCTTTATTAAAATTTCCTGTTGCAGTTTTCAAATCGGCATAGCTGAAAATTTTCAGTTTTGAACGGATATCGTTTATTACTGACCAAAAAAAAGGTCTTCATTAGTATAGAAACACATGTCCTTGCTTCTTGCAACTAAATTAAAGAGTTCTTTCCTTTTGGGAGAAGCATCCCGTGCAAGAGTACTCAAAATTTTTGTCAATACCTTCGTCTTCTTCAACATCTGTTGCTGCGAGCTTTGGAAGTCTTCTCCTCCAAAGGAGAAAAACCAAAATTATGCATATCAATATGGAAGCAATCCCAATAGTGACTCCAATCACTATTCCTGTCTTACTTGTCTTGCTCTTCTTTGTGGGAATGAACTCTACACAATTTTAAAATCATAAGGGACAAAGCAAGCTGAAACTGACAATGCATTTACAGTTTCATAATAGAAAAATAATTTATGACAGTTAATAGAAAAATCATCTTCAGCCTGGGCACTATTATGCTCATCCATGGTAGAAAAATGTTCTGTTCAGAACTTTTAAATTTAATAAAACACACTATCTTCTATCATTATTACCAGGAGTAACTCTTATAGCTGATACTAACGGTCCATAGGCTCCTTGGATTGGAATACAGCAGGTTCCCTTTCCAGCCCAGAAAAAATGAATTTCAAGGAAGTTTTCTGTTACATTGATCTTGTTGAAAGATTTAACAACAGCTATATTGGAGCCTCCTGCCTCCTTTTTGATGTTAAAATCTGTTAATACTTTCTGCCCCTGCAACATCAAAGAACATAATATTTTCAACATTTAGTTATGCTATAGACATCATTTAGCCAGGAACAAGAACAAATAAAAATTGCAAATATGCTTGTAGCTTCAGGAATGGCACACATAATTAATACATATTATAGATCATTTGCTAAAGGAAAAATATCAGAAAGCAAAAAAAAAAAATTGGATCTTTGGTGAACTTTAATAAAAATATTCTCTACTTTTTGGGGAGAGAAGTTGCAGTCACGTTCTAAAATCAATCATACTTGAACATAAACATCAAAAATGCGTCTTCCAAGACTCTGCCAGCTATTTGTATTTGCAATTTGTATCTCTGCAAACTGCAGGTTTACTGTATATGGTCCATTCTCAAGCCCTAAACCATAGTATCGAAGTGAACTCGGAGATAAACGTGCTGTCTGGTACAGTTCTGAATCTGATATCGTTGTAATTTGAGACTGATTGGTTATTATATAGCTTGCAGCACTGCCAGAGTCCGAAAAAAGTCCAGTTTCGCTGACTCCCCACTTTTGTGTAGTGCTGACATAAAATGAGGCAGCATTGAGAGTTTCGTTCTCCTGCTCAAACACATCTCCTGTAGCAGAAGTCATTTGTTCACCTCCACAATTTATAGCAAAGCCAGAATCTGAAAAAAATTGAAACTCAAAATGTGAGTTTTATTGGTTGTTTTTTTGGAAAAACACTGAGATGCACAAAACTTTTTCTCTCCGAACCAAGATAAATACATATATACCGGAATTTAGATTTAGAAAAGTTTGTCTCGCAGCCAAGATGAATAAGTATGCGGCATTAGAGAATTGAGTACTGGAAATTGATGACCAAATGCATTAATCCTAAGATAATCTGGCCATTAAAGAGATCAGGATGGTATTGCAAGCCCTTCTCTTTTTGAAATGTTAAAAGCTTATAATCTGTCTTTATTTCTTAGTAAAGGTTGATTCGAATATCATAACGGTTACAAAATGAGCACAAGAGTAAATAAAAACAACAAACAAGAAAAAAGAAAACACATTAAGAAACATACTTTTAAATAGGTTTAGAATATATATATATATATATATATATATTTTGGTTTTCTGGTATTAATAAAGCTAATTCTCCAATATTAATAATATAAGATTGAACATAGTCAATTCACTTTAACGAAGTAAAATATTAATAATATAATATTGACTATATAATGACTATAGGGCATCTAGTAAATAGTCCTTTTGCGTTATTAAAGATTATAATGATCAATATTTTTGATAAACATTTTAAAAATATAACTTTTAGTAGATGTTTAAATGTTAGTATATCCCAAGAAAATTAAAAAGAAAAATCTCATAAGTGCAATTGTTACGTTCAAAGGTATATTTATAATGATTTGAACTACTCCCCCTCCCCAGCCCTAAAAGAAAATGGTTAATATCAGCATTAAAGAGAAGGGATAAAAATAAAATTGTTAACCCTTCTCTTTAAAAAGAAAATTGTTAACCCCATCATTAAAGAGCAGGGATAAAAGACTATATTCCTCAATGTTGAATAACCAAAAAGAGGCCCCTCCAATAGTGGGAATAGATGAGAAAGAAGTTAAATGTAAGGAGATGTTTTTCCACAGTGCCAAAATATATGCTTTATAACTTTTCTTGTTTCATATTGCAAAAAATGGTTCATAGTTTGATCTTGGCTAAGTAGTGTTTTTGGTAAAATATGCTCAAGAATGAGGGGTTGGATTACTCCAAATTTAAAGGCATAAAGTGATTTACATATAACATCATTTTTTTAAGCCACTTATCTTTTCAATTATTCAATTTCCATCTCTAATTTACTTTTTTACCAAGTAAGGGCCTTTGCCTAATAAAATTGTATGCATATGGGTATATCACACCCTCTCTTTCCAACTAAGTCATCATAATTTAAATCCACTTTGAATCTATCTGATGAGTCAACACCTAAGATAAGAGTTTATATTTCCCTCTAAGAAATAAAATACCCTCTCTCAAGGTCTTAAAGAGATGAACATGTGAACACGCCTTTCTTATTTAGGAACTTTCCTTCAACCCTAAAGAGAGAGGCAAGAGAACTTGTTGACAATTTGAAGCACTAGATGCTACAAGAGCAAAGTTCCTCTCATTGTAAAATTACTAGATATTCAAAGAAGGATGTAGTGGGATCATCTACATCTGAATCTTGTGTATCATTGCATATCTTTGAATGGTAAAGTTTAAAGAAATATAAATAATTTCTACCATGATAAATCTTTATATAAATCCAAAAAAGTGGGAATTCAAGCTTACCAAGTGCCTAAGAATAATTTTCAAATTGCTATCACCTTGAAATTCTCTTATAGCCTATTGAACTGACATTGATTATGAACTTCTATTAGTCACAAACCTTCTTTATCACTTTTAATTTTCTAGAATTTTATAGACTATAGATATCCAATAAAACAAAAGGCATTCCTTATTTTCCTATAGGTTTCCCTGAGGAGTTATTGCATAAGATGAAATTCAATTTTGCAAAATTAGAAGCATTAAGAAACTAACAAGAGTAATTCACATGAATTGTAAGAAGAATATTATAAAAAACTATATAATACTTCCTCTAAATATATGTTTCTATTGCATTACTTACCAGTGTTGGTCTCCAATATAGATAGCACCCCATCTCACATCTCCTTATGTTTTGGCATTTATACCAAAAGAAATTCCCCAATAACCCCCTTTTGGGGGTGATTCCAAGATTGTTTCAGTACTCAAGAAATGTGTCAACTCCAATGAATTATAATTTTGTTTCATTATCTTTAATTTGAGGTTAAGGAAAGGGTCTCTAAAAAATTCACTATAATAGTTATCAATGTCCAAGTTACTCTTTACAAAGAGTAGAAAGTCATTAGAAAAGTACACATTCATTTTCCATAATGAAAATTGCCTTGAAATTGTCTTGAATTCAAATATCCTTGTGAATCTATTGTAATAACATAAAGAAGAGTGACTAGTGGAAATCACTCCCCAAGGATTCCTAACTATTCATTAACCAACACCTTAATAGAGGCATCAAAAAATATAATGCTAATTGCTTCTTTTTACATTGGGACAAAACCAATCCACTTGAACATGTCTATGATAAATGCCCACTATTCTGTTGTATTTTTTGTCAAAGTCATTTCTAAAATAGGACTTTTTGTTGAATCTCTTTTACACATTCAATAGCTTCCCATACTTGCACGATGTTATTAAGAATAAATCTAAATTTGAAAAAAACCTATCTACTCTATATATACAACTTGTAAACTAACATGTTCGATTCTTTTGGTCAATACCTTAGCAAGAGCATTGTATGTCATCATAAGAAAGATTTTTATTTATTTATTTATTTTTGTAAAAGATGCTTTTTCTACTTGTATAAAAGTAATTACTTGCAACAAGATAAAAAAGGATGGAATGGTATATACAATGAAATTTACATCATCTTCCTTAATGTAACTAAAACAACTATAAAATAAAATTTAGCAGCAAAATCTAATTGTTTACAATCCTTGACCAATAACGACCCTTTTGCAAACAATTGCTTGTATACCTCCTAACTTCATAACTAACAAAAAAGAAACCATACTGCTAGGTTCTAACCTCATTCTCAAACACATATTTGCAATGGAGATTCAAAAAACAAATAATGTTGAAATTTTCAAACAATGCCATATACTAGCGAAATAATCTCGAATCACAAATATGGAATCCCCCAACAACAATTCTCTTCGATGAAGATGCCAAGAATACTTTCTAGTTGAAATTGAACCTAATTCTGACAAGTCGTTGGAAAAAATCACTCCCATGAAAGATGTTTCACAATTTCCCCGTAGACAAGAGAGGAAAATTCCATTGAAAGGCCACAAATGGTGAACCAATCCTTAGAGGGGAGTCCCTAGTAGAACACAAACTAAGGAAACATGTGTAGCTTATGGAAAACCTGTATTGACCAAACACTATGCAATCTCAAAATCCCATGAATCTTAATGTTTGATGAAACCCACTATGTAATCAAAATTGGGCCAACATGTGCTTTTGGTGCAAAATGGAGTAAAGTCTACGTGAATTATACTAAGCCAAAGGGCATCAAAAACACCAAACCAATTACACCAGAAGGATCATGGTATTTCAATGTTAATAATGAGTATATATTGCTACAATTTAAGCCCAATGATTTGTAAAATGTGAGTAAATCCATAGAAGACAATGCAAACTATTGAGTGTTAGATTTTGGTAGCATCACACAAGTGTTCTAGCCTCGGAAGGTTTAGTCCTGATGATGAGTCTTAGTTAGACTCAAAACATAGACGTAAAAATGGACACTGTGGAGATTCTGAATACCCCTCCTCAAAACTCACACCACAAAAATCTTCAAAATATCACAGGTGTTCTAGTCTCAATTTGTGTCTAACAGACTAAGAAACACGAGATCTCCAAAACCCAAAAAAAAATTCGAGATAAGCTTGTGAAATGCCTTAATTAAATTAATTGATCAATAATTAAAAATTGCCTAAGTCTAACTTAGGAAAATTGAATAATTAATGAGAATTAATTAAGGATGATCGAGAATACTCTAGAGACTCACATGAATCTAGTCTAAGATTATATTATTCGTTGATGAATATCTAATCATGGTCGTTGAAGCTCAAGCGAGATATTATAAGAGAAAATTCGATGGGATGGAGATAGACACAGTTGTGTGAGAGAGAGAGAGCTAGGAAAATCGAGCTACCCAGTGCGTAGAGATTCAGCGAGGGAAGAGTTTGAGCCAGAAGGAGAGCATTAGTGATTAAGGGAGCATGAGGAGGAAATTCGAGATAATTTCCCAATATTTTTCTAGTATCGGAGAGGCAAGAAAAGGGATACTGAAATTTTCTGCAGAGAAAGTCATCCAAGCAGTGCGAGTTAGCCAGTCCAACATAGTGTGTTGTCAAGAAGGGTTTGTTTTAGTTTTTGAAGGTCAAATTTGAGTTCGAAAGGCAGAGCAAAAATTTTCCAAAGGTAGAGGGAGGCTAGATGGCTCAATTGGAGGTAGATTCAAGGTTGTACGATTTGCATCAGACCAGTAGTGCGAGCAGCGAAAAGGCAGTGTGAGTAGGTGAGAGGGAGGCAAAATTATTTTGCAGAGGGAGAATGTTTCTCCTAATTATTTTCTCCAGATTATTTGCTGGGATATTTCTAGTTATGCATCAAGATTATTGTACTCAACATTTGCTACATAATAAAATAAACCCTCATTTGTTTCATCGATTTTCCCTTCGGGGTTTTTCCTGGGGCTTTTCAATTCAAAATAATTGTGTCGATTTTTATGTGTGTGCATCTATTTCTCAGTTACTGATTTTATTTTCTGAGACGTATTTTATGGTGAATATTGCAATTGTAAATTATTCATATATTTCCGTAAACAATTAAACTTCTAACATTTAGGAGAATAATATCCAGTAATTGCAATCAAGGAATTTTCACATGGTATCCGAGCATTGAATATCATATCAAAGCCTCAGAGGTGGTAGGAGAATAATTGTGCAATTTTAGAGGGAGATCCAAGCATAATTTATTTATATCTGTGCAGGCCAACCATGCAGTGTGAATTGCTAGGAAAAAATCAATTTCCATAGACAGAGTGCAGGAAAAGTTCAATTTTCCCAGAGCATAATTCCAGCAAGCAGTGGATTTGTTGGATAGAGGGTTCGGGTTAGCAGATCAATTGATTCGTTGAGAAAATCTGGGCATAAAAGTTGTGCAGCAAGGGTTTCAATTGCAGGTCTATGTAGGGAAGGAAGAGAAAAGCACAAAGAGGATATTTCTAGTTTTCTCAAAGGGTTTTGAATTTCTAGTTTTCAGAAGGAGACCCGTAATTTCTAGTTGCAGAAGGTCGTAGAAGTTTTTCCAGTCAGCCACTGTGAGCTTCAGGAGGAGAAATGCGTGTGCCAGTTTCTGGAGAAGGACTTCCAGAAGGTAGAGTGAGTTTCCTAGTTGAGGTAATAAGCGATGTGAGTGCCAGAAAAGGGCATTCGAAGGAAATCAGTGGTAGATTTGTGTTTTTCCTGAGGAAGGATGCATTATTCTGTAGAAAGGAGAAGGAGATTTCCAACGTTTAATTCTCCAGTATTCTCAATGTTAAAGGAAGGTCGATTTTTCTACAGAAGGAAGCTAAAGCAAGAAGATCGAATAGCCAGGTTTCCTAGTTATTATATTTGACGCAGTAATTTCATCTTTAGTTGTCAGATATATTTTCCGGAGGAGGTGCGAATAAATTCAGAGGTCGAAGGAGGTAGTACATTTTCCAGATCTATTTTCTGGTAGCATTTCTAAGTGAGGAGTAGGATTGCAAGATCTATTGTTGGTTGCAAGATCCAGTGTGAGCTGCAGGTGGAGGGGTGCGAATTTGTAGAGGATGTCAAGCTTGTTTCTGCAGAGGAAACCGAGGGTTTCCAAATCGATTGTTCAATTAGAGGAGTGAGAGATCTCCAGTTATTTGAGTTTCACAAATGTTTTTAGATTTCCAGCGACGATCATACGATATTTCCAGAGGTGGTTGTGTGAATTAGCTAGAACGCATATGTGGGCAATGTTAGTTTTTGTAGCATCGGATGTGTTCTAGCCATGAAACTTTGTAGAGAGGCTAGAATATAGGAGATCTCCAAAACCCATAAATCATTTTTGGAAATTCCACCAAGAAGTGACTTAATTAGATTGTTAACAAATTTTTTAATTTTTCCTAAGTCTAAACTTAGGAAAACAGGTTAATTAATCATTATTAATTAATTCAAGGCAAGAATAATCTAGAAACTCACACGGATCGATCCAGAGATGATCTTAGACATCTATTATGTTTTAAATCTAGGCCGTTGGTGCTCCAACAATGGATTATACAAGGAGATCGATGTGGTGACAGAGCGTAACACTCGTGTAGTTCGATTTATTGGTAGATTGATTTCCAAGGTAGGAGTAGTTAGTTGTCAGAGAGAGCTAGAGATCGAAGAAGTGAGAGAGGCGAAAAGACAGTGAGTTGGAGGAAGTATTCCAGATCCAGCAAGCGCATTTGCAGAGAGGCAGAAGAGCCATAGTGAGGCTGATGCAGGGACTGTGCAGTAGCCTCTAGAGGCAATTCGATTCTGTTGGGGCAAATCTGAGTTCCAATTCCAGAGGTTGGATAGAGGTTTCAAAGGCTAGGAGAAACATTTTCTCAGGTAGCAACAGGCTAGACAACTTGAGGAGAAGTTGATTCAAACTGAGCGCAAAAGGGATTGCACTAGAGTGAAGCAGGCCAGCGGAGAGGCAGTTTGGATGGATCACTTGGAGCTGGAGTCAGAGCCCGAATTTTCCTGCATTAGAGAACTTTTGAGGTCTAAAATGGGCCTCCTAAGAAAAATGTACAACCAAAATAAACATTATAATAACCAATAGGATTCAAGATGATGATGTAAACCATGGGGGATGATTCACCATTTTTGGGGTAGAAAAGTAAAATTATTAAAAAATCATAAAATAATATAACTACTTTTTCAACTTATCTCCCTAAGGTTTTACTCTAATTACGAGTGGGAGTACTCATTGGATGCAAAATTTAATTCCTCATCCAAGGAGTATCCATGTTGCATACTTATGATGGACCCCACTACATGAAAGACGTGATTGCAATCACGTTTTTTCATGTATTTCTCATTTTTTGTGTAGCAGGGTCCATCGAAAGTACATTATTTCATGTATTTCTCATTTTTTGTGTAGCAGGGTCCATCAAAAGTATGCAACATGGGTACTCCTTGGATGGGGAATCAAATTATGCATCCAACGAGTGTTCCCACTTGAAATTTGAATAAACTCATAGGGAGATAAGTTGAAAATACGAGTTGAAAAAGTAGTTTTTTTTATTTTTTCCCTCTAAAATTTGATGATGTAATATAATCTTATGTTATTATTTCCATTATTATTTTATAATTTCCTTAGGAGGCCCATTTTAGACCTCAAAATTCCCCTATTGTGGAATGAGTAAAATTCCTCACTAGATTTTTGCTAGTATTTTTCTCTCTAGGATTGCCAGATTTTGGCATCCAGTTGTACTCAACATTTCTCATTGCTACATAATAATTAAAACCCTCAACTGTTGCACCAATTTTCCTGCATTGAGATGTTCCAAGGACTTTTGTCCAAAGATAATGGTGTCAATTTTTATGTGTGTGTAGTAGTATTTTCTCAGTTTCCAGAACTATTTATTTTCTGCAAAATCTTAATCATGAAGGTTGCAGTGTGTTTATTTCGATGTTGACATAGCAATAAACTGAATAATTAATTTATCAATTAGAATAAATAATACCATTTGTTGCAATACGATTTCAGTCTGAAATTTTCACATGCAACAGATTAACTTCTAGTTGGCAGAGATAGGTGTGAGTTGTCTGGTGCGAGTTGCAAAGCGAAACAGTTTCCTAGTAAGGGACAAGGCTTGAAAGGAGATATTGGGGCACCATATCTAAGAGGAGTATGACACTTCAGAATGCCAGAGAGGACACAGTCCAGTGCAGAAGAATCAAGGAGATCATTTATATCAGTTTTAGTGATTGCAGAAGAACCATCACCTTTGTTACGGGGGGCCACAATATCATAGTAGCAATAGGAACAATCATGATATGAAAGGTTCACAGGTTTGATGTCAACAGACTGTAGTGAGATGACAATTGTTGATCTAGTTTCAATCGGCACTTGAGAGATAGTCGCAAAGCTAGTTGCAATGACACAGGCAATGAGAATTGTCCAGTTGTAGAAAGTAAGGCGTATTTCCAACCAGAGAGGTTTCAAGTTTTCGAGAGGAGTAAAGGAGGTCGAGATAATTCCATCAGATGAAGCCGAGGGAGGCAGAGCGAATTTTCTAGTTGCAGAGAGAAAGGCACAATTCTAGCCATATATAGATAGTCAGTTCATGTTGCAGAGGATATATATTGTGTGCCAATGTCGGGAGGTGAAGGAAGAGTGAGCAACTTCAGCAAGCAGCAGGAAGAAAAAATTATATCGAAATTTTTTTTCTAGAGACAAGATATATTTTCCCGCAAAAAAACTATGTAGTCCAGTCAGCATGTAGGCAGGAATGCGAGTTGTAGAAGAGAGTCTTTGTTGGAAGAAAAGAAGAAAAGAGAGATTTCCCTGTTCTTATTCTGAGGGAAATCGATACTCAGAGGGAGTCTAGATTAAGAGGGAGCAACCCCATGGAAGCTTAGTGCTTCATGATCTAAGGTGATCAATACACAATTTGCATTGATAATAGCTATACCTCCATATGGAGGAGGAGCATAAGGCTTCAGAGTTGTAGATCTGGGCAGGGTCCGAGGAGGCACAACGTTGGCCAAGTGTTTTGTTATGGATCATTACCTTTGCTACAGGGGCCCACAGTATTTAGCAGTAGGAGGAGGATAGAGGTGTCAACAAGGGGCAGCTAGATCTTGAGAGACATTTCAGAGTTGGTTGCAATCAGATACTAGAGGGGTGGAGAGATAGTTAGGGGTAGTCAGATAGTCAGTATATAGATCAGAGCTAGTTTCAGTTAGAGAATCAAGGGACAATTGCAGAAGATAGTTCAATGGATAGTATATCAGGTCTCAGTTGGAGTACTTGCAACAAAAACATGAGATTAGATTCAACGTAGGCAGTGTTGTAAACAGTGCATGGAGGCATAGTGTAGTATCAACAACAACACATATGCAGAGTGGTTCAACTAGAGGGTTAGTAGATGAATCAGAGTATGCACAATAGGTTAGTGGACAGTGATAGGTTGTTGCAGTTTTCAAACAACAACAGCGTGGTCCAACCATAGAGGGGAGATGTTTATGAGAGAACACCTTTCTCGCTAAGAGGGAGTGTTATATTGCAGGTGTTCTAGTCTCGATTTGTGTCTAAGAGGCTAAGGAACACCAAATTTCCAAAACCCAGAAAAGGTTTTTTGCAAGATAACTTTGTGAAACACCTTAATTAAATTAATTGATCAAAAATTAAAAATTGCCTAACTTAGTAAAATTGATTAATTAATGGGAATTAGTTAAGGATGATCGAGAATTCTCTAAAGACTCGCATGGATCGAGTCTAAGATTATCTTAGTTGTTGATGAAGATCTAATCATGGTCGTTGAAGCTCCAACAAGAGATTATAAGTGAAATTCGATGGGATGGAGATAGAAAAAGTTATGATATAGAGAGTTAGGAAAATCAAGCTACCTAGTGTGCAAAGATTCGACGAGGGAAGAGTTCAAGCTAGAAGGAGAGCATTAGTGATTGACGGAAAAAAGGAGGAAATTCTGGAGAATTTCTCAATAGTTTTCTAGTGTCAGAGAGGTAGGAAAAGGGAGGTTGAAATCTTCTGCAGAGAAATTCGTTCAAGAAGTGAGTTAGCCAGTCTAGCAGAGCGAGTCGCCAAGAAGGGTTTGTTTCAATTGTTGGAGGTTAGATTTGAGTCAAGAAGGCAAATAAAAACATTTCTAGAAGAAGAGGGAGGCTAGATGAACCAGTTGGAGGTAGATTCAGGGTTGTATGACTTACATCAAGCCAACAGTGTGAGCAACCAAAAGGAAGTGCAAGCATGCCAAAGGGAAGCCAAATTATTTTGCAGAGGGACAATTTTTCTCCTAATTATTTTGTCCAGATTATTTGTCAGGGGATTTCCAGCTGGGCATCCAAATTATTATACTCAAAATTTGTTGCATAATAAAATAAACCCTCATCTGTTGCATTGGTTTTCCCTTTAGGTATTTTCTGCAGACTTTTTAGTCCAAAATAATTGTGTCGTTTTTTTATGTGTGTGCATCTATTTCTCAATCCCTGATTTTATTTTCCGCGACGTATTTTATGGTGAAGATTGCAATTGTGAATTATTCATAAATTGTTGTAAACAATTAAACTAATAACAGTTAGGAGAATAATATCGAGTAATTGAAATCAAGGAATTTTCACATGGTATCCGAGCATTGAAGATCGTATCAAAGCCTCAGAAGAGAGAGGAGAAGAATTGTGCAATTTCAAAGGGACAACTGAGCACAATTTCTTCAGATCTGCACAAGCTAGCAAGGGAATGTGAATTGCTGAGAAGAAATCAATTTCTAGAGGCAAAGTGCAGGAAAAGTTCGATTTTCCCAGAGCATAATTCCAGTAGGCAGTGGATTTTCCAAATAGAGGGTTCGAGTGAACAGATTAGTTGATTTGTTAAGCATATATGGGAGCAGAAGTTTTGCAGCAAGAGTTTTAGCTGCAGAATTTTGTAGGGTAGGAAGAGAAAATCACAAAGAGGAGATTTCCATATTTTCTCAGAGGGTTTCCAATTTCCAGTTTTTAGGAGGAGGTCTGTAATTTCCAACTGCAATAGGTCGTAGTAGTTTTGCTAGTTGGCCAGTGTCAACTTCAAGATCAGTAGTACGTGTGTCAGTTTTAGGACTTCGAAAGGTAGCGCGAGTTGCCTAGTTGAGGTAGCAGGCAGTGCGAGTGCCAGAAAAGGACGTTCAGAGGAAAGCAATGACAGATATATGTTTTTCTTCAGGAAGCTTGAGTTAGTTTGCATAAAGGAAAAGGATATTTCCAATGTTTAATACTCTAGTATTCTCAGAGTTAAAAGGAAGTTTGATTTTTCTACAGAAGGAAGTTAAAGCAAGTAGATCGAATAACCATATTTCCCAGATATCAGATCTGATGCAATAATTTCATCTCTAGTTCTCAGATCTATTTTCTGGAGGAGTTGTGAATAGATTCAAAGGTCAAAGGAGCCACTATATTCGCCGAATCTATTTTTCGGAGGCATTTCTTAGTGAGGAGTAGGATTGCAGGATCTAGTGCAAGTTACAGGATCCACTGTGAGATGTAAGCAAAGGGGTGCAAGTTTATGGAGGAGGCTGATCATGTTTCTACAGAGAAAATTTAAGGTTTCCAGATCGATTGGTGAGTTGGAGTGAGAGATCTCCAGTTATTTGAGCTTTGAATATTTTTGCAACTTTCCAGAGATGGTCGTACGAGATTGCTAGAGGCGATCGTGTGAGTTATCTAGAACGCAGATATGGGAAACAAATCAAATTCCAATTACTGGAGATAGGTGTTGGAGGAAGTGTGAGTTGCAAATCGAATTAGTTTCCAAGTAAAGGACAAGAAGGCTCGAAACAAGATAGTGGGGCTCTAGATCCAGGAGGAGTATGACACTTCAGAATGCCAGAGCTGGAAGGGTCCAGTGCAAAAGCAACAAGGAGATTAGTTAGATCAGTTATAGTCATTGTAGTAGGACCATCACCTTTGCTACGATGGGCCAACAGTATCATAGTAGTAGTAGGAACAGTCATGATATGGGAGGTTCACGGGTTCTGTGTCAACAGGATGTAGTCATATGACAGTTACAGAGCTAGTTGCAGTTACTACTTGAGAGACAATTGCAGAGCTAGTTGCAGTGACATAGACAATGAGAATTGGCTAGTTGAAAAAAGTAAACCACAATTCGAGCTAGAGAGGTTTCAATTTTTACAAATGAGAAAAGGAGATTGAGCTAATTCCAGTAGATGAAGTCAAGAGAGACAGTGTGAATTGTCTAGTTTCAAATAGCAAGGCACAGTTCTAGCCAGAGACAGTTAATTAGTCTGTGTTGCAGAGGCTACGAATTGTGTGCTTGTGTCGAGATGTGAAGGAAGAGCGAGTAGCTTCAGTGAGCAGTAGGAGGAAGAGTTTCTATCGGAAAAGGTTTCTGGAGACAAGATTAATTTTCCCATGACATAACTATGTAGTCCAGTCGGCATGCAGGCAAGAGTGTGAGTTGCAGAAGAGAGGCTTTGCTAGAAGAAAAGAAGAAAAGAAATATTTCCTTGTTCTTATTCAAAGGGAAATTGATATTCAAAGGGATTCTAGCTTCATAGGGAGCGGCCCTATGGAAGCTTAGTGTTTTGAGATATGAGGTGATCAATACATAGTTTGCATTGATAAAAACTATACCTCTAGTCGAAGGAGGAGCGTAAGGCTTCAGAGATGCAGATTCAAGTACGGTCTGAGGAGGCACAAAGTTGGATGGGTGTTTCCTTATGGATCATTACCTTTGCTACAGGGGCCCATAGTATTTAGTAGGAGGAGGATTGAGGTGTCAGCAAGGGGTAGTCAGATATTGAGCAACAATGCAGAGCTAGTTGCAGTTAGATACTAGAGGGGTAGAGAGACAGTTGGGCACAATTAGATACTCAATAGATAGAGTCGAGCTAGTTGCAGTCAGAGAATCAAGGGATAGTTGAAGAAGCCAATTGCAGGGATAGTATATCAGTTCTCAGTTGTAGTAGTTGCAACAGCATTAGTAGCATGAGATCAAATGCAGTGTAGGAAATGTTGGCAGCAGTGTTGGGAGGCACAGTGTAGTGTCAGCAGCAACATAGATCCAAAGTGGTTCAGCTACACGGTTAGCAGATGAATCAAAGTATGCGCATTAGCTTTGTGGACAGTGAAAGGTTGTTGCTGATGAAACTGACTAAAATTACACATATATTCCACACAAAGGTGTATGCGTTCAATAAACACACACAAATTACATCAAGATTACTCTAATATATAGAGTTTCTCAGATCTAACTTATTCCTAAGTTAGAAAGAGAGGTTGAGATAATTTCTCAACCATTACAAACCAACATCTCAAATATAGGATGTAAGCATTAATTCCATCATCCCCTCTTAATGCTTACATTACAGAATTTTATTGAAAACACAATCATTCTTTATCTTATCAGTAGATGCTCCATCAAGTTGCCTCATAACCCTAGTAAAGGTGTAGTCGGCAAGTTGGATTCCCGAGTTCGGCTCCTGAACTCTCGAATCAAGGACCTCCCGAAGTTAATTACTGGACAACATCCCAAAATGTCTCATAACCTCATTAGAGACAACTCCCAAGTATTCAACGAGGGATCCTTCCCTAGATCCGCAATTGCCATACTATCTGGAAAACCATCCATATTGAGCCTTACTTCCACTCGATATCTTAAATAGTGGCTTCTGACACATCATTGAACTGTTGTTCATTCTATGGATGAGCTCCCATCTACCGAGATACATGGGTGCTAACCGTTGTACTCGCCAGTTATCTAGGGAAGCCGTCAAGATACAGAATGTATCTAGAATCAGTTTTTCAAAATATCACCTTTAACTGATTATTTATCTCATTATGAAGTTCACCCTCACTTAATATACAAACAAATTATAATACTAATATTTCAAATACTAGACACTACTATATCATATCAACAATTTACTTCTCATAGCCCACAACTTCACGTCCCAACTGATTTACTTCTCACAGTGTAGAACGTCATGTCCAAGCTGATCCAATGCAACATTTCTTATAGTAGTTACCGAGCTTCGAACTGTGGTTGTAGATGTACCGCAAGTTCCCAGGGTTTAAACCATTGAGGTATTTTTGAAAACAGTGGTCACGAGATTGAGTATATCAGACCACCCAAATTAAGGCCACGCTTCAATTGTGCCTTTGCCGAGGAAAACTACACAAATTTGCGTATATTGATGGTCTTCATGATTAACAGTCCATAGGCTACCATAGATCCGCAAATGCAAAAAACACAGTTGAATATTAGAATGAAAAAGGAATTCCCTTCAGTGCTTGCTATCAAGATATCCTCTAACATTTCGACACACTTTGTTCCTAAGCCTCGGAATGATTCTCCAATTTCACCACTAGTTAAACAAGTTGGTTAATATTGCCACGAATTCCTCTGCATCGAGGCCTTTGCAAAAAATGCAATCGCTATCATGTTGTAAGCATATTTTTCATATGACCAAACATCGTCACAATTGCTTTCAAGCAGTACCGCTCACCACCGTAGCTCGTATTCTAGCATTTTCACAACAGGAACAAATCCTCTTTAAGCCGAAGACACTCACACTCGTTACGCGGAATTACGAGGATCAAAACAAGATAGGAGAGGGTGGATTCGGTCTAGTTTACAAGGGGATCCTCGCTGATGGAAGAGAAATTGCAATGAAGAAAAGTGTCTGTGAAATCGAAACAAGGAAAAACAGAAATCAGGAATGAAGTGAATATTGTGGCATGATCTCTTGAGTCGATCAAAGAACATGGGGCCTTGACTTAAACTGCTGTAGCCTCCATGCAAACAGCCTTACCACACAGTCAGCGCTTACTTTAACAACAACAAAAATTTACACTCTCTCTGCCCCTTGGCTTTCCCATAAAGGGTTAGCCTAGATAGGCTCCTTTACCATGATAGAACTGACTAAAATTACTCATATATTCCACACAAACGTGTATGCATTCAATACACACACACAAATTACATCAAGATTACTCTAATATATAGAGTTTCTCAGATCTAACTTATTCCTAAGTTAGAAAGAGAGGTTGAGAGAATTTCTCAACCATCACAAACCAACATCTCAAATATAGGATGTAAGCATTAATTCCAACAGTTGCAAATGTCAAACACCAACAACATGGTCTAGCCACAGAGGGGAGATGTTTATGAGAGGACACCTTCCTTGCTAAGAGGGTGTGTTAGGTTTTGGTGGCATCAGATAGGTGTTCTAGTCTTGATTTGTGTCAAAGAGACTAAGGAACAAGAGATCTCCAAAACCCAGAAAAGGTTTCACAAGATAAGCTTGCAAAACGCCTTAGTTAAATTAATTGATCAATAATTAAAATATTCCTAAGTCTAACTTAGGAAAATTGATTAATTAATGGGAATTAATTAAGGATGATAAAGAATGCTTTATATACTCACACAAATCGAACCTAAGATGATATTAGCCATGGATGAATATCCAATCATGGTCGTTGAAGCTCCAGTGAGAGATTATAAGAGAAACTCAATGGGATGGAGATAGACACAATTGTGAGAGAGAGGTTAGGCAGATCGAGCTATCCAGTGTATAAAGATGCAACAAGGGAAGAGTTCGAGCCAGAAGGAGAGCATTAGTGATTGAGGGAGAAACAAGAGAAAATTCTGGAGAATTTCCTAGCAGTTTTCTATTGCCGAAGGGGCAATAAAATGGAGGCTGAAATCTTCTACAGAGGAAGTTGTCCAAGCAGTTCAAGTTAGCCAGTCCAGCATAACGAGTTGCAAGGAAGGGTTCGGTTCAGTTACCAGAGGTTAGATTCGAGTCTAGAAGGAAGAGAGAAAATTTTCCAGAGGTAGAGGGAGGCTAGACGGCCCAGTTGGAGGCATATTAAGGGTCGTACAAGTTGCATTAAGCCAGCAATGCGAAAAACCAGAAGGCAGTGCAAGCAGGGCAAAGGGAGGCCAAACTATTTCTTATAGGGAGAATTTTTCTCCAAAATATTTTGGCCAGATTATTTGTCAGAGGATTGCTAGTTAGGAATCCAAATTATTGTACTTCGAATTTGTTTCATAATAAAATAAACCCTCATATGTTGCACCAATTTTCCCTTTGGGGTTTTTTTGGAGACTTTTCAGTGCAAAATAATTGTGTCGATTTTTATGTGTGTGTTGTTTGTTTCTGTAGCATCGGAGGTGTTCTAGTCTCAAAAATTTATGAAGAGGCTAAAACACAAGAGTTCTCCATAACCCATAAATCGTTTCTAGAAATTCCATCTAGAAGTATCTCAATTAGATTATTAGCCTATTTTTTTAATATTTCATAAAGTTAGGAAATATGGTTAATTAATCAGTATTAATTGAGATAAGGTGAGAATCATCTAGAAACTCACATCGATCAACTCTATTATGATATTGGCCCTTGATTATGTTTTAATCATGGCCGTTGGAGCTCCTACAGAAGATTATAAAAAGAATCTGATGGGTAGATGGAGAATACACCAATGCAGATACTCAGTTGCCTAGGTAGTTCAATTTTCTCAGTAGCAGAGATTCAACAGAGAATATTGAGTCACAGGGTGAGTAGCAAGTGGAAGAGGAGGTTAGCAATGTTTCCGTAGGAAGTCTTCTAGTTCCGAAAGAGGCAGTGAGAGGGAGTGTGAAATTCCCAGAGGGTTTTCACAAGGAGTATGTAAGCACATCAACAGTCAATTCAATCTAGTTAGAGTAGCTCGTGATTCAGCAGCCGGAGGCCAAGATTGTGTTCAATCAAGGAAGTGAGCCAGTTTCAGAGTTAGAGACAGAGCTAAGGGTTTTAGAGATTTACGGAGGCAACAGCAAGAGGATCTGTGCAGAGGTTGATGCAAAAGAGATTTCGTGTGGATGGGGAGGAAGTTCTAGGGACAAAAATCAGCTATGGGGTGAGGAAAAATACTCACAATAATTTTACCAGTATTTCTCTCAGATTGGATTGCCAACAGAACATCAAAATTATTGTACTCATATTTTAGTTGTTTCATAATTAAATAAACCCTCATACTACTACACTGGTTTTCTCACATTGGGTTTTTCTAGGGACATTTGTCCAAAAATAACTGTGTTAATTTTTATGTGTGTGCTAGAATTTCCCAGCTTCTAGCATGTTATTTTCCACAAAACATTTATGGTGAAAATTGCAATTGTGATTTTATTCATTTTTTGTCATAGCAAATAAACTATGTAAATAGAGTTAGAAGAATAATTCCAAGTTACCGCAATAGATGAAATTTTCACATGTGCGTATATTTCTTATTTCTTGATTTTATTTTCTGCAGCGTATTTTATGGTGAAGATTGCAATTGTGAATTATTCATTAATTGTCGTAAACAATTAAACAACTAACAGTTAGGAGAATAATATCCAGTAATTACAATCAATGAATTTTCACATTGAGCCACTATGACTCAATCCTTCTAAGAGAAAGAATTAGCATCCCATAAATACATCTGAGAAAAAATATTTTTCCTATTGAGTCTCTTCATCTAAAAATGGGGAATATCATAGACTCAAGTCCCTAATAGCTTCCAACTACAAATTAACCTTATAGCCAAATCCCACCCAACTCGATTGCTTGACATCTACCAACAAACAAAGCCTCTGACCTTCCTCCAAGCTGCCTAAATACTCCCGAAAATAAAAAATCTTACAATTTGGAAATTATGTAGAGTAGCTATGATATCACATTTGTTCAGTTCTTTTATCATGAATAAAATTACAATTTTTTTTCCCATGGGAAAAAAATGATACAATATCACATAAGTCAAATGGAAACCTAATTTTACCAACATGTTGAGATTAAAGTAATCTATGCTACAACAAAATCTACTATGGAGAGGCACCCTCCAAACATCTAAACAACCATCTATCTACTAAAATACTTCACTAATTTGCAACATTTATCAAAATAAGGCCTCCCTCCTCCTTGGGCATAATGCAAACATCCCAATGAACCATGGGGAGACCCTACACCCCACCATACTTGGCCCACAAATACAAGCACAATATTTAATCTAATCAATGCAATTGTGAAGACAATAGGACACATAATACATGTGGGAAGTCTAAATCATTATTTCCACCATAGTTAGCAACTTACCTAGAAAGGGAAAATCCTTATATTGCTAGAAGAAAATATTATGTTGCAATCGCTAAGGGTGCCAATATCACATTGTAAGAAGAGATATTCCAACACCAAGTGGAATACCAAGGTATATCAAAATAACACTACGATGAAAAAAATTCCAGGTGGCTGGAATATAGGGATTTGGCTAATCAGGACTTGTTACTCGACATTTCGATAGGGACACATATGCACACTTTCATTTATGGCAGCACCATTGTAATGCCAAAGAATGTAAGCCAAAGGCATTTTAGGCCATGTGGAGGATATGTATTATGGTATCTTAGGCCTATTACGGTCGGCCATGGTTATTCCCACTAGTACTTGCTCTTAGTTCATCTCATCTTGTATAAGATCAGAAGATTTAGGATGGATCTCCTAGGACTCATGGTTTAGAGGAACCATTGATTTTGTAGGGTTGATCACAAATTGTAGGGCTAGTCTAGCCCATGTCCCGTGTGCACCTATCCTTTCCACATGGTTATTTTATTGAGTTTGTATGCATTCATTGGCAATGGTATATTCATCATGTCACAGTTCTTAAACATGGAAGTATCACAATTTCCAACAATTCACAGGTCCTAAGATATTTTGCAGATCCCAATACACATGGTCTCGAGGATTCAAATGAAATTCCTCAAAATAATTAATACTTTCCATGCCTCCTAAATTTTTTGAAATTTTCCAAAGCAACAAGGAGATAGTCTCAGTTAAAGAGGGGTGTCCTCCTTTTTTGGCTTGTGCAACCTTTTCTTTAGAAAAATTAGGAGAATTTGAGGTAAAAAATGGGTTTCATAAGGAAAATAATAAAATAAAAGTTATGATTTTTTAAAGGAAAAGAAAGAAAACTAATTTTTTTAATTATATTTTTGGCTTATCTCCTTACATTAGAGAAATTTTGATGTAAAAAATGGGCCTCAAAACAAAGATGTACTACAAAAATCAACTTTATAAGAACCAATAGGATTCAATATGGCGATATCAACCATGGTTGATGATTCATCATTTTTGGAGTAAAAAGGTAAACATATTAAAAAATAAATAAATAAACTATTTTTTCAATTTGTATTTACAACTTATCTCTCTACGATTTTAATCAAATTTCGAGCGGGAACACTCTTTAGATGCGGAATTTAATTTTTCATCCAAATAATATCCATGTTGCGTAATTTTGATGGAGCCTACTACACAGAAAATGTGAAATACATGAATAAACATGATTGCAATCACGTTTTTTCATGTATTTCACATTTTTCGTGTAGTAGGGTCAATCAACAGTATGCAACAAGGTACTCCTTAGATGAAAAATTAAATTATGTATCCAACGAGTGCTCCCACTTGAAATTTGACTAAAATCATAGGGAGATAAGTTAAAAATATGAGTTGAAAAAATAGTTTTCTTTTTTCTTTTTTCCCTCAAAAACTTGAAGAGGTAATCCAATCTTATTTTATTATTTCCTCTATTATTTTATAAATTCCTTAGGAAACCCATTTTATACCTCATAATTTCTCTAATGTAGGTTTAAGTACCCATTGGAAGCGGACAGGTACCCACTACATATTTTTTATTAGACCCACATCGAAAAAATTGAAAAAGCATGGAAAAAAAACATGTAAAAACACTTTTTTCCATATATTTTCATTTTTGTCGATATGGGTCCACTCAAAAGTATGCAAGGTGGGTACTTGTTAAAGGCTAAATTGTTCCTACACTTGACATTTGAGTAAACCTATAGGGAAGTACATCAAAAATACAATTAAAAAAATAGTTTTCTTCTTTTGTCTCCAAAAATATTTGCCCCTAGTGATGACATCATCACCTTGAATCCTACTTGTTCCTTTAAAGTTGATTTTATTAGTAATTTTTTTGTTTGAAGGCCCATTTGTTAATTTTACCTGAATATTCCCCTAATGAAAAAGGGACCAAATTTTGGTGAAATGAAGCAACCAAACTATCAAAAGGCATCTATAGTTTTTTTGCAAGAGAACCCATGTCCCATAATTGTCAAATCAAGTAAGGCATTAGATATATACATTTGGGATTGTCTTTTCAAGAGGAAAACCACATATGTGCGCTTCTGAAGGAAAAGGTAAAATTATTCAATCAAAAATAAAATAAGAAAACAAAAAATAAAATGGCATTTCTAATCGAGTGAAAGAACCAAATCATTTAAACTTAAAATGCAAGTCATAGGACATTTCTAGAGAGACATTGAGCAATGTAAATAAGTAGTTGGGGCTCCTAAGGAACATAAAAATTATATCAAGTTACTTCAAGCTAATTCCAAGTGGAATTGTAATATTCCGAAAAGAAATAAACAGCAATAAAAGCACATAAACAAGAAACTACAGCAACTAGCGAGATATCATATGAACAAGACAAAACATGGAGAATGTTGAGCCATTTTATTAAGTGCTGAAAGATAAAATGAATAAAAAGGTGATCAGAATGATGGCACCTTGGCTTGCACTGAGAAAGCGTAGAAATACTCTCAAACTATATCATGGAATGGCTGCTCCCTCAATGACTGCGTAATCTCCAAAGCTGCTGGTGTTGCTGCTACTGCTGGAATAGACTAACTCTTTGGGGTTGCTCCCCTCGGAAAATTATGAAACTTTGGGAATAGGCTCTCCACCAAATACCCAGAAAAGCCCAGAGAGCTTTCCGGAAATGGATGACCTCGGAAAATGACCTCCCTTGAGGTATAACGTTGTCCTAGTGATGAACGTTGGCCTTGAATGATCTGCTGCAAAAGCTCACCTCCAACTCTACCAAAATGATGGAATAGGGAAGTGATAACCCCTTTCCAACTCTCTCAAACTGAATCCCCTGACAAACCCATGATCCAGAACTTCCTCCTCCAAAGATTGCGTGCTCCCTCTCACCGACTGAACTATCCAAGCAAGTGAATGATCCCAACTGTGGCTGCTACAACTCTCTCCAGAAAATCAAAGGTAGAACTCCTCACTCGAGCAGGCACTCGAAGTCCCCCGGGGCTAAGTTTGGGATCTCCGCACGGAGACACTGTAGAAATTTCTACATCTTAATTCTTATGCAAAAATTATTTCTGTTAATCCGATTAAGCTTCTCCTACTTATACAAGTTATCAACTGAATAAATTCAAGTTAACATCAAAGCAAAACACATAATGGATCTCTACCAATTTAGATCTAGAATAAGCACATGCACACATAGACAAAGTGACATAGTTATTTCTGGACAAACTGTCCCCGAAAAAACCCAATGTGGGAAAACCGGTTTCTGGCTGCTGGAGGGCTCTATTATTAAGAATATTTTTGAATACACAACTCTGGGTTCCAGATCTGGAAAACCCTACAGAGAAAACTCTAGATTTGTAGCTCTTGGCTGATCTACGACCAAAAATACTGACTGATCCACACCCTCAAACGAGATTTACACAACTCAGCCAAATCTAGGCCTAGAAACCCCAGCACTGCCCCTAAAAGACACTGTTGTTGTTGTTGTTGTTGTCATCTATTGTTGCCGTCTGCTGTTGCTACTATTGCCGTCTGCTATTGTTGCTGCTGCTGCTACCGTCTATTGCTGCCTTTCACTGCACTGTCCTTGCTGATCTCTTCTCTGCTTCGTGTGTATTCTAGACCCCGGGATCAGATCATCCCCTTGGTCTAAATTCCCCTCTCTACAACTGAAACACTTCTGAGAATTCTTAGCAACCCCGCCCTAGAATCTCAGCTTAGCTTCAGTGCTCTGCCTCTGTGTGTGTTACAAATGACGCCAAGCCTTTCCTTTATACTTTTCTCGTTGATAATTCAACAACCAAGATTAAATTTTTAATCAATGGCTAAGATTAAAAGAAAGCTTGATCTGTGTGACTTAAGACAATTTCATCACATGTTCAATTAAATTCACTTTAATTATTTTATTTTCCTAAGTTTTGACTTAGGAAATACATTAAAATAATTAATTAATTTAATATCTCCTAAACCAGATGAAATTTCCCAAATCCATTTCTGGGTCCTGTAGATCAGGTGAACTCTAGTCCTTCCTCAAAATTTGGGACCTAGAGCACAACTGATGCTACCCCAAATACACAAAATCTCAACACTCACAATTAGCATCAAGGGTGTGCTCTAGCAATACATCACATTTATGCATTACATGATTTTGGGCACTGGTTCTATGCTGCTGAAGCTTGGCCTCCTGCCACCCAACTCTGCACTGCTGCTGCCATTCTATACTGCTGCCCATGGATCTACCACTGCCATTGAAACCACTGTACTGCAGCTCCCTCTCAATATGTTGCATCTGTGCTGCTCATAGCACTGCCACTGTTGATCTACTGCACTGCAACTTCAGTTGTTGAGAGAAACAACTGAATCTCTTGCCCAATCTTTGACAAACAAGTTTGATGGGTTGCATCCTCATCACTGAAGCTCCATAGGCTACAGATCTGTGTTGACATCTAAAGAACGATGCACAGATACAGCTCTGCTTGCATAATCAGACTCCCTCTGCACCATTGAAGTCACATCAGCTCCTTGTGCTAAAATCTATCACATTGCTGCTGCACTGCGCTGTCCCTCTGAAGCTCTCTGTGCTGCTGCAGCTCAGCACTGCGTAAGCAGCACTGCTCTACGTTGCTAAAGTCACATTAGCCTTTGCACTGCTACTGCTGCTATGCTCTGCACTGCTGCTATGCTCTGCACTGCTCCTCCCAGCCTCCAAATCTGCCTCTGCCACTGCCTCATCTGTGATCTTTGCACCCACTGCTCCACTTGTCCCACTACTATCTTAAGGTCGCCGTAGCTCGCTTGTGATCCAAGAGATGAGCTGCTCAAGGATCCCACCTTACTTCCATGTAGCTCATCTACATGTCCATTTCACCCCACCTCTGTGGTTCATGAGCACTCATGGCTACATCATCTCCGGACACATCATCTACCATCGCTGCTTTGGAAGAAGATGCTTCCTTGTCCTTCTTCTTTTCTGGACAATGGCTGGAAAATGTACCATTTCACCACACTGGAAGCACTTGATCTTTGAAAGATCCTTCTTCTTCTTCGGTTGGTTCTTAGATGCCAAGGCTGCATCTTCCTCCTCTTCCTTCTTAACCTTGCTCAACACAGGGATGTGTTGCTTCTTGGTGAACCTTTTTAGTTCTTCTTGCTGCAGGATTGACCACAAGCTATCCCAATCTGGGAGGTCCGCTCTTCCCAAGATACTTGGACAAAGGTTTCCCACTCATCCATGACTGCATTGAGGGCAGTCCTGACTACCATTGCATCATCTACAGTTGCACCTGTTGCAGTCAGCTGATCCCTGATTGACTGCAATCTGAAGAGGAAATGCTCGATGTCTTCTCCCTTGTTCATCATGAATGACCTCATTTGGGCCTCCAACAACATCCTTCTTTGGACTGATTTTCCCTCATATAAGGAATTCAAGGTCTTCCACATCTCATTAGCTGTCCTCTTCTCAAATATGTGTGGCACAATATGATCCTTGATACTGTCCATTATCAGCCGCTTGGCATGCCCAGCATCTTCTCTATGCTTCCTTAGGAGATCTGCATCTGTCGACGTGGCCAGGGTCTGCTCTGCATGGTCTCTTAAACCGTATGTCTCAAGGACAATCAAGATCCCTTCTTTCCACACTGAAAAGTTTGAGAAGCCCTCTAGCCTATCATCATCACACAGTCCATGAGGAGCCATCTGCTTAGAATGTGTCAGAGCTCCTCTTCGCTATGCTAGAGATCTTGGATCTAGGGTCCTTTTAGAACTAGGAACCCTCTGCTCCCTCTGACACTTGATTTCCCTCCTTGGAAATCTACCAAATCAACTATGATTCAGCTTCTTCTTTGATCCTTTGACCAAACTACAAGTTTCCTTTGGCAAGAAACTCTCTGAGAAACTGATCTCTTCCCAAACTTTTTCACTTGTGCTAAGCTTAAAAATTTGAAAACTTCAGAAGTTTAACCCCACCAACTCTTCTGAATTTCTGCAATTTTTCTGCAGACTTTTTCTAGATCTGACAGATTCAGATCTGAATCACATTGGCTGGCTTTAGACCTAACCAACGTTGTTTCTGAGTTGCCTCTATGTAGTAATTACGTGGGCTTGTTAGGACACAGCGCTGGACAGCGTCACCCTTCCCTCTGCGTGAATCTCCTCTTGAAAACTGCGTTGTCCCTTCAGATCTGATTTTCTGCTACCTTCTGCAGCTAGATCCTTCAGACGCTTCAGCTGGTGACCCTTCTAGATCTGCAATCGCTCTGATACCATGTAGAAATTTTTACATCTTAATTCTTATGTAGAAATTATTTCTGTTAATCCGGTGAAGCTTCTCCTACTTATACAAGTTATCAATTCAATAAATTCAAGTTAACATCAAAGCAAAAAACATAACAGATCTCTACCAATTCAGATCTAGAATAAGCACATGCACACATAGACAAAGTGATAGTTATTTTTGGACAAACTGTCCCCAGGAAAACCCAATGTGGGAAAACCGGTTTTTGGCTGCTGGAGGGCTCTATTATTAAGAATATTTCGGAATACACAACTCTGGGTTCCAGATTTGGAAAACACTACAGAGAAAACTCTAGATCTGCAGCTCCTGGCTGATCTAAGACCAAAATACTAACTGATCCACACCCTCAAACGAGATTAACAAAACTTAGCCAGATCTAGGCCTAGAAACCCCATCGCTGCCCCTAAAAGACACTACTGCTGCTACTGCTGCCGTCTGTTGCTGTTGCTGCTGCTATCTACTATTGCTTTTGCTGTCGTCTTGTAATATCCCATTTCGGGGATATCTCTAAAACACAACAAACTCTAACCAGAGATGGACTGGGAGGGCGTTTACCAGATATTTCACCTCTGAGAAGAGGGTGAGATCTGGAGGCTACCTAGCCCTTTCTAGACTCTGTCTAAGAGTATGAGATAAACACACCAAGTGGTATAGAACTAGAATGCCCAAAAATATATAAAGATAACAGTACAGCAGACATACGATAGCATAGAAAGTATGTACGACAAATCATCCAGAAATATAGAGAGAGAATGCTAAGCCATTTTATTAGACTGAGAAATATAATGAAGTACAATAGGTGATCAGAGTGATGGCACCTACTTCCTCAAGGCAAGTGAAGAAATACTCTCAGAATACATAGGAAATGGCTACTCTCTGAACTGCGTCCCAGCTGCTGGAAAACTGTCGTGTAACTGCTACTGCTGAAATGAACGGATGACTAGGGGCTGCTCCCCTTGCCGGAATGAGTTGAAAATCTGGAATCCTCCTCTACTCACCAATCTCGGCAAAACCCAGAAATCATATCAGAAATGGCTGACCCCCAAAAAACAACCCCTTGGGGAATTACGCTGGCCTCCAAGGCTCTGCGCAGAGGCTGAATAGGAATGAATTAAATACGGCCTCAAACTCCACCAAAATCCTCCCAAAAGCAAAGGCTGATCCTCTGCTCAATCTCTCGGCTCAAAACCTCTGCAAGAATCCCAATCCAGCGCTCCTCCTGGATGGACTCTGTCCTCCCTCTCAATGACTGCGCAGTCTCTCTGAATGCTCATCTCCACAACAAAAACCAAACACCAAACCTCTGGAAAAATGCTGAAGAAAATACCTTGCCCGAGCAGGCACTCGAAGTCCCCCGGGGCTAAGGGCGAGATCTCCGACCAGAGACACTCAACGCACTAAACAGTGCTGCAGACAGGCTAAACAGCCAGCGTGCTCAAGAAGTCAAAACGACCAGCTCAATATCATCAACAATGAATGAACAAAATGAGGAGGCTCTCCCCTCTATATAGCATGAACCCCTCTCAACCCTAATGCTCACCTCCTCCAACGTTGCCACGTGCTCCCTCTTGGCCTGCGAGTCCCTCCATGTGTCTACATGGGCCCCCTCTCTGCGTGGTCTCTTGGCCCCCTCGGCTCACTTAAGTTACAACGTTGTGCTACTAGGGAGTGAACTTTTATTTCTAAAGTGAGTTATGTCTCCCCGACTCACCTTTTTATTTATGAATAAACTATAGATGGCAAAATTGAGAAAAATCGAATATTCGAATTAGCCATAGCTAATTAGGAATATTACACGTCTGTTGCTGTTGTTGTTGCCGCTGTTGCCTTTATCTACGCTGTCCTTGCTGATCTCTTCTCTTCTTCGTGTGTATTCTAGACCTCGGGATCAGATCATCCCCTTGCTCTAAATTCCCCTCTCTGTAACTGAAACACTTCTAAGAATTCTTAGCAACCCCGCCCTAGAATCTCAACTTAGCTTCAGTGCTCTGCTTCTGTGTGTGTTACAAATGACCCCAAGCCTTTCCTTTATACTTTTCTCATTGAAAAATCAACGGCCAAGATTAAATCTTTAATCAATGGCTAAGATTAAAAGAAAGCTTGATACGTGTGACTTAATACAATTTCATCACATGTTTAATTAAATTCACTTTAATTATTTTATTTTCCTACGTTTTAACTTAGGAAATACATTAAATTAATTAATTAATTTAATATCTCCTAAACCAGATGAAATTTCCCAAATCCATTTCTGGGTCTTGTAGATCAGGTGAACTCTAGTCCTTCCTCAAAATTTGGGACCTAGAGCACAATTGATGTTACCCCAAATACACAAAATCTCAACGGACACCTGATGTGCTAAAAAACACTTGCAGACTTTGCTCAACAGCAAAAGCGTGCTTAATGTCAAAAGACAAATATTATAGATGCATAATATAATGAGAAAATGAGGAGCCCCTCTCCCTTTTTATGCTTGGAGAGCCTTGCTCTCACCTAGGCCCCACCAAAACTGCGTTCTCCCCTTGAGCCACGATGTCCCTCTAGCTCTGAGCTAACATGGGCCCACGCTGCCCATGCTGACATCTCCTCTACGTTGCCACTTCGTCCTCTAGGCCCCATGCTGCCAAATAATCATGTCTCCAAGTGACTTTAGGAAGTGATTTTTATCCTAAGTGTGAGTTAAGTGTCCCTTTCACCCACTTTATTTCTAATTTAACTTTATTAAAGTAAAGTAGACAGAAATTAATATTTCCAATTAGCTATTGTTAATTGGGAATATTATAGTCCTCCCCACCAAAACGTTGCTTGTCCTCAAGCAACTGCAATGATGGATGCTGTAAAATTTTCTCACTTTCCCAAGTGGCATCCTCATTTGGTAAGTTCCTCCATCTCACTAGGTATTCCCTGACTGTCCTACTCCGCAGCTGCCTCTCCCTAGTGTCAATGATGGCCTCTGGTTGCAACACTAAATGCCCCTCATCATCTGTGGGTGGGAGCTCCTCATTTACAGTCACCTGCTGCCCCAATGCCTTCTCCAGGCATGATACATGGAAAATATTATGAATCCTACTACCGGTGGGTAGCTCCAACTCATATGCAACCTCCCGAATCTTGCGAGTCACCCTGTATGGTCCATAAAAGTGGGGCTTGAGCTTCTCGGCCCCCTTCTGCTTCATAGTGGATTGTCGATATGGTTGCAATCATAGGTAGACCAAGTCCCCTACCTCAAACTGTCTCCCAACCCGTCCCCTGTCGGCATACAACTTCTGTTGATTTTGCGTTGTAGCTATGTTATCCTTAAGAGCCCAGAGTATATCCTGACTCTCTTGGATCCAATCCTTAGGCCTAGGGGCCTTGCTAGCACCAAACATCATGTCAACAAAAGATAAATCATGATACCCATATAAAGAATAAAATGGAGACATACCGATAGACATATGGTAAGTGGTGTTGTAACAGTACTCCCCCAAGTGCAACCATCGTAACCATGGCTTTTGCTGCCCGGTGACATAGTTTCGCAAGTAGCCTTCCAGCCACTTGTTCACTATCTCCATCTGCCCATCTGTCTATGGGTGATAACTGGTGCTCGGTGTCAACTCGGTACCCACCAAACGGAAAAGCTCCTGCCAAAACTCGCCCATGAAGCGACTATCCCTGTCACTGACAATGGTCTTTGGAAGACCATGCAATCTGAAAACATCCCTGAAGAACAACTCCGCTACCTGTGCTGCAGTGTATCGTGCTGATATAGCAAAGAAGTGTGCATACTCTATCAGCCAGTCAACGACTACAAATATGCAATCCTTGCCTTGTACAGTGGGCAGCCCTGTGATAAAATCCATCGAAATGTTCTCCCATTTCCCCTTTGGTATGGGAAGAGGCTGAAGTAAACCTGCCGGATGGCTCATCTCTCCCTTATTACGTTGACATACTTTGCACTCCCTGAGATGTCAGAGTATGTCCTCCTTGAGGCCCTTCCATGAGAACCTCTCTCTGATGGCCCTATAAGTCTTGGTGAACCCCTGGTGGCTTGATAATTGCATGTCATGTGAGGCGTGCAATATCTTCTCCTTGAGCTGGGAGCTCCCGATCAAGAAGATTCTGTCCCTGAAGTATATCACCTCATCCATCACCCTATAACTATCATCTGTAATCTGTTCGTCCAACACCTCACAGGAAAAACGGTCCTTGGAGTACTCTACCAACAACTGAGCCATCCAGTCCGTATCTAAGCTCATCAAGGACAACGCTGTTGGTTTGCGTGAAAGTGCATCGACCACCACATTTTTTTCCCCTTGACATACTCGATGTCGAAATCATATGCCTAGATCTTGCTGACTCACTTCTGCTGCCTCTCCTGCAACTGCTTCTGCTCCAGAAAGAATCGAAGGTTGTTGTGGTCAGTCCTCACTCTGAATCTGTTGCCCACCAGGTACTGCTGAAATTTGGCCAGTGCATGCATGATGGCAAACATCTCCTTGTCGTATATAGCATACAACCTCTCATGTGGCAATAGCTTTCACCTCTCAAAAGCTATGGGGTGGCCTCCTTGCATCAAGACTGCGCCTATCCCCTCCCCTGAGGCATCGCACTCTAGGACAAAGGGCTATGTGAAATCTGGCAATGCTAAAACTGGACAACTACTCATCACCTCCTTGAGCCTATCGAAATCCCTTTGCGTTGTGTCAGTCCAACTGAATGCCCCCTTTTTGGTAAGGTTTGTAAGGGGTGCAGGAAGTTGGGAAAACCCCTTGACGAACTTTCGGTAGTAGGTGTAGATGCCCACAAACCCCCAAAGCTCCGTCACATTCTTCGACTCTGGCCAATCCCTGATGGCCTTGATCTTCTCTTCGTGGACCCTCACTTCGTCCACACCAATGATATGCCCCAAGTAGAGCATCTCTGTCAGCCCAAACTTGCATTTGGAGAGCTTGGCATAAAAATGATGCTCCTCCAATATGCGCAATACAGCCTCAATATGTTGTAGGTGCTCCTCCCATGTCCTGCTATAGATCAAGATGTCATCGAAAAACACTAACACAAACTTCCTCAAGTGACTGCGGAAGATGTGATTTATGCATGATTGGAAATTGGCCGGAGCATTGGTTAGCCCAAAGGGCATCACCAAGAACTCAAAGTGACTGTAATGACATTTGAAAGCATTCTTGGGAACATCCTGGTCCCTCACGCTAATCTGGTGGTACCCGGATCTCAAATCAATCTTCGAAAATAACTTCGATCCCCTCAACTCATCCATCAGCTCATCTATCCTAGGAATGGGGTATCGGTTCTTCATAGTGTTTCCGTTGAGAGCCCAATAGTCAATGCACATCCTCAGTGCGTCGTCCTTTTTCTTCACCAGTACGACAGAAGAATCAAATAGGTTGGTGCTAGGATGGATGTGCCTTAGCTCTAAGAGCTCATGAATGGCCCTCTCAATCTCATCGCGGTAGGCCTTAGGATGCCTATAGGGTGTAGTGATCACTTCCTGGATGCCCTGCTCCAGCTCAATGGTGTGCTCAAATCCCCGATCTGGTGGCTGCCCTGGTGGTATATCTCCAAAACTCGTGGCATATCTGTCTAGGATGGACTGCACATCTGGGTGTACGGCCTGCCCTATAGACCCTGCCTCCAAAGCATACAGCTCCACTACCCACTCTATATCTCCCTTCCGGGAATCTGCCTCCATCCGGTGTGCTGAAACTGTCTTTGGCGGGTAAGTGTGCATGCCCCGAATCATCTCGTGCTTCTCGGTCTTCTTGTCTGTCCACTCCATCTCCAAGGTCTCCCAATCTGTGGTGACCTTCCCCAGTGTGATCAACCATTGGACTCCAAGTATCATGTTGGTGTCCGGAATGTCCACCACAAAGAAATGATCTGTCAGAGTGTAAGTCCCCATAGTCACTGCCAAGGCTGGCACAAACCTGGCACACTGCATGGTTCTGGCACCTGGAACCAGTACGGAAAACCCATCAAAGCTCTCTGTCGGTATGCTCCTCCGCTCTACCAACTGTGCATTAATAAAATTGTGGGTAGCCCCACTGTCCACTAATACCGAAACACGTTGTCCCTACACTGTACCTCGGACACGCAATGTCAATTATTTGGGAACCCCTCACAAAGAAGCAAGGACTCCCCCAGTAGGTGCAAACACTGCACCTCCCGCTCCTGGTGGTGGAGGTGGTGGATGATCTCCTCTCTGTCCCGCACTGCTGCCTCCTGCCTCCATCTCCTCGTACCCATCCTCTTCTCTGTCACTGTCAAGAAAACCCCAATATAGTGTGCCTTCCCGGCGGCACAACGATGTCCTGGTGCCCATGGCTCCTGACATGTGAAGCATAGCTTCTTTCGCCTCAAATTTCTCCTAGTCTCATCATCCAAAGGCCCTCGACTCTGGTTCCCCTTTGGAGGCAGAACCCTCGTGTCCTTCCCCTTCGGCTGAAATGCCAGTCTCTGGGGGAAAGGAGCTCTAGTCCTGGGTAGTGCATCTTGAAAGTCTCGAGTCCTCCCAACTGCGTCATGGAGTGTAGCTGGCCTCATCGATCTAAATAACCCACAAAGAGGCTCTACCAATCCATCGATGAAGATGCAAATCATCCTGGCTGAAGACAAGTCAGGTACCATCACAGAGAGTCTCAAAAAATCAGAAATGTATGTGTCCGGACTCCCAGTCTGCTTGAGCTTAGTCAGCTCAACAAAGTGCTCCTTTGGATCCCTCCGATCAAAATGCTCTATGAGCCTTCGTGTAAACTCAACATATGCTGTCACCCCTAAGTGTCCTAGCGTAGCCATCCCATGGAACCACCAATCATGGGCCTCGCCCTCTGGGTGCAACGCTACCACCTTGATGGCCTCTGCCTCACCCAAGCCTTTTTCGAACACTTGGAGGATGCATCAAATGTCAGCAAGTAAAATTTGCCTACAGTGCATTGTACATCCCCATCCTATGAGTGCCTGTTCCCCTTGTTCTGGTTGCGGGGTCTGTTGTCCCTCTTGAGCTGTATGAAGTCATGGAAAGTGAGGGCCTCTCTGAACTCTCGACCATAGGACTAATACTCGGCAAAGTAATCTCCCATGTGAGCCGGTTCCGGCTCCTGCTGTGCTCCTTCCCCAGTGTCTGTGGCAAGAAATGTGGGCATCGTGGAACGTGGGGGTGTATGTGATGCCATCTGCTGTGTTGTGAGATGCTCTTGCAAGTGATGGGATGTGCCCGATCCCTCTCCGGTATGGAAACCCCTTGGGGTTTCACGTTGTCTAGGCTCTGTGGTGATCTTTTGCCCCATCTCTTCTATCCGTCTCGACAACTCCTTCACTGACTTGAGGAGAAGTTCCCTGAACTCCTTCTCGGCATCTCTTTCCTCCACCATTGGTTCCTCCTCTCCTGCGTCCACTACCGGAACACAGTCACCTTCCTCGAAAGTGACCTCTAGCCTCCGCTCTTGGTCTTTATACTTTCTTCCCCGGTAAGTGATGTATGGTTTTCCTGCTAGTGTCATAGACAATCTGCTCCACAGGTTGAGCCAAGTCTATGAGCTCTGATACCACTGTATTATTCTGAATAGTAATAAACAGCAATATAAGCACATAAACAAGAAACTACAGCAACTAGTGAGATATCATATGAACAAGACAAAACATGGAGAATGTTGAGCCATTTTATTAAGTGCTAAAAGATAAAATGAATACAAAGGTGATCAGAATGATGGCACCTTGGCTTGCACTAGGCAAGCGTACAAATACTCTCAGACTATATCATGGAATGGTAGCTCCCTCAATGACTGCGTAATCTCCAAAGATGCTGGTCCTGTTGCTGTGCTGATGCTACTGCTGGAATAGACTAACTCTTTGGGGCTGCTCCCCTCCTCAGAAAATCATGAAACTTTAGGAATAGGCTCTCTACCAAATACCCAGAAAATCCTAGAGAGCTTTCCGAAAATGGATGACCTCGGAAAATGACCTCCCTTGAGGTATAACGTTGTCACAGTGATGAACGCTGGCCCTGAATGATCTACTGCAAAATCTAGCCTCCAACTCTACCAAAATGATGGAATAGGGAAGTGCTAACCCCTTTCCAACTCTCTCGGGCTGAATCCCCTGACAAACCCATGATCCAAAACTTCCTCCTCCAAAGACTGCGTGCTCCCTCTCACTGACTGCGCTATCCAAGCAAGTGAATAATCCCAACTGTGGCTGCTACAACTCTCTCTAGAAAATCAAAGGTAGAGCTCCTCACCCGAGCAGAAATCCCTCGGGGCTGAGGATGGGATCTCTGCACGAAGACACCCAATGTGGTGAAGAACACTTGCAGACTTTGCTCAACAGCAAAATCGTGCTCAATGTCAAAAGACAAATATCATAGATGCATAATAGAATGAGCAAGTGAGGAGCCTCTCTCCCTTTTTATGCTTGGAGAGCCTTGCTCTCACCTAGGCCCCACCAAAACTGCGCTATCCCCTTGAGCCATGCTGTCCCTCTAGCTCTGCGCTAACATGGGCCAATGCTGCCCATACTGACACCTCCTCTATGCTGCCACTTCGTCCTCTAGGCCCCACGCTGCCAAATAATCATGTCTCCAAGTGACTTTAGGAAATGTTTTTTATCCTAAGTGTGAGTTAAGTGTCCCTTTCACCCACTTTATTTCTAACTTAACTTTATTAAAGTAAAGTAGTCAAAAATTAATATTTCCAATTAGCTATTGCTAATTCGGAATATTACAGGAATGTTGCATCTTTAAGGAAAACCATGATGCTTCTACGTTTGATGTCACTAATTTATTCGAGATTTTATGACCCATATTTGAGCTTGGAAAGTCATTCCCATGTTTCATGGAAGTTCCTTAACTTGTGGTATGGACATGGGCCTTCATTTAAGATATATTTTCAAGGATAATAAGCATTATTTGAGCCTTTATTGGAATTATCTTTAGGGTGCCATCCCCTCTGGAGAATTTTATCACCTCTCTTATGAGGATTTCAAGCAATGTAAAATTAATTATTGTAATGACTTAGTCTCTGAGTTGTGGACGATAATTCAAATTATTATTTTGGGGGATAGTTTCAAAATACTGTTACAAATAAAATTATATAAATCTATTCCCTCACCTCATTTTTTTGTTGGGAAAATGTGAGTTCATTATGCCATCTTAAAAACTTCATTTGGTGCAAACAATTTGTCTTGTGAATTGGCTACTCTATTCTTTCTCTTATTGGTTTTATTATTAGATATTGTGCTTCAATAAGAATTTCTGCAGGTTTTCTCCAAGTAACAAAAATCTATTGGATCGATCCAATGAGGGGATACTAAGACACGTGGAGGAAGAAGGTTACATCGCCAAGCCTTACTTCATCCATGTTGGGGTTAGGTTTTTTAAAAGTCTCAATGTTGGACAAACCCTCATAGGGGGCTCTTCCTTCAAGGAAAAAATATCTCTTAATCTCATAGTTGATCCATTTGGTTGAAGATATTTCACAAAGAAATGGATCCTAGTTAGATTTGGGCACCAGTAAAAATCTTTGACAAGAGTGAGACCAACTAGTACAAGACTCCAAATTTACTTCTTATCTAAAAAACATAAGACCGATTTAGAGAGTGTTGTGATCACAATCCAACATCGGAATAAGTAATCAAAAGGGAAAGGTAAGCCTCGCTTCACCTCCATTATTTAAAAAAAATCCAAAATATTTTTTCAAAATTCTACTTTTAAATATTTAAAAAATAAAAAATCAGAAAATAAAAAACTAAAATATATTTTACTAGATTGAGCCTAAATACATATATTTATCTAGTTTTGAAGTTTGGGTTTCATTCTAAAGGTTTATATAATTGTCCCTGTTAGTGTCAATATGTCAGTGATAAAAAATAACTCTTTCAGTTGTTTTCGTAAAAAGTCATAGGTAAAAAAATTTTACTTTTTCAAACAAGTTTTCAAAAAATAATTTTGGTCACTGAAAAGATCTAGGTCAAGTGTGCTGCTCCTTCATCTCATTCATCACCACCATCATTTTCAAGGTCATCTCCATCATTTAAAGGTCTAGGGGTTATGTCACTCCAGCTCATGTAGGTCACTGTCTAGGGGTTATAATCTGCCTTTGAAAATGTTCAGTTTGTCACCTTAAACAAGGTTCTAACCCTTCATCCCACTCATAAAATTCTAAAGATAAAGCTAGAATGCTTAGGAATAACATAAGGACAATTTGTCTTGTTTCAAATGGTTCGAGTGTCAAAGGTTCAAAGAAGTCAATTGTGTCTTATTATCTCATTCAAAGACAAAAAGGTCATTTCAAATGTCAAAGGCTTAAAAAGCTTATTTCAAGCTCATAAAAGGCAAAAAGACAAAGGAGAAATTCATTAGCACTCATCTATCCTTCTACCATCAAGCTCTCCTCTCCCATTGGAAAGAAAATTGGTTTTCTAGCCCTCATTGGCAAAAATTTGCAGTCATTGCGCATAGAGACACAACACTGCACACAAAATCTCTTTGTTGCACATAGGAACACAGCGCTGCACACAGAAGCTCTTCGCTGCACATCTGGGCAGCTTTATTATGCTTCTGAAGGACAGGCAATTTTCAGTTGTGGGCTCCAAAAACCTTCAAAACAACTCAGTGCTTGGCTCCATTACCTTGTGACGTCTTCATAAAGTGTAAATATCATCTCTCATGCCCTCTTTTGCTCAAATTGTTGAGTGTTCAAACATTTTTATGCTCATTCTATTTTTCTCCATATCATCACTTATCCATGGTATAAAAAGATTTCATTTGACAAACCCTAACCTACTCTAAACTTCCTAAACCCTAACCATAGTACCTAAACCCTAACTCATACATCTCATATACATCATTCCCACCTTTCCTATCATCTACACCATCCCTAACATGTCAAATTCAACCAAATCCTAGATTCTAGCTATTTCATAGTAAAAAAACTTGAAATTTCCTTTGTTTTCCAGATTTAGCCACCCTCCACACCTCCATTTATCCTCCTTCCACTTATAGTATGGAGATAAGATGCTACCCTATGCACTGAATTTTTTCCAGAAATTTTCTCAGCTTCATGATGCTCATTTCACCTCATAAACTTACCCCACCTCTACACTAGCTATTCTCACAGTCAAACATTGGAAATTTCCTATGTTTTCATCATTTTTCTACCTTCCTCACACTCATTTTCCCTCATTCCACCTACAACTTGGAGCCAACATACAAATCAATCCACTCAATTTTTTCCAAAAATTTTCTCAGCTCCATGATCCTTGATCTCATCCTCTAAACTCAAACTTTCCTACACTCTATGTTTCCATATTTCCATACATTCACTCATCTCATCAACACTCTAGGGTTTTCATCATTCCAGTGACAAAAAAAATGGAATGTGACAAGAAGAGATTCAAGGGAGGGTTCCACCTCAAGCTAGAACCCTTCACCATGCATTAACTCAATGCCTTGCCATTGGCCAGAAGATGCTTAGAGAGGGCTCAGTGTTTGAGATTTTGTGAAAGGCTCATGGAAGGGGGGTATCATCTTCAATTGACCAGCCTATTTGCTACAAGCTTCAACATGGGAAAGGTCACTATTGCAGGAATGGTAGATTTACCAAGTAAAGAAGGGCACAAGTCACTTGAAGAAGCTCTGAAACATAAAGATGATCAAATCCAACAAATGAAAGATGATTTGGCCAAAGCTAACCATAGGATAGCTCTCTTGTAGCGAGTGAAAAGAGAGATGATGAAAACCTTAGCTCAACAAAGGAAAGCTTACAAAGAATATCATGTTGTCACTCAAGCTCTAAATGTTAAAGGTAAATAAATCATGTTTGAAACCAATCAAGGCACGGATTTTCAAGGGAAGACAGTCTTGGCACAACAGGAATCCTCTATTAGGTCACTTGGACAACTTCATGAGACTAGCCAAGAAAGCTCAAATGTTGTAAAAAGATGATGAGAAGGTCATAACATACATGAAGAAGAGCTTAAGCAAGGCTATCAGGGATCTCGCTCTTCAAAGGCATATGACAAGACATTATTATGTCAGGAATATGATTGCAAAGATCAAGATTAGAAGCTTAAGGGGCAAACTCAAAGAAGCCCTAAGGATGAAAAAGAGTAAAGATAAGTTAGAGTTATTGACTGATGCTTCCATTTTTGCTTAACTTCTCATTCTTAGAGACATCAACACAAGTTTGCAGAAAAATTTTGAAATTTTTGAAGAAATTTGATTTTTGGCATATTTTGGTAAATTTTGCAATTCTAGCTATACCCAAATGTGCAGCGAGCTCATGCTGCACTTCTTCCCAGAGCCTCCAAATGGAAAAAAATTATATTTTTAGAAATATGGTGGACCCCTCTCCAAACCCATTTCCTTATAATTTTGATCCAGGACACATGCTTTGAGAAAAATGCAAAAAAGGGCCTAAGAAACATGTTTTTGCCTCTGTTTTTCCCCTTCGCTGCACATATGGAGTCACTTTGGGAGAATGATCATATCGTGGGCTTAAAAGACTCAATTTTGATTCTTAAATATGCTAAATTCAACTGCACTCTTCAAGCTATCCAGAACAGGTCTCCATTTCAGTTTTGGACTTCAATAAGACACCCAAAGTTTCCTCCAAGAGCTTGCTACACATCTACTAGTCACTGATAAAATTTAATGAAATTACCCTATGTAAATTTTGACAATTTCACATGTTAAGTGTGTTAGTTTTTGGTCGCAGCGGAAGGTGTTCTAGTCTATGGTGTCTAAGAGGCTAAGGAACATGAGATCTCCAAAAAAAAGAAAAAATTTCGCAATAAACACCTTAGAAACACATCAAATAGATTAATTAACCAATAATTAAATATTTCCTAGTTCTAACTTAGGAAAACTGGTTAACTAAATTAGATTAATTGAGGGAAATCTAATTTTCTCTAGAGATTTCTGGAAAAGTGAATTGATGGATTCAAGTTGATATTAGCCATCGACTGAGATGTAATCACGGTTGTTGAGAGTCCAACATAAGATTATAAGAGAAATTTGATGGGGTTTAGAGAAGACACACAAGATACAAGAGAGTCAAGCAGTTCGACTTACCCAGTTGTAGTGATTCAGCAAGGGCGCAGTTGAAGTAGAGGGAGACACCAACAGAGGGGTTTCAATAGAGATTTGAGAGGAGAATTTATGGAGGATAGCAGTTGAAGTAGAGGTAGAAACCAGCAGAGGAGTTTCAACAAAGATTTGAGAGGAGAATTTCTGAATGATATTTCCTCAATGATTTCCAGTTTCCAAAGGTAGAAAGGAGGTCTATTTATCTACAGAAGAGGAGGTTGTATTCAACTAGTGTGATTATCCAATTTGATAGTGTGAGTCACAAATAGGAGCTCGTTTCAGGTTGTTAGTGTTGTATCTATCACCAAGAGACAGAGCGAGTGGGTTAGAGGAGTTGTTGAATGCAAAACGATTTGCAGGGAGGCATTCCTGAAGGCTGTGTGAATTTACCCGAAGCTACAGTGCGCATTTCTGACAGGTTGTGCAAGTGCCAGGGAGAAGTATGAGTGGCTTGGGAGAGACCAAGTTGGTTTGCAAAGGATACTTTGAGTCTCCATATTATTTTTCAAGTTGTGATCATTATTTATGAGAGCTTTGCCAGTATTAGGAAAGCAGATTATTGTATTGCCAAATTGTTGAAGATTAATAATAATAAAACCCTCATTTGTTGCACTGGTTTTCCCTTCGGGGTTTTATCCAGCGACGATTATCCTAAAATAACTGTCAAAATTATTTTGTGTGTGTGGATTATTTCTTAGTTCCTTCATTTTATTTTCTACAACATTTTTATTTGTGAAGAAATGTAGTAGTGAATTTATCGTTATTTTCTATATAGTAATTTACAAAAGATAAATAAACTGCATAAATTATGAGATAAATATCCAATTACTGCATTCATGGAAATTTCACATGGTACTAGATACAGGTTGGTGCAGATCAGAGAGATCAGTGCACTGAAGAGTAGATCTAGCACAAAGGGTTTGACGTATGAGTTTGCAAGGTAAATCAACACAGAGTAGATCTAGTGCAAAGGGTTTTCCAGAAAAGGGTTTTGTAGGAGGAAATCTGCGCAGGGCACAGGAAGAGAAAGCACACAAGGTTTTATAACCTAGTTTATTAATTTCTCTAGTTATTTGAGTTTGCATATTTTCCATAGATGGACACAATAGGATTGAGAGATCAAGACAGGTTGGATGGAGCCTCCAACTTTGGTATCTGGAAGGCCGGGATGTTGCTTCTATTAGACAAGCATGGTTTGAAGGATTTTGTTATAGCAGTTATTGTTGTACCAATAACTCCCATCCAGTTTCAAGAGTAGAGGAGGGATAGCATCCAAGCGATGAGGATGATCCTCGAAGAAGTAAGGGATCATATTTTTCCATACATCGCAAAAAAGATAAAAACGAAGATGAGTGATGCCATAGTTAAAATGTACCAAGATCCATCAGAGAACAGGAAAATGATCCTCAAAAAGAAGTTGAGGACCATCAAGATGAAAAAGGGTGAATATGTAACCACCTATCACCAAGATTCAGTTTGTCAAAGATGAACTTGCAGCAGTTGGAGAGAATTCAGTTGATGACGAGCTAGTGTGTATAACACTCAATGGGTTTACTAAGGAATGGAATATGTTTGTCCAGGTGGTTTTCGGGCATGACAAGCTTCCAGATTGGAATCGTCTATGGAGTGATTTCACTCAGGAGGAGATGAGGATATCAGCTTGGTCGAAGGCACTACCAACAACAGTGACAAGGGACAGAAGGTGAAGGAGGAGCAAGAAAATGTCGCTCTTAAAGGAAAAGGAAAAGAAAAGTGTCTGAGCAAGGGACAAGAATCAAAAGGAGAAATGAAGGAGGACTTGTCAAAGGTTAAGTGTTTTGTTTGTGGTGAACTTGGTCACTATGTCAGCCAATGTCCTAAGAGGAAGAAGGACAAGAGGGATAAGTAGACAGCAGCTTCAACAAAGATCAAGGATTTATCTTCTAGTTTGGAGGATGAATTCACACTTATAGCGACACTAGACTTAGGAGGAGGAGTATGACACTCGAATATGCCAGATCTGATAGGGTCCGAGGAAGGAGTAGCAAGGATATCTAGATCATAGCCAAGGAGGGTTTGATCAGTAGATCAAATCCAGTTGTTGTTTATGTGATTCGTTAGTTGGATCATTACCTTTGCTACATGATCCCAAGTATTAAAGTAGTAGGTAGGCAGTGCAAATTGTCCAGTTGTAGAGAGCAAGGAGAAATTCCATCCAACGAGGTTTCCAGTAATCTAGTGTCAAGAAGGGAGGTTGATATTTTTAGCAGAAGTGGTCGAAGGAGGAAGTGTGAGTTTCCAGTGCAAGTTAGACAATCAACTAGTGAGAGTTGTAGAGGCTACAGATCGTGTGCCAGTGATGGAAGGTGATCCAGAGGAAGATTGAATAGCTTCAATGAGCAACAGGAGGCAGAGCGATTGCCGAAAAGCTTTTCTGGAGGAAAGATCGAATTTTCCACAGTAGTGTTGCACAGTCCAGTTAGCCAGTGCGAGTTGTAGACATGAGTGCAAGTAGCCGAGAGCAAGCCGAGTTGATTTTATAGAAGGAAAAGAGATTTCCCAATTATTATTTTGGGATATCGAGGCTCACTATTGGAGTGATAACATCAGTGCAGAGGAAACGTAGGGGCATTGGTAGTGTAACATCAAAGTAGCACAAATTGGTTCAACTACAACATGTAGAAGGTGAATCAAAGCAGCGCAGTGATATCATGGTGGACAGTGATTTCCCAAGAATTTTCCTCACAAATATTTCCACTTTCTCAGTGGAAAAGGGGGATCGATTTTTATCTGCAAAGAGGAGTGTGAATGCTCCAAGGAGGATGTAATCTCTCCAGTAGTGTGATTTGACTGAGGAACAGTGGAACATGTAGCGGAGTGCGTAGTGGAACATGCAACGGAGTGCGAAATGGACTACGCAGCAAAATATTTTAGTATACTGCGTGATAGTAAGGGGCTTCGGGGTGGGTCGCAATCCCATCTTTTTGGTAAAAGCGCACAATTTTGTAATGGGTTTTGGGCTAAAGTTGATTGTTTTAGGGATTCCATGGTATTTGGACCATGGTATTGTAGTGATGTAGCTTGCATTAAATTGCATATAAAGAGAAGCAATGTAGCTTTGAGGAATATGCTATGATTGAATGATATGATGTGCTAGTGTTGTATCTTTTTACTGTGTAGTAAGGGTGAGGCTCTGCAGTTGAGTGCATAGAGGCCTAAGTCTCTAGTTGAGTGCGCAGACAGCCTACAACTTAATGCGCAGGTTGAAAAACGGTTGTATTCAAAGATTTATCATAAAAAAGAAGAATTTTTGGGATGATATTATGATGTTCTTATGTTTTTTCTGTATCCATTTGCTTAATATCTGTCGTTGTGAAGTAGTTGTCACAGTTGCATGATATGTCAGCAAAGTAATGGTTAATTGACTTCTATGATATGTTTATGTGATTAATTGAATGTTGCGAAGTGATTTATGAAGTTATAACCATAGAGAATAATAAAATTCCACATCGCGCAGTCCCTCAAGGCTGCAGAAACCTAGTTCTGCATCCACCCATGGTCACTTTGGGTGAGACTGTGATCTACTTGCAGTTTGTTGCCGAAAGGGCCAGTGATTGAAGGTTTTGTTGGTGCGCAGTATAGTTTGAACCTAGGTCAACCAAAACCAAGACAACAAATGGTTTTGTTTCCAGGACTGTGATTTGTTTGAGGAATATGTGGATGTGGGATCCGTCGAAGAAGGAAATTCAAGAATGGATAGTCCTGAAAGAGAGATAATTTGCAGATCAAGAAAAAAAAAACCCTCGTTTGAAATCTGAAGTGTAATTACAGAAGTATATTTTCATAGAACAGTACAAAATTTTCTTCGATTCCTTTCCTATTGAGATGTACGAGTGGATATAAATATTGATTGAAATAAATGACTATTTTAAGAATGACGAACCTACGACGTGGACTCTTGAACTAATATAGCGACTCAAGAGAACTAACAATAGGATTTCAAGGGCTGCTGATTTCTGGATTGATAACATCTTGGGAGGATTCATTACTGAGTTCGTAGTAAACTCGATTGTGTCTTACAGCGAAGAAGAATGACGATTCTTCAAAGGACCGCGAGGTAAGTATTTGAAATCTTTGAAATTGTGGATTAGGATGCTTCTGTGCAAAAATCGTGTTTTACAGATGCAATTAGATTGCTAGTTTACTTATGTTTGGGAGAAGAGAAAGTAAAACAGAGCAAGAGAGAAGCGCAATGCAAAGTGGAAAGAGATATAGAGTAGATACCAGAAAGAGGTATCGTGGACAAGATCCAAAGACCTTTGTAGAGACTGACTATAGCCCTTTGTTGAGCGAATCTAAAAGTGAAAAAGAAGAAAGCCATCCCTAGGTAACCTCGTAGTATTCCCCCTCCTAGCCTGAGATTTCTCTGAAGCCATAATCCAGTAATAGCCACAGTATCGGTGGTTTCTCCGCTCCCCCTACCCGTCCTACCCCCCATCCCCCTCCCCCCCCCCCAAGAAGAGGAATGGATGACGCTATTAAGCTACCTATTTTTAGAGGAACTAGAACGGAGGATCTAGAGAAATTTTGGTTTTTATGCAAAGTTGTATGTGCAACGAAGCAGGTCAACGATGACAATATAAAGAAGGTGCAACTCGTTATGGCACTGTGTGATAGATAATCAACATGGTATATGAATTTTTCAACTAATCCGAACAGAATGTTTGGATACATTAAAACACCTTTGAATGGAGAGTTTAAGAAGTCGGAGTCTCAGTTGCAATACATCATTGAGTTGAAAGAAATCAAACAGAAACATATTAAGTCTGTTTGGGAGTTAGATCAAAGGTTTAAGTTATTATTGGATCAGGTGATCTTTGACATAGCTTCGCAACAACATCAAGAATGGTTTATAGTTGCGTTGCTACCACATATCAGATTTCCATTGATGCAACAAAAGATAGTAACTCAAGCCGAAGCTCTGGAGATTGCGATGAAGTTGGAAGCTTCGCCTAGGGGATACTAATGCAGGTATGCAACAGATCCAGAATCATTTGGCGAACTTGACCCTACAATTACTAGATATCAAGAAAGGTAAAGAAGTTAGAGAAGAAGTATGGTGTACAAAGTGTAGATCGGAGGGCCATTCTAAAGAGAAGTGCCCTATCTTTCGAGATTACATGGCTAGCGGGCCGCCAAATCCCTTGAACAAAGGATCCAATCTGTGGTGTGAAATATGCAAGACCAAAGGCCAACATCGCTAAGGGGAATGTTACCCGTTGCAGAAATATGTACAGACTCCAAAAAATATATTTTGCAAATTCTATAAATCAGTGGGACATTACAAGAATAGTTGTCGAAGTTATGACCTAATAATGGAACATAGTACTGATGCTTATAGAATGCAAGCATAAGAACGTGGCCACGAGAACAATGGACAACGCAGTGGTCAAGGAGGTTAGTGTTGATTTTGTAGCATTAGAAAGTGTTCCAAGTCTCATATTTTGGGGAGAGGCCTGGACATCAGTATTCTAGAGAACCCAGAAACTATTTGTAGAAATTCCACTCAGATCATGATTTATTAAAATAATTAATTATTTAAAAGTGATCCCTAAGTTTGAACTTAGGTAAATTAAATAATTAAAGGGTATTAATAAAGCAGTGTGAATCTTCTAGAAAGCGAAGATCAAGTCATCTTTTAATCTGAGCCATTCATTAGAGATCTAATCTGGGTCATTGATCCATTAGCGAGAAGACTATAAGAGAATGCTTGAGGGTCATTTGGAAAGCAAGCCGGGAAGAATCTGAGTACCCGAAGGAAATCGATTCTGAAGTAAGAGAATTTGATTTCAAAGAGTGAGGTTGTAGAGGTAAAGTTGCAGACGCAGAAGGAGGAAGGGGAAGTCAGCAGAGGAAGAAGAGGACAGAAGGAGGACGCAGAGGGAGCAGCACTGAGCAGCATCACTGGCCTTCCACACAGAGTGACGCAGTCCAGCACAGTGACTGCGTAGAAGGCCATGCTCAGTAATGCAGAGGGAGGAAGGGTGCCTCCAATGTGTCAAAAATTCTTCCGAAGTGTTTGGAAAATTCATCTCAGGTGTATGCTAGACATCTGCTCACCATATTTTCTGTAAAATATTTTCCACTGCTGAAGAATAAATAAAACCTCATATGTTGCATCGGTTTTCCCACATTGGGTTTTTTCCTGGGACAATTGTCCAAAAATAATTGTGTTCATCTAATTGTTTCTATTGTGTTATGTGTTCTATTGTTCTTCTGCTTTGATTAAGTGAATTCCGCAACTGCATTTATTTCAAAATTTACTGAAGCATCTGTAAATAACTTATCATAAATAAGTAGGTGAAACAAATCAATCATTGCAGTAGTATTTCAGATTGAAAATTTCACATGGTATCAGAGAAAAAGGAAAAAGGACAGAAGAGGAGGTTCTACAATGGAACCAAGACCTAACATCGATGTAGCAACAACTTAGAAGGGTTCGCGCAGTCCTCCAGAATGCATGGAGAAATAGAGGGATCATAACATTTCAGTTCTGGCATCCAGACTAGAAGAGGATTTCGCTTGTGTGTCAAGCATGGCATCTCTAGGGGTGTGGTATATTTATAGTGGTGCACTACTCACATGATGAGAGTTCAAGAATGCTTCTCAAGCTACCAGGAAGAGCAGATGATTTTTAGATTACGATGGGAAACAAGGCCAACTGTACCCCCGTTGGAAGAGGAACCATAATATTTCAAACAGAAGCTGGTAACAAGCTTCGGGCTACCAACGTACTGCATGTTCTCGAAATGGGGATGAATTTTCTCTCGATGTCTCAACTTCAGAACAAGGGTTACGATGTACACTTTATTGGGAATAAGGTTTATGTCAAACACCCTAGTTGGAAAAGGAAAGCACAAATTGGACTAAGGAGCCATAAACTGTATAAGTTACAACTCGAGTCTCCAATGGAAATGATAGGCAGTACGGATGAAAGGGGCTTGAATGAATTATGGCACAGAAGAATGGGGCATCTACATCATGGAGCCTTGAAGATCCTCAAGAAGGCTGTCATGAGAGCTCCAGAACTTAGCACAAGAAGAGACAATGTCTGCAAGGGGTGAGTACTAGGGGAGTATGCCAAGGAAGCATTTCCAAGAAGCAGGAGTAGGGCCAAGAGTGTGTTGGATTTGATACACTTGGACATTTGCAGACCAATGTCCACGAGTGCTCTTAGTGGTGCAAAATATTTTTTCACCTTTATTGATGACCATTCCCGAAAGACTTGGATCTACTTTCTCAAGACCAAAGATGAAGTCTTTGAGTGATTCAAATAATTCAAGGCATTGGTAGAAAATTTAACTAGAAAGCAGATCAAGAAATTGCGCTCAGATAATGGTGGAGAATATATTGATAAATACTTTAGAAGATTCTGCGCAAAGGAAGGCATCTAGAGAGAATGGACAACTCCATACAATCCGTAGCAGAATGGAGTCGCAGAAAGGAAGAATCAGACCATTGTGGAAGCTGTAAGGGTGATGTTGTATGATCAAGAGATGCCCAAATTTTTGTGGGCTAAAGTGTGCAATACAACAACGTATGTGCAGAATAGGGTGCCTCATAGAGCATTGGGAAAAGTGACTCCTAAGAGTATGTTCACTGGAAGCAAGCCTAAGGTGAGCCACTTCAGGATATTTCACAGTATAGCATATTTCCATGTACTCGATGAGAAGAGGAAGAAATTAGATGAGACTGCAGAGAAGGGATATCTTGTGGGATATAGCGAAAATGTGAAGTCATATCGCATCTATATTCCCGAGAACAAGAAGATCGTAGTAAGGCGGGACGTGAAATTTATGGAGAGAGCCTTCAGAAGATCTCGGGAAATGGCTACAAGTACGCAGTCTGAGGAGGATCCGCTAGTACATCCACAGTGTCTGACAGAAGATGGTTCTAGTGCCTCTCCGCAGCACAAGGATTTTGAGGAAAGTGCTTTCGAAGAAGAGCAAGAAGGAGAGTAGGTAAATCCACCCACCACCAGTGGAAGGACAAGCAGAGAACTCCAACAGACTCTGAGGGATGCAGAGGAATTTATTGGAGCCCCTGGAAATGAGAAGAGGTTACACAGGCAACCAGACAAGTACCAGGCATTGGTAGCACAGTTTGTAGAACCCTCTAGTTTTCGAGAGGCATCTCAACATCAAGTGTGGGTATATGCTATGGTGGAGGAGTACAACTCCATCATGAAAAACGACGTATGGGAAGTAGTCCCTAGACCTCAGAATAGATCAGTTGTAGGATCAAGGTGGATCTACAAGATCAAGTATGTTGCAAATGGGAGCATAGAGAAGCTCAAAGCCAGGTTTGTGGCTAAGGGGTATGCACAGAAGGAAGGGATCGATTATGGAGAAACCTTTGCCCCGGTAGCTCAATACACTTCAATCAGATCCGTCATATCTATTGCAGCGCAGATGGGATGGGAAATTCACCTGATGGATGTCAAGACAACATTCTTGAATGGGGTGATAGAAGAGGAAGTGTACATAGAACAACCAGAGGGCTTTGAGACGCATGAGTAGAAGACTCATGTATGCAAGCTTAATAAAGCCTTGTATGGACTGAAGCAAGCCCCCAGAGCATGGTATGGGAGAATTGATAGCTACCTACTGAAGATGGGATTTTTCGAGAGTGATGTAGATCATAACCTCTACTATCTAAGAGTAGGGGAGGAACCGCTAATTCTAGTTTTATATGTAAATGATATGTTCTTAACTGGATCATCTAAGCTCATCAAAGACTACAACGAGAATTTGGCTACTGAATTCGACATGAACGATCTAGGGCAGATGCACTACTTTCTTGGTTTGGAGGTCTGGCAGCAGAAGGGAGAAATCTTCCTTGGGCAAGGAAGATATACTACAGAGATCCTAAAGAGGTTTCATATGGAAGATTGTAGACCCATGGCTACGCCAATGATTACAACTGGAAGAAGATAGACATGTCCGAGGATGATGAGGCTGACCCTACCTTGTATAGGCAACTCATTAGATCATTAATGTACCTGGTCAACACTAGACTAGACATCTGTTATGCAGTGAATACCCTCAGTCAGTTCATGGTAGAACCAAGGAGGGCTCACTGGGCAGCAACCAAACATGTTCTCAAATACTTGAAGGGGACAGTCGAGTATGGGTTGAAGTACACCAAGGGCAATGAAATCTAGTTGAGTGGGTTCACTAACACAGATTGGGCTAGAAGCCCAGTGGATTGAAAAAGTACCAGTGGGTACTGTTTCAGTCTCGGATCATGGATGACTTCCTGGTGCAGTAGGAAACAGAAATCCGTGGCACTAAGCTCAGCGGAGGCTGAATATATGGCCACTAGCACAGCTTCGTGTGAGGCCATATGGATTCATAAGTTGCTCATGAAATTGATCATAACTCTCTCTTTGAGTATTAGATTGGAATTCTGTAAAATGTGACAGATAGTGCACGGACTTTACTTTTTGCTCTATCAATTTTAGAGTCGAATGAATAGATAGTGACATGTGGCATGCCGTACAAGTTCTCTCTACTAAAAAAGTCCATAATTAGGGCATTGTGAGAGATTGGGCATAACTCTCTCTTGAAGAATCCAAATTGGGTCAGACCTGTGGCATTGGAAAGAAGACTTAGAGGAATACTATAGAACCGAAAATCACATATTGGGGATCTGAAATAACAGAGATACACTAGAGTCAATATCGAGCTCATAGAAGGCAAAAAAACTAGATCATGTGTTGTCAAGGGCTGCAAAGGACCAGACTTTCTAGGGCATCAAAGCAAAGCAAGGTGCAACAGAGGCTAACATGACAAGAGCAGCAACCAAGGTGTAGAACAGTAGCAAGAAGTTCATCACATGAAGTCTTCAAGTGGGCAGCACTGCATACAGTCACTGTAAAGGTATCATTGTATTAAGTCATTATAAATACATTATTGTAAAAATTGTAGTAGTGTCTATCTGCCAAGAGTTGAAGAGGCAATGTCGGGAGGTCTAGGATCATCATTAGGTGGTTGTTTCATAGTTGGATTTATGGTCTTGTGTGTCTTCTTCTTCTACATCATTCTATATCATTGTAAAGTGGACCATTTTCCCTGGTACGAGAGTCCATTCTTCTTTTATTCTTCTATAGGGTGTTAGGGTGGTGCTAGGGTGAGTTGTAGCTCATTGGGTGTTGGGGCATCCATTTAGTTGTCTACTAAAGAATATCAGGCATTGGAGCGTCCATCCAGTGGGAGCTGGAGAAGAATTATTTTCTAGATTCTAGGAAGTTGGAGATTTATTTTCAATTGGAGTTGAATATTAAAGAATTATTAGAAAAACACTAGGTGGTTTTTGTCCTGGAGTGGGTTTCCACCTTAAAAACTGTGTGAATTTGTGTTCCTTTTGTTTACTACTATCATTGTACAAACACTGATAATAATTGAAGATTAACTAATGATCTAATTGAAAGAAATATTGATTCACCCCCCCCCCCCTCTCAGTATTTCCAACGAACATCAACGGCGCAGCAGATGCTTCAAGTCAGAGCAGATATAGTTGGTACCTTGCTTGAACACTTTCCTCGCTAAGAGGCAGTGTTGATTTTGTAGCATTGGAAAGTGTTCCAAGTCTCATATTTAGGGAAGAGGCTTGGACATTAGTATTCTAGAGAACCTAGAAACCGTTTGTGGAAATTCCACTCGGATCATGCTTTATTAAAATAATTAATTATTTTAAAGTGATCCCTAAGTCTAAACTTAGGAAAATTAAATAATTAAAGGGTATTAATAAAGCAAAGTGTGAATCTTCTAGAAAATGAAGATCAAATCATATTTTAATCTGCGCCATTGATTAGAGATCTAATCTGGGTAGTTTATTCATCAACGAAAAATAAGAGAAGGCTTGAGGGTCATTAGGAAAGCAAGTCGGTCGGGCACACTCTCAGTACCCGAAGGAAATCGACTCTGAAGTAAGAGAATTCAATTTTAGAGGGTGAAGTTGTAGAGGTGGAGTTGAAGATGCAGAAGGAGGAAGGGGAAGTCAACAGAGGAAGAAGAGGACAGAAGGAGGACGCAGAGGGAGCAGCGCTAACCAGCAGCACTGGCCCTCCACGCAAAGTGACGTAGTCTAGCGCAGTGACCGCGCAGAAAGCCACATTAAGTGACGCAGAGGGAGGAAGGGTGCCTCCAGTGTGTCAAAAATTCATCCTAAGTGTTCGGAAAATTTATCTCAGGTGTATGCTAGATATCTGCTCGTCATATTTTATATAAAAGATTTTCCACTACTGAAGAATAAATAAACCCTCATCTGCTGCACTGTTTTTCTCACATTGGGTTTTTCCGGGGACAATTGTCCAAAAATAACTGTGTTCATGTGATTTTTTCTATTGTGTTATATGTGTTCTATTTTTTCTATAGCTTTCATTAAGTGAATGTTGTAGCTGTATTTATTTCAAAATTTACTGAAGCATATGTAAATAACTTAACATAAATAAGTAGGTGAAACAAATCAATGACTGTAGTAGTATTTCAGATTGAAAATTTCACAGTTAGCAAGGAAGAGGTCAAGGTGGTGGAGCTGGTCAAGGACATGGACAGATCATTTCCTATAACTGCAGCTAGCCAGGTCATTTTGCAAGAGATAGCCATAACCCCACTACGAAATGTAAGTATTGTAAGTCCTTTGGCCATGTAATTGAAGAATGTCATGTACTTATGGAAAAGATGCAATAAAAGAGGAATGAACAACCGTCATAAAATATTCAAATGATGTTTGCTAAAAGGAGGACTAATGAACCTTGAATTAGTATTGTTACTAGAAGTGGAGTTGCGATTGGTAGCGATAAGGAGGATGGAAAGAAAGATTTGAAAATCTGGGTGCATGGGTTAGAAATACTACAGAGAAAGTTCTAGTTTTTTTATATTCATAAAGAAAAAGGAGTATTTATGGAAGCAAAGCGAAGTTTTATGGATGTTGGAGCTTCGACCTATAGTGCACAACCGAATATTGGTAAGAGAACTAACTGTGATGTGTCAGTTTCTTCAACGTAGAAAGAAGCTCTGACGCAGGATCAAGCTCTGACTCAAGGTCAGGAATCCACAAATCAAGTAAGTATTTTAAGGTATTTTCTGCAGATTTGTATGAAGTTGTTAAGACATAAAAAGGTTGTAGAAGGGCTCCAGGAGTTGATAGACTCCTTCACATCTAAAGAAGCATCGAGAAGAGAGATGTGTGCAGTCAATAACCTACATCAACAGAAGAGAACTGGAAGAGAAATGAGGCTCAGTGCGCAGATAAGAGAATATGAGACGAATCAAGTTATTTTGGATCTAGGATTTGATGCTAATGTCTTGACGAACCAACCATGGGAATTGATGGGTAAGTTGAAGCTACAGTGGTCACCTATTCTGCTAAGGATGGCAATTCAATAAAAGATCCTCCCTATGGGAAGATTACCCGGTGTCACAGTAGATATTGGAGGTGTGTGCACTACTACTGATTTCGAAATAGTAGAGATTGTTGATGGTAGTAACCCTGGTCCTGCATTACTTGTACTTGACTGGGCTTTGACAATTTGTCCATAATTAATCTGAATAAGAGACAAATGAGAAGGAAACAATATGAGGGTAATTGTTCCCTTGGATCCATCAGAAGGAGTAATATATACAAAAACAGTCAGAGAAGAATATTGCATAGCATATATAGACAACATTTATCAAATGATAGGGAAGGAACAAAATTAGATTAACCTTATTGCAGAAGACAAGTTGAGTTGGGAGAATGACAATTATTGTACCTCAGATTTAGAAGAAGAGTTGGAAAATTGGCAAAATAGGTTGCATGAAGTATCCACAAGAAGATGTTTAAGAGTTACCAAATCAATTCATTGTGTAATATTCCCAATTAGCGATAGCTAACAGGAAATATTAATTTTGATTAATTTTGCCTTATATAGTTAAAATATAAATAAAGGGGGTAAAAGGAGCATGTGACTCACTTAGAATAAAACACACTCCCTAAAGTCACCTAGGATGAAATATCTCGAAAGGGAAATAACCAGTAATACAAAGCACACAACAAGATACAAAATGCTATAAACTAAACATGAAGCAGATACACGTGAAATAGAGAGAATACTAAGCCATTTTATTATACTGAGAAATAGAAATGAGCACAAGAGGTGATCAGAGTGATGGCACCTCGACTTGCACCAGGCAAGTGTAGGAATACTCTCATAATATCAATGGAATGGCTGCTCTCGGCTCTACGTCCAAGCTGCTGGAAAACTGTCATGCTACTGCTACTGCTGGAACAAGATGAGTATTTGGGGTTGCACCCCTACTCAGAAAAAGCTGAAACTCTGGAACCCACCTCTACTCACAATACCCAGAAAATCCCAGAGAGCGTTTTTGAAATGGACGACCCCCAAAAATACCTCCCTTGAGGATCTATGCTATCCTCCCAAGGGCCACGCTGGTGCTGAATGAAATCCTCCAAAATATGGCCTCCCACTTTTCCAAAAGTCTCCAATAGGCAAGGGCTGGCCCCTTGCTCAATCCTCTAGCCAAAATCCTCCAAAATAGTGCCACTCCGAGCTCCCTCAAGATGGAATGCGTCCTCCCTCTCAAGACTACGCAGTCTCTATGGCTCTGCTCCTCCCACAAATGCCAACACCGATCCTCCTGCGAAATACGAATGAGACTACCTCACCCGATCAAGCACTCGAAGTCTCCCGGGGCTGAGGGTGGGATCTCCGAACGGAGACACCCGATGCATTAAACAATGCTGCAGACAAGCTAAACAGCCAGTGTGCTCTAAGTCGAAGTGACCAGCTCAATATGCATAAACTCGAATGAGGAAATGAGGAGGCTCTCCTCCTTTTTATAACGATGGGCCTCTCTCATTAGAGCTCCACCATCTCTTTTGCATCTCATTTGAGCTGCCAGCGAAAACTGCATGCATATAACATGGTCAAAATAGTCCCTCTTAGGTCAGGTTTTCCTTACCTTACTAGTTGCATGATGGATTTCTTGACTTCACAGGAGTGAACTTTATTCTAAAGTGAGTTATATCCCCCTCTTACTCACTTTTATTTATATTTTAACTATAGAAGGAAAAATTGATCAAAATTAATATTTCCAATTAGCTATCGATAATTGGGAATATTACAGTCTCCCCTGGCAAAATGTTGCTTGACCTCAAGCTCAGTTGTAGTGACCAGATGCACGGGTCTACCTCACTTTACCAAGTGCAGCATCCTCATCCAACCAGATTCTTCCACCTCACACAGGAACTCTCCCGGACTATCTACTCCACCATTCTCTATACGATATCAATAATGGCCTCCGGCTGTAGCACCAAATGCCCCTCATCATCCGTCGGCGAAAGCTCCTCTATCACTGTCACTTGCTGTCCCAAAGCTTTCTTCAGGCATGATACGTGAAAGATGTTATGAATCTTGCTGCCTTGGGGCAGCTCCAACTCATAGGTAACCTGTCCAACGCTGCGTATCACCTTGTAAGGTCCATAAAAGAGGGGCTTGAGATTTTCAGCCCCCTTTTGCTTCAGAGTCGACTATCGGTATGGCTACAAGCATAGGTAGAACAAGTCCCCTACCTCAAACTGTCTCTCCACCTGACCCCTGTCGGCATACATCTTCTGCTAGTTCTGTGTTGTAGCCATGTTATCCTTGAGAGCTCGGAGGACGTCCGACTCTCTTGGATCCAATCCTTGGCTCTCGAAGCCTTGCTGGCACCAAACATCACATCAACAAAAGATAAAGCATGATAACCATATAATGCATAGAACGAAGACATACCGATAGACATGTGATGTGTGTTGTTGTAGCAGTACTCTCCTAGGTGCAACCACTTCAACCATGCTCTCTGCTGCCCACTGACATAGTTACGCAAGTAGCCCTCCAGCCACTTGTTAACTATCTATGTCTTCCCATCTGTCTGTGGGTGGTAGTTGGTGCTCGGTGTCAACTCTATCCCCACCAGCCGGAAAAACTCCTGCCAAAATCTGCCCATGAAGCAGCTATCCCTGTCACTGACAATGGTCTTGGGAAGACCATGTAACCTGAAGATATCCCGAAAGAACAGCTCCGCCACCTGTGCTGCTGTATAGTGTGCGGATATGGAAAAAAATGTGCATATTTCGTCAATCGATCAACAACGACGAATATACAGTCCTTGCCCTACACCATGGGCAACCCTGTGATGAAGTCCATCGAAATACTCTCCCACTTCCCCTCTGGAATGGGAAGAAGCTGCAACAAACCTGCTGGATGGTTCATCTCCCCCTTGTTGCGTTGACAAACTTCACACTCCCTGACATGATGGAGTACGTCCTCCTTGAGGCCCTTCCATGAGAACCTCTCCCTGATGGCCCTGTAGATTTTGGTAAACCCCTGGTGGCCAGACAATGGTGAATCATGAGAAGCCTGCAATATCTTCTTCTTGAGCTGAGAGCCCTCAGTCAAGAAGATCCTATCCCTATAGTAGATGATCTCATCCATCACCCTGTATCTATCATCCATCACCTGTCCATCCAAAACCTCACAAGCAAACCTGTCCTCGGAGCACTCCACCAAAAGTCGAGCCCTCCAATCTACGTCCAAACTCATCAGAGACAATGCGGCTGCTCTGCGTGAAAGTTCATCAGCCACCACGTTGTTCTTCCCTTTGACATACTCAATTTCAAAGTCGTAGGCCTGGATCTTGCTGACCCACTTCTGCCGCCTCTCCTATAGCTGCTTTTGCTCTAAGAAGAATCTGAGGCTGTTGTGGTCAGTCCTCACCCTGAACTTGTTACCTACCAGGTACTGCCAGAATTTGGCCAATGCATGCATGATGGCCAGCATCTCCTTGTCATATATGGCATATAACCAAGGTTACTTGGGAGCGGGAGCGAAGCGCGGAGCGCCATTTTTAAAAGCTTCCGGTCCGGAGCGTTTTCGGGAGCGTTTTTATATATATATTTTTAATATTTTTTATATTTTTTATATTTTGATGCATATATGTCAACAAAAACATGTAGAATGATGAATTAGACATAAAAAACATAAAAACATAGATTGAATCATATAACATCAATCATCTAGAAGTTATAATCTTCATCAACCACGCCCACGAGTTGGAAGCATACAACATATTGACTCTTGAGTCTCGCAAATCATCAATCTAAAGGTTTCAAGCTTTCAAAATTCAATATATAACATTTATCATCATTGATATATAACATTTATCATCATTCATTTCAAATTTCAATATCTAACATTTATCATCATTGATTCATTGATTTCAAAATTCAATATACATTTATCATCATTGATATATAACATTTATCATCATTGATTTCAAATTTCAATATCTAACATTTATCACCATTGATTCATTGATTTCAAAATTCAATTACAATATACATTTATCATCATTGATATATAACATTTATCATCATTGATTCATTGATTTCAAAATTCAATATATAACATTTATCATCATTTATATTATATAACAGTTATCATCATTGATTCATTGATCACCATATAACTTTCATGAAGCATCATATTCATAATTCATAATGACTTCTAAACAGTAAACTTATAAATTCCAACTTCAAAGTTTCACCTTTCAAATTCAAACTTCAAACTTAAATTGTCATTAAATATATGAAATCAGAAAGAGTCAAGTTTCAACTGTTCAATTGTCAACAACAAATAGAAAAGAATAGTAAACAACAAATCTATTTTATCTGGCTGGCCCCTTGCCACGCCCACGAGAAATGTCTAATTTTTGTGAGCCACGAGGAAATGTTGGTCTTCTAGTACTCTCAGGAGTACCACGACCACAACTAGAAGGTGGAGGCTGGATCTGCAAAGGAACAACAGTGTGATATCGAGGAGTGGCACTAGCACTGGCACCCGCACTGCTACTAGTAGATGGTGGGACTGGCCCTGTGTGTGGCGGTGCTGCTGATGCTTCATCATCATCCCTATAAAGTTCTGCTTCCAATTCTTCCAGATGTAACGTGTCGTCCTCCAAATTATCATCCTCTGGGTTGTTGTCCCAGACTCTGTATGATTGATCCTCATTTGCCCGATCACAGTAATGGCTCAACAACCTCAAGTTGTAATGCACATAAACCAAGCTTTCAGCTCGGTTTTCATTCAGCTTGTTTCTTCTCACATTGTGTATGAAGCTGTAGGTGCTCCAACACCTCTCTGCAGAAGAAGTGTTCACAACCTGTGAGAGAACTTTTTTAGCCAACTTTGGCAAAAGTTCCATGCCGCCATATGCTTCCCACCATGTGATAGCATCAAATCTGTCCCCGTCTTCCATTGCATGGAAAGAACCGAAGTTAGCAGTGCAACTGAAGTATTTGCCTAATTCAAGGCGCAATCTAGCACACTCCTCCCTGTCAGGTACCAACTTGTCCAATGCCTTCATGTACCCCTCTTGTACTTCTGGATTTGTGTGAGCATAGTTATTAAAATCGGAACCGGTGACCGGACCGGTGGACCTAATGAACTGGGTTTCTAACCGGAACCGGTCTAATCGGGAGCGGTCAGATCTCAATGAACCGGTTTTAAAAAAAATACATTAAATGATTATTTTTTAATAAAAAAAACTATTTTTAAGATTTGCAACCATGATTCCAAGCCAATAGAGACAAAATATGCAAAGTTTGCTCATATATATATACCATGCAAAGGTGAATATATCAAAATGGCACCGAGTGCAATACATAACATCGAAAAATACATAAGCAATGAGGCTCCAAATGGCCCATAAAGTCCAAAAACAATGCTACAAGCTATGAGGCCATTGGCCTAATACAAGACTACATATTAGTGATCAACAACATGATCACTCCTCATCATGATCAAAATCATCACCACTACTAGACAAAGGATCATCAACATGAGCTACATAAATAATATGGCTCAAAGTTTGAGGACTCCTAAAACTCCTCTACAACTTTAGTAGTAGTAGTAGTAGCAAAAATAGACATCAAAACTACAAATCACTGAGCAACATGGTCTCTCATGAAAGTCATCATTTATTCATCGCTACTAGAAATGGGATCATCAACAAGAGATACATAAACATCATATAGCTCAAAGTCTTCAGACTTGGATTGCTCAACCTTATAACATGATAGAAATTGAGAAAGTTTAACATGCCTAACCAATGATTTTGGTTTGAGTGAAGGGTTCATCTCCTCAACCTTAAAATGCGGTAGAAAAATATTAGCATGCCTAACCAGTGGTTTTCCTTTGATTGAAGGGTACATCAAGGTTCTTAAAGGACTTCATGCTCTTGATCAAATGCCAATATCATACCCTTACACATGATAAAATCAAATGGAAACATTGCAAATTCCCAAACCATGAAACCCTGAAAACCATTAAGTCTGTTGAATTTTGAGTGAAACCTAAAATTCTAGTTTCTCCATATGAAATCCAATGAGGTCGAAACCACTCTTAAACATCCTGAGTCATTTCATGGTAATGTTAAAAATTTAAGTAAAAGGACGAAAATGAAAAATAAAGGAAATGTCACTTTTACCATGAAATGTCAATGCTTCTCTTACCTCCACATTAGCCCTAAAACCCATTTCTAGCCCTAAAAAAATCGTTTTTTCATTGAAAAAAAATTCCACCTAGCAGGAAGCGTTTTTTGTTCCGGGGAGCGTTCGGGAGCGAACGCTCCCTAAGCGCTTCCGGCGTTTAAAAAACGCTCCCGAAGCGTTTTTTAAACGCCGGAAGCGCTTAGGGAGCGTTCGCTCCCAAACGTTTCTGGAAACGCTCCCGAAAAGGCAGGGAGCGTTTTAACAGGTTCAGAAACGCACTCCCGAAAACGCTCCCCTCAGGAAGCGTTTTCGGGAGCGCATTTTCGAACTCTCCCAAAACGCTCCCGCACGGAGCGCGTTTCGGAAACGGGAACGAGGGGGGGGCGACGCTTCCCCGCAACCTAGCATATAACTGCTCATGTGGAAGGAGCTTCCGGCTCTCAAAAGCTATCGGGTGACCTCTCTGCATCAACACTGCACCGATCCCCTCTCCCGATGCAACACACTCCAGAACAAATGCCTGCGTGAAATCTGGAAATGCAAGTACTGGGCAGCTGCTCATCACCTCCTTGAGCCTGTCAAAGGCCCGCTGCACTGTATCTTTCCAACTGAATGCCCCCTTCTTCGTCAAATCTGTCAGGGGTGCAACAAGCTGAGAGAAACTCTTGACGAACTTCCTGTAGCAGGTGCAGATACCTACAAACCCTCGAAGTTCTGTCACGTTTCTCGGCTCTGGCTAATCTCTAATGGCCCTGATCTTCTCCTCGTGGACCCTCACTCCGTCCACCCCTATAATGTGCCCCAGTTATAGCATCTCCGTCAACCCAAACTCACACTTGGAGAGCTTAGCATAAAACTGCTACTCCTCCAAAATACGCAACACTGCCTCTATGTGCTGGAGATGCTCCTCCCATGTCCTGCTATATATCAATATATCATCAAAGAAGACCAGCACAAACTTCCTCAGGTGACTGCGGAATATGTGGTTCATGCATGACTGGAAGGTGGCTGGTGCGTTGGTTAGCCTGAAGGGCATCACCAAAAACTCAAAATGGCCATAATGGCACCTAAAAGCAGTCTTGGGAATGTCTTGTTCCCTCACGCGAATCTGGTGGTACCTGGATCTCAAATAAACCTCTGAGAAGAATTGCGCCCCTCTCAACTCATCCATCAACTCATCAATCCGTGGTATAGGGTACCTGTTCTTCATGGTTTTCTTGTTCAAAGCCCTGTATTCAATGCACATCCGCAATGTGTCGAAGCGAAAGGACTGGTGTTGGGCCGTATGTGTCCAAGGGCTAACAGCTCACGGATAGCCCGCTCAATCTCGTCCCGATAGGCCTTGGGGTGCCTATAGGGTGTGGTAATGATGGCCTGAATGCCCTGCTCTAGCTCAATAGTATGCTCAAATCCCCGATCCGGTGGCTGACCTTGTGGTATCTCCCCAAACACCATGGTTGTTGTAGAGGTAAATCCCCTCTGTGGACAGAGGCGATCCCTACTAGCCCAGATCGGGTCTAGCAAAAATCGTATCACGCTACGGCGCAGGTTCCTAATTACAATAAACCAACTTGCGAAGAAGGCCTACCTCAAGTCCAACGCTGTTGTTCGTAAAGAAGATGGCGCTCCCATTTCCTTGCTTCAGCAGATCACAATCCTCTCGCTCGCCGCGATCGAACACCTGCACACGCAAGAAACACGACAAACACAAGCGTAAAACCCGATATATGCAATTATGTATCAGTTAGAGAAGACACAACTCATGATCATAATGAACAATACGAGTGGAACCATAACCAATAGTCGCTTATCATTAATTCATATAAAGGAAAATACAACCAGGCTCTGACGCTGAATCTTCCTTCGGCGGGTCGTTAGCAGAATATGTCTCAATAAAGCTTGTCGGGAATGGGGACAAGCCTCTCTCTTCGATCGTCAATCTCCTTGCTATTGATTTGGCACTATGAGAACTATCAAAGCTCTTGCAGCATTCTTTAGGCCATGAAGGCTCTTGGAGATTAGCTTGCAAAGGGAAATGGCAAGCTTATATAGATGGTGGAAGAGGAGTTGGGATTCCTACAATCATGGGATTGGCCCTATCCTCAAGGAAGCTTCCATGAGAGGTGGGGAACTACTTCCTCTACATGGAAATCCGGAGCCAAACATCCCAACCCAATTTAGAGACCAGTTCAGGAGTTGGTTGGAGTCAATCTTCTGCTATTTATTTTTTAAAAACACCCTTTATTAAGCCTGGCGTGAGTGCGACTCTGAGACAGAACTCCAATTGGCACGCCCTCTTTGGAAAATTTCCCCCATTGCCGCGGGTATAACACTGGCTAGTCGCGCCAAGGATGAAAAGGCTATTTTTAGGGTTTTTTACAAGGAGATGTCTTCAGGGGAATGAAAGTCCATGTCTAGGGGAATGCCATGAAAGTGTTTTCAGATCATGTCACTGCTCACAGGTCATGGAATAAGCCCTCCAATGTGCGGGATGGGGAATTGCAAGGACGGTGACAAATTGTTGTGTAACAGATGCCCCCTAAAGCATGAGGCCTGAAAGAGAGAGAGGGGTGAAATGCTTTATGAGAACGTGTCCAACTGAAAACACTGCCGTCGGAAAACCTACGTAGAGGAGTACAACTGATATCTCAAATACATGATACATATGTGGTATGGGCGCAGCCATCCATAGCAGAGTATACAAGAATCCAGATCCAAGGCATGGACGCAGCCATCCAATAAGGACCGATAAAGAGACTCAAGTATGGTCGCAGCCATCCAATCAGTGAGTCATGTAACCAATAATAATAATCCACAAAATCGCAGCCTGGATTCCAACAGACAAAATCCAGGGTCTTGCGCTCCATCTCGACCCGAACAAAGTACAAGTTCAAGCATGCGAATAAGTGAGCTGAAGTCGAACATGCAAGAACATCGCTTGATTATCAGTCAATGATGAAAGTTGTTAATAGACGCGAGAGGTACCACCAATAATGACAATGGCCCTCAAGGTACTATAGGTACAATCTACGGCATGTGAATCAGTGAGCTGGCGTCGAACACCAGTAGAATCACTCAATCAGAGGCCAATGATGAAAACCTCACGTCAAATGCGAAGAACCTGCCATTGAGGCATGCAGGCTCCAAGGTACCAGAAGGGAGTCGATCAACTTCTTGGATAATGAGCTGAAGTCGACAGGAAGTGACCTTGATCGATGGTGGGCCATAGTGTTTCCCACATCATAGACGCGAGACAGAGGAACATAATGTCTTTGTGAATCAGGATCAGATGAGAATCAGAGGAAGGTTGAGACTTTTGCAGAGGTCAACTTCTCTTGAACATATCGGCAGCACGACAGTGGATTTGGTAGTATTTGACATCAACAGATCAGGGGTCATGATGACGAGGCAAAGAGCAGATGAGAGGTCAAAAGGGATTACCCAAACCCATGGAAGCAAGTGAAAAAACAAGATGAGATGTCCCCAACCCGACACGAATGCAAACAAGTGCCATGTTCAAGAGCGACATACTGCTGACACGACAACGATGCTGGTTCCATTTTTCTCCCACCATTTCTGGGCAGTACCTCTTTATTTTTACACAAGCTTGAAGAGGATACCATATGTTTGTCATATAAGTTCGTCCTTCGGACGAATCCATCCTAGTACATTTAACGATCCCTAGGAAGGAGAAACTCGAATATCGTCATCACGACTGAATCCAATGTCATCAGGGTTTAACGAGTCTGACAAAGGAAGAACTCGACGTCTTTTCATGTTTAGAGAGTTTGAAAAGACAACAGAAAAGTAAACTCCAACAGTCCCTTTTCGTAAATAGTTCCTCAGATCCGAAAAGGTAGAAAACTATGTATGAGAAAACCTCCTAGTCGCGATAAGCTAGGGTATTCCTTTTTCGTAAATAATCTATCCCAGCCCGAAAAAGGGGTAAACGTATACTGGGTAGATGTCATTTCGTAACCACTTTAACGAGATCAAAGCGACAAGGGACTCGGCAATCTTTTCATGTTTAGAGAGTCAGAAAAGAGCTGAAAGGGTAGCAACTGGTTCCAGTAATGGTGGAACTGCTCAGAACAAGTAAAGGTTAAGAGGCTGGCTAACAAGACCACTCATCACATCGGTTCCTCAGGAGCGGTTGAAACAACCAAGTGAAGGCATATGATCGACCAAGCAGATAGTGACGATGGAGTGAGAAAACCAAGACTCATCTGGAAAAACAGGCTGATAAAATGGCTATCACAAGGGGTAAAATGGGAATGGTTTCATTTTTACACAAGCTTGAAATCAGGAAACTCTGCTTGAAGTTGGTTTCATTTTGATACAAGATTGAAACAAAGATAAACTATGCTTGAAACCGGTTTCATTTTTACAAAAGCTTGAAACGGAAATAAACTATGCTTGAAAAAGTAAGCATGCCCCCAGCATGGTGACTCAATTCGAGGTACATGCCCCCCAAGCTTCAATCCATATGAAAGTCAGATGAAGTGAAGGTTCAAATGACGAGATCAATAGAAAGACTCGACTGGGATTTCATGAGAATTTATCAAAGACTCGAATTGAACGGGAACATGTTTCATTGTTTTAACGAGGTTGACACATTAAAAGAACTATCCTCAGGACACCTTGTTTCATGGTTTAAGGAGCTTGACACAAGACACAAAACTCTGCTCCGACGACCTTGTTTCATTTTTAAGGAGCTTGACACAAGAAAACAAACTATGCTCTGACTTGCTTGTTTCATTTTTTAAGGAGCTTGACACAAGAAAACGAACTGTGCTCCAACGGTCTTGTTTCATTTTTTAAGGAGCTTGACACAAGAAAACAAACTTTTCTCCGACCACCTTGTTTCATTTTTTAAGGAGCTTGACACAAGGAAATGAACTGTACTTCGACGACCTCATCATAATGAAAAAGAAGTCATCGCTTCCAAGAGTTCCACTCCTGATGGAAGGAAAACATCCTGGAAGTCAGGACCCAATGCCTCGAGCACTCTATGCACGACGACACTATCACTGAGTATAGGCACGGGGTAGGTAGCCACATAGTTGACCTGCAGTGGGGCAGATACAATGGGTGGATAAAAACTAGGAAGGGATGATGGTGGGCTAGCTGCCACATCAGGACCAAAGAACGAAAGTTGATCAATGGTCACGATCCGTCCTTCATGTGGAAAACAGACCACACGAAAAAGGGAGGAGACGAGCGCTCCCATGGCATAGGTGTAATCGCGCCCCAAGAGCAGATTGAAATCCAAGGGGCCTGGAACAACCATCACGTCCATATGGACGGTTTTACCTCCCAAAGTAACAGGTAACCTTGGAAGGATCCCTAATGGTTGAATCGTTCTTCTGTTAAATGCCAACAGATTCGGCGTAACAGGTACAAGCCGTGGTGACCCGAAAGCTTGCCAAGTAGTGGAGGATAAAATACTAACAGACGCACCTTTGTCTATAATGGTGCTGGGTACTACCAGACCAAAGGCCTGTACCATTATCTCGAAAGGCACATAAGACGGAAGGCGATATCCTGCAAATCGACTCTAATCAAAGGAAGCGACTAAACTAATCGGAGGGGCTACCATCGAACTGAGAAGGTCTTCCCCTGGTGTTACGGAAGAAGGAGCATCTTCCACGACTTCCATCACGAAGTCGGGAAGAGTATCCTCCAAGACCTCCATCACGGAAGGTGGAGGAGCAACTTCTTGTGGTATAGGGACAGGAGAATCTTTCTCCAAGTCCGAAGAATCTGAAGAAACCAGAAGGACATGGGGGGTGTGAGATCCACTCTCTACGGAAAAGACCTGGTGCACTGTAGACAGGGCCAGCTCAATCAATCCCACGACCAATGGTTGGTCGGGAACGGATTCCTGAATGGGAATTTTTGGGGGATTGACCAAGGATGACTATTGACCAACTGTAGGATCAACTAGTGGATGAATCAAAGACAGCTTCTTGTAACCAGCGGGAAGGCGCGATGCAGAAGCAGTTGAGTTGTCCAAAACTCACTTGGCTTCATCCATATACGGACAAAGGTGAATGGCATGGTGCCCCCCACACAACTTACAGGGATTGGTAATCTTACCCTGCTTCTTAGGAGCCTTACCAACACTAGCTGAAGATGTGCCCCCAACCTGACTCCCGAAAGCCAAAGGCAACGGTGGACGACCATGGGACCATACTTCGAGCACCTTGGGAATACCAGGGCAGTCTCGAAGAAGATGGTTTCCCTGACACAACATGCAAGGGAACTTGACATTCCACGGAGGGTTGGGAGGTTTATCGATGGAAGGCTTCTTAGGCGCAATAGCCGCAGAGCTAGCCTTTCCTTTATCGGACTTCTTCTTCTTTGTCTTCTTCTTCTTCTTCTTAGCCACCTGGTTACTCGAATCCAGACTTTCACCAAGCGAAGTAGAAGAGGAGGACCCAGAAACAGGCGAAGAATGGGAGAGGTCCACCTTGGAATCAACATGATGTTGTTTAGGTGGAGGAACTGATTGAACAGTAGCTGAGACATTCGGGACCACAGAGGTTGAAAACAACCAAACAGGCAACCCAACAGTTAACCCGGGAAGGGACAACGTTGCCATGTAAGGAGCACCAACATTCCCAAATGGAGGAAAATGACCAAGATTCCCATCAGAGGGGATTCCTTGTTTGGTGAACTCCGGAAAAGTTGCCATAAGAAACAACTGTAGAACAACACCCTAAGGAAACTAACTTGAACCAGGAATATTTCGTGGGCAGTTAATTTTTAAAACATTGAAATAAAACTCTACCGTTTCATCTTTTAAGAGTCGAGAAACAGGCAAAAGGTGACTCTATCGCTTTCAAATTGGAAACAAGCATGAAAGGACAAGCGCTTGATGACCTTTTCAAATTTAAAGAGTCAGAAAAGATCAAAATGACTACTCTGGAATTCTAGGCAAAGGGTGTACCAAATAACTGTGAACTGCAATATACTCCTTGGTTTCAAAATGAAAGAGAAATCAACCAAGGACTTGACGTACGTGCAGGAAATCTCCCCGAATGCTGTGTCCGGTGTATCACGGGTATAAGGCGGCAGACTCAGCTTCCTATGGATAAAGGATAGAAACATAGTAGGGTCTCCCTTTATATACGCGACGGTACGGGGAGCACAAGTCCGTACTAGTGTTGTCTAAAGCCAAGAGGCGAACGACAGCTACTAGGTTTAAAGACGCCGGAACACGTCTCTAGCCTAGACCTCTAAATATTTCGTTAATGTTTCAATGTTGCCTTAGTGTAAATTGAATGAATTTTCATGTTTATCTTCAATTATGTTTTAATTTTCAGGCCCTAGCGAGTGTTATGTCTCAAAATCTCTTAAATGCATACTGCATGCCACAGTATATCATTTCATTCGATGAAAGCTAATTACGAGAGAGTTAAGAGCTTTTCACACAACAACAAAATGATCAGAAAACAACTAATGATATCTCTAATGCAGCTAATGGAAACTAAAAGCTTTTCTTTCAAAGTTACTAATCACTAATAACACTGAAAAGATTTAATTCACACTAACTAATCCAAAGCAAAAGAGATTTTTTGTATTTTCAATGTTTAAGGGCAAAATGCACTAACAAAATGAAAACTAATGAGACAAGCAATTTGAGAGGCGATAGCAAAAGAGAAAAACAACCAAATTTCACTCAATGAAAGCACACAATCAGACCTCAAATCGACAAAAATTCCCTCAAATCAAAAGACACCCAAAACTCGAATGAACCATGTAATCTAGGCCCAAAACGAGACAAGGCAGAATTTGAATGAAGAAGGAGCCAATCACTCAAATAATGCAATAAAACAATAGACAACCACCTAACGAATGCAGAGAAGCAATCACAAAGCTGACTGAACAGACAGAAACTACAAACTCCCAAGGGAGGCTCGACACACAATAGCACTTAGATGCCCTAGGGCTAAAATGTAAAATCAATAGAAACGGGCAAACAACGAAAGGAAGAAGGTCACAGTCAGTCAAACAAGGCTCCATAACACTCAAGCAGTCGTAAAAATGAAACCAAGACCACAGATCAAGCTTAGAAAGCTCAAAACCAAGCAAATCCTAGCATCTTTCAGCATTGGTGTGACTGTCAGGCTGAAACTAGCGCCATAACAGGATTGCGTAGGTAGTAAACTGGCAACTAGCGCCAATTGGTGCGACTGTCAGGCTATTAAGCGCGCCAGTCAAGTTTGCTATGTAAAAAATAAAAATAAGCAATCCAAGAAGCAGACCAGTGATGTTGGAGCTCAAACCAAAAGCCAAACTCACGAAAAGAGCCAGCCAAAAGAGCTGATCAAGCAGGCAAAGTCAAGAATCGACCGAAAGACAAGACAATACTCCAAGTGTTCAGTTCATAAACTAAACCGGAGATCGACTGAAGCAGCATTCATCTACTTTCTCTAATGCAGAGCAAGAGCGTTTCGAAGGCTATCTGGCTAACTTCAGGCTCCGTCTGTAGTTTATAAAGCAAACAACAAGCTAACTCCCCAGTGGAGTCGCCAATTTGTTGTAGAGGTAAATCCCCTCTGTGGACAGAGGCAATCCCTACTAGCCCAGATTGGGTCTAGCAACAATCGTATCATGCTATGGCGCAGGTTCCTAAATACAATAAACCAACTTGCGAAGAAGGCCTACCTCAAGTCCAACGCTATTGTTCGTAGAGAAGATGGCGCTCTCGTTTCCTTGCTTCAACAGATCACAATCCTCTCGCTCACTGCGATCGAACACCTGCACACGCAAGAAACACGACAAACACAAGCGTAAAACCCGATATATGCAATTATGTATCAGTCAGAGAAGACACAACTCATGATCATAATGAACAATACGAGTGGAACCATAGCCAATAGTCGCTTATCATTAATTCATATAAAGGAAAATACAACCAGGCTCTGACGCTGAACCTTCCTTCGGCGGGTCGTCAGCGGAATACGTCTCAGTAAAGCTTGTCGGGAATGGGGACAAGCCTCTCTCTTCGATCATCAATCTCCTTGCTATTGATTTGGCACTATGAGGACTATCAAAGCTCTTGCAACATTCTTTAGGCTATGACGGCTCTTGGAGATTAGCTTGCAAAGGGAAATGGCAAGCTTATATAGATGGTGGAAGAGGAGTTGGAATCCCTACAATCATGGGATTGGCCCTATCCTCAAGGAAGCTTCCATGAGAGGTGGGGAACTACTTCCTCTACATGGAAATCCGGAGCCAAACGTCCCAACCCAATTTAGAGACCAGTTCAGGAGTTGGTTGGATTCAATTTTCCGCCATTTATTTTTAAAAAACACCCTTTATTAAGCCTGGCGCGAGTGCGACTCTGAGACAGAGCGCCAATTGGCGCACCCTCTTTGGAAGATTTCCCCCATTGGCGCAGGTATAACACTGGCTAGTCGCGCTAAGGATGAAAAGGATATTTTTAGGGTTTTTCACAAGGAGATGTCTTCAGGGGAATGAAAGTCCATGTCTAGGGGAATGCCATGAAAGTGTTTTCAGATCATGTCCCTGCTTACAGGTCATGGAATAAGCCCTCCAATGTGCGGGACAGGGAATTGCAGGGACGGTGACAAATTGCTGTGTAATAGTGGCATACTTGTCAAGGATGGTTTGAATCTCTGGATGAACTGTCTGCCCGGTAGTCCCTGCCTCTGATGCATGCAGCTCTACTGCCCACTCTATGTCTCCCTTCTGGAAGTCTGCCTCCATCCGGTGAGCTGAAATAGTCTGAGGTGGATAAGTGTGCATTCCCCGTATCTTCTCATGCTTCCTGGTCTTCTTATCATCCCACTCCATCTCCAAGGCCTCCCAATCTGTGGTGACCTTCCCTAGAGTGATTAGCCACTGCACACCCAATACCACATTGGTATCCAGTATGTTAACCATGAAAAAGTGGTCAGTCACTGTGTAGGTGCCCATCGTCACTACCAGCTCTGGAACATATCTGGCACACTGCATCGTCTAATCTCTTGGGACCAACACTGAAAATCCATCGAAGCTCTCTGTCGGTATGCCTCTCTGCTCTACCATCTGTGCATCGATGAAGTTGTGGGTTGCCCCACTGTCCACCAGTACTGATACTCGCTGTCCCTGTACTGTCCCTCGGACACGCAACATCAGATACTTGGGTACTCCCCGTAATGCTGCAAGGGTCCCCCCTGTGGGTGCAAAGGCTGCACCTCCTGCTCCTGGTGGTGGAGGTGGCAAATGGTCTTGCGCTGCATGGCTGCCCCCTGCCTACACGTCATCATACTCATCCTCTTCCCCGCTGCTCTCGGAGAAGACCTCAATAAAGTGTGCTTTGCCCGCAGCACATCTGTGTCCTGGTGCCCACGGCTCCTGACATGTGAAACACAACCTCTTCTTCTTCAACTCCCTCCTGGCATCATCATCTAACTGTCCGCTACCCGGATTCCCCTTTCGAGGCGGAATCCTCACTTCCTTCTCCTTAGGCTGGAAAGCCTGTCTCTAGGGGTAAGGCGTCCTGGTCCTGAGTAAGGCATCCTACAAATCCCGGGTCCTACCAATTGCATCATGGAGTGTGGTTGGTCTAGTGGATCTGACCAATCCCCGGAGCGACTCTGCTAACCCCTCAATGAACATATAAATCATCCGTGCCGCGGATAGATTTGGCACGATCACTGAAAGTCTCAGGAAATCTGAGATATAAGTATCTGGGCTCCCGGTCTACTTGAGCCTCGTCAGCTCAACAAAGTGCTCCTCCGGATCCCTCCAATCAAACCTCTCTATCAATCTCCGGGTGAACTCAGCATATGTAGTCATTGTCGAATGCCCGAGTGTAACCATCCCATGGAACCACCAATCCTAAGCCTCGCCATCTAGATGCGGTGCTGCCACCTTGATGGCCTCCGTCTCCGCCATCTGGTTGAGCTGGAAGTATATATCCAGCTTCTACACCCATGCCTTTGTCGAATTGTTTGATGAACCATCAAACGTGGGCAAATGGAACCTACTCACTGTACGCTGAGTGTCTCCCTCATGATAATGTCGGTGCCCTGTGATGGTTGCGGGGTCTGCTGTCCTGTTGGAGCTGAACAAAATCTCTGAATGAAAGGGCATCCTTGAACTCCTGCCCATATGCCTGATACTCAGCAAAATAATCACCCATGTGGCCAGGCTCTGGCTCCTGCTGTGCTCCTACCCCAGTGTCTGCACCCAGAAAAGTGGGCATAGTGGAATGTGTGGGGGCATGTGATGCCATGTGCTGAGTGGCATCATGCTCCTGCAAATGGTGGGATGTGCCTGATCCCTCGCCAATCTGAAAACCCCTTGGGGTTTCACGCTGTCTAGCCTCCACAGCAGTGAATCTCTTCCCCATCACCTCAATCCGCCTCGACAGATCCTGTACTGAATTGAGGAGCATTTCCCCAAACTTCTTTGCATCACTATCATCTGCCATTGGATCCTCTTGTTCTGCTTCCACTACTGGAACGCAGTCACCCTCTTCGTAGGTGATTTGCAACCTACGGTCTCTGTCACGGTACTTCCTACCCCTGTAGCAAATGTACGGCTTCTCTCCCGGTGTCATAGACAACTTGCTCCACAGGCTGAGCTAGGTCTATGAGCCCTGATACCACTGTAATATCCCGAAAGGGAAATAACCAGTAATACAAAGCACACAACAAGATACAAAATGCTATAAACTGAACATGAAGCAGATACACATGAAATAGAGAGAATACTGAGCCATTTTATTATACTGAGAAATAGGAATGAGTACAAGAGGTGATCAGAGTGATGGCACCTCGACTTGAACCAGGCAAGCATAGGAATACTCTCAGAATATCGATGGAATGGTTGCTCTCGGCTCTGCGTCCAAGCTGCTGGAAAACTGTTGTGCTGCTGCTATTGCTGGAACAAGATGAGTATTTGGGGCTGCTCCCCTACTTAGAAAAATCTGAAACTCTAGAACCTGCCTCTACTCACAATACCCAAAAAATCCCAGAGAGCGTTTCTGAAATGGACGACCCCCGAAAATACCTCCCTTGAGGATCTACGCTATCCTCCTAAGGGCCATGCTAGTGCTGAATGAAATCCTCCAAAATATGGCCTCCCACTTTGCCAAAAGTCCCCAATAGGCAAGGGTTGGCCCCTTGCTCAATCCTCCGGCCAAAATCTTCCAAAATAGTGCCACTCCGGAGCTCCCTCAAGATGGACTGCGTCCTCCCTCTCAAGACTGTGCAGTCTCTATGGCTCTGCTCCTCCCACAAATTCCAACACCGATCCTCCTGCGAAATACGAATTAGACTACCTCACCCGAGCAAGCACTCAAAGTCTCCTGGGGCTGAGGGTGGGATCTCCAAACGGAGACACCCGATGCACTAAACAGTGCTGCAGACAAGCTAAACAACCAGCATGCTCTAAGTCGAAGTGACCAGCTCAATATGCATAAACTCGAATGAGAAAATGAGGAAGCTCTCCTCCTTTTTATAACGATGGGCCTCTCTCAACCCTAGGCCCAACCATCTCCTACGTTGCCTCCATTTGGCCCATGTTGCCAACTCAACTGTGCTGGCCATGCTCATGCAGTCCAAGTGGGTCCCTCTTCACGTGGTCACTTGGCCCCCTTGGCCCACCTTGGTCACAACGTTGATTTCACTAGGTGACTTTAGGGAGTGAACTTTATTCTAAGTGAGTTATATCCCCCTCTTACTCACTTTTATTTATATGTTAACTATAGAAGGCAAAATTGATCAAAATTAATATTTCCAAATAGCTATCGCTAATTGGGAATATTACATAGGAGACATAACGTTGTGGACAAGGTCGGCCAAGGGGGCCAAGTGACAGTGAAGGGGGTGACACGCTTAGGCAGCGTGGGCCTAGCCAGTGCAGATGAGTTGGCAGCGTGGGCCAAAGAAAGACAGCGTGGACGTGGTGGGGCCAAGGAGAGAGTGAGGCTCACCAAAGATAAATAGAGAGGAGGATACCTCATTTCTCTCATTGATGATTATGTATTTTGGAGTTTGTCTCTAGACATTGAGCACGCTTGCTGTTTAGCTAGTCTGCACGTACTGTTCAGTACACCGGGTGTCTCCGTGCAGAGATCCCAACCTCAGCCCCGGGAGACTTCGAGTGCTTGCTCGGGTGAGGAGTCCTACCATATTTTGCAGGGAGATATCGAAGCTTCAGCCATTGAGGAGCATTCCTTGGAGAGACTCCACATTCTTGGAGAGGGAGGACGCAGTTCTAGTTGGGGAAGTTCCAGATTGAGGTTATTTCGGTGGATTCGGACCGGAGGATTAGGGAAGGGATCAGCCCTTACCTATTGGAGACATTTTGCAGAGGGAGAGGCAGTATTTTGCAGTGTTGCCTTCAGGGTCATCATTTTCCCTTGAGGGATAGCATAGTGCCTCAAAGGAGGTATTTTCCGGGGTCAGCCATTCTTGAAAAACTCTCTGGGCTTTTCTGGGTATTGGGAGTAGAGGTCGTTCCCAGAGTTTCATCATTTTTTGAGTTGGGGAACAGCCCCTAAGACTCGTTTCATTCCAGCAGTTGCAGCGGCATGACAACATTTCTAGCAGCTTGGAGACTATGCAGTTGATAGAGGGAGTAGCCATTCCACACATTGTTCTGAGAGTATTTCTACGCTTGCCTTGTGCAAGTCGAGGTGCCATCATTCTGATCACCTTTGTACTTATTTCTTATTTCTCAGTATTAATAAAATGGCTCAGCGTTCTCCATATTGTGTATTTTGTCTCATGGTTTGTCTCTAGTTGTTGTGTACCTTGTTTGTGTGCTTTATATTACTGTTTATTTCCCTTCAAGATATTACACATTGTATGACATCTGATGTATGTAACCTGGCTTCTTATGATGGCATATGAGATGTGAATACTTTTCTCAATGATTATGAAGAACAGGTTCAAGAAAATCAAAGGTTGTTGGCCTTGGATGTAGCCCTGAAAGCTACCCCTTCTAGATGGTGGAATGCACATCAGAAGAATATAGGAGGTTGGCAGGAATGTCGAATATTATTGTGGATAAGGTTTTGACAGATAGAAACAAAAATGGAGATAAAATATGATGGTCAAACTAATCCTAGGGAGCATAACCAGCTATGCACTTCAGCATGGAAGGAGATTCCACAGCAGGAGTGGGTACATGGCTTCATTCATATATTGGAGACAATTCCTAAGAACTGGTACCTGGAAACATAACTTCGACATGTGACCGAGAATTGGGCAGACATGGTTGATGGCTTCATATTAACATTTAGCTTTGTAGATGGTTTCCCACACATAGATTTGGTTCTTCAAGCAGTCAAGAAGAATATTTTTTTAAATGTCACCTCAGTGACATGGCAGTAACCTTATTGGGCTACGCAGATAGAACATGCAATGGAATGCTATAATATTATCGCAGATGGAAAATAAGATCCTCGCAACATCGACATAGAAGAATCAGAAGGATAATTGGAAGTGACTAGACTTGAGAGACAGATACCATAAATAACGAATCCATTGAAGACTAAGAAGGCAAACATAGGATCAGAGGAGGATCCCAAGTTTGCAACTATATGAGATTACTAGGATGAAGAAACAGTTAGTAAAGTTACAAAGTTACTTCATGAATATCAAGAAGTGTTTCCTACCAATTTTTCAGAGATGAAGGGTATAATAGGAGATCTAGGAGTCATGAAGATTCCTTTGAAGCCTGATGTGAAGCCAGTCAAACAAAGACCTTACAGACTGAGCCCGAAGTATAAGGAGAAAGTTAAAGTGTAACTTGATAAGATGATAGCAATAGGGATTATTGAACCTGTCGAAGAATCAGAATGGGTGTGTCCTATGGTGGTGCAAGAGAAGAAGACTCAAGGAGAGATTAGGATCTGTGTTGATCTAAGGAAGTTGAATGATGCATGTCTACATGATCCCTTCCCTACCCCTTTCACAGATGAAGTGTTGGAAAATGTGGGAGGATAGGAAGCTTACTCATTTACAGATGGATTCTCAGGGTATCATCAGATTAAGATTTCACCTAAAGATCGACATAAGACCACATTTGCTATAGAATGGGGCTCATATCAATACACAGTGATGCATTTTGGATTGAAAAATGCTCCTGCTATATTTTCTAGGGTGGTGATTACAACTTTTAAGGAGTACATTCACAAGTTTTTGGAGGTATATTTTGATGATTGGACAATATTTGAATTATTGAGAAAAAAATGTGGGAAGTTTGAGACTTATGCTCAACACATGAAGAAAGTAACAAATATCTTTGAACTTAAAGAAGTGCATACTTTTTACACCCTTCAGAATATTATTGGGACATACTGTTTGAAAGCAAGGACTAATGGTGGACCCTGCGAAGATTGCTATCATTGTGAACTTGGATCCACCTAAGACGATCAGACAACTTCACACTACGTTGGGACATACTTGGTATTACAGGAAGTTTATCAACGGGTATGCGCAAATCATTGCACCTATGAAGAAATTGTTGAAGAAGGATGTAACTTTTCAGTGGGATGAAGAATGTCAGAAGAGCCTCGACATAGTGAAGGAAAATATGTTAGCTGCACCTATACTAGTATTCCCTGATTGGAACAAGGACTTTCATGTTCATGTGGATGCCTCTTGTATAGATTTGGGTGTGGTGCTGACACAACTTGGTGAAGGAGAGATTGATCATCCTATATATTTTGCAAGTAGGAAGTTATTTACCGCAGAAAATAATTACACCACTACAGAAAGGGAAGGACTGGTCATGGTGTATGCTTTGCAGAAGTTTAGACATTATTTGTTGGGGTCACATTTTAAGATGTTTACAAATCATTCTGCATTGAAGTATTTGGTTAATAAGTCTAACTTAGGAGGAAATATTTGCATATGGTTGTTGTTATTCCACGAGTATGACTTTGAGATCATTGTTAAACCACGGAGGCTGAATGTAGGACCCGACCATCTGTCAAGTTTGGAAGTAGGAGAAGAACCAACCAGCATAGAAGAAAATCTCTCTGATGTGCAGTTATTTGCAATCAGAGTATCAGATGACCATTTTTCAGATATCATTCAGTTTTTGACCATAGGAATGACTCCATTAGAGTATACTACGCAAAAAAAGAAAGATTTTGTGGTTAAGGAAGCTAACTTTTCAATAATAGCAGAACACTTATATAAGATGGGACCAGATGAGATATTATGCATATATTTTCCTGAACATGAAAGACAAATGATTCTAGCAGAGGCTCATGGAGGCGTAGCTAGTGGACATTATGCAGGAAAAGATACTGCACAAAATATTTTGAGAGGAGGATTACGGTGGCCTACGCTACATAAGTATGCAAAGGAGTATTGCAAAGCATGTGATGTATGTCAAAGAACATGGAAGCCTTCTAGAAGAGATTAAATGTCATTGGTACCACAAGTAACATTGCAGGATTTTGATAAGTGGGCCATTGATTTTGTGGGACCAATCAACTACCTAGAAAGAGGATTATTGCAAGGTACATAATTACAACAACTGATTACTTGACAAGATGGGCCGAAGCACAACCAGTAAGGGACTGCAACGCAAAGACAACAAAAAAGTTTATTTTTGAATATTTATTGCCTATATTTGGATGTCCGAAGATTTTGATGAGTGATCAAGGTTCACATTTTCTGAACAAGACTATTGAAGCATTGCCTAAGGAGTTCCAAGTGTATCATAAAAAAATTACCCCTTATCATGCCCAGGCCAATGGAACAGTGGAATCATTTAATAAGATTTTGGAGAATGCACTCACTCAGGTATGCAATGTGAATAGAGATGACTGGGAACTTAGAATTCCATCAGTGTTATGGGCTTATAGGACCACATGTAAGAAGTTGACAGGTCAAATACCCTTCAAGTTGGTTTATGGGAAAAAAATTTTGATGCCTATGGAGTACATTGTGCCTAGCTTGAGGATTGTAGCTTTTACCGACATGGAAGACCCTGAGACAATGGAGGAAAGAATGTCGCAGTTGCTTGCTTTGGAGGAAGATAGATTTGTAGCAAGTTTTCATTAGTAGGTGCAGAAAGTAAGAGAAAAGGCCTGGCATGACAAACACATTAAGCACAATAATTTTCAGGTAGGAGACCTTGTTCTACTTTATGACAGGAAGTTTGTGAAGTTTCCAGGAAAATTCAAGACACATTAGTTGGGCCCATACATTATCAAGCTTATCACTGATGGAGGCACAGTTCAATTAGTGACGTTGAATGGAGAAGTGGTTCAAGGAAGAGTAAATGGAAATATATTCAAGTTGTACAGGGACGACCCTGCCCCTACAGCCTAGATTGAAAGTCGAAAGGAGACAAGTCTTAGTGCCACCTATAGTTGAAAGTGGGCAATGGACTATAAACCACACTACAGAGAAAGAGCTTCGATGTGGGAAGATACTTCGCTACAACCTGGATTGTGTTGAAGTTCGTAAATCCTGCGACGTAAGAAAGGTTGTTCTCTAGAATACAAGATGCGTCAAAGTTCGCCGCAAAAGTATGACCATTAAAAGGGAAACTTCTCATTGAAAGACACGGAAAATTACTTTTATGAAGACAGGTTGGCAAGATCCAGGGATAGATATGCAGTTAATGAACATAATATGAACACAATCTAAGGTAATGATGAGGTTAGAATTTCAGAATTTCTATAAAAAGCCATGTCCCGCCAATATTTCACACTTTGCTGAATTAAGAATTCAAGATGTGATATTTTGATATTTGAACCTGTGATATTTGAGAATTGAGAAGTAGAGAAGTCACAGAAGGCATATGAATACTCAAGAATTCATTCACATATACAGAGAGAAAGGTTTAGAAAGAATAATGGAGACAGTTGCAGCTAATACACCCGCAACAACTGCCAAAGCACCCACAGTAGCTTTTTCACCCGTCATAACATTGCCACAAGCTAAACAACGCAGATCTCCATAGAATAAGCCAACGAAGGAAGAAAGAACGAATAAGAAACAAGACAAAAGACCTGTCGAACCTTAGCAGGAACTTGAACAAGTCAAGGACAGCAATGAAGAGGTAGAGGAAATGGAAACAGAGAGTGCAATAATTCTATCACCTCTTCCACCATACATGCCACCTAGGAAACCAAGTGTAAAACCAGTCAAAGAGTCAAAGGATGCGAAGTATGGCACCTTTACACCACTACTGCAAGAAAAAGTATCGTTTTATGGAGAATTACTTGGGAAAATTCCGCAATTGAAGTTCGCAAACTATGACTTCAACGATAGAAACAAATACCCATAGTTCGCACCAGGAAGATATCTGAAGCAAGTATAATATGTTAATATAGGTTGTAATTGATGTAAATATGGCAATAGGATGCTAGATGATGATGAAGAAGTATCAGCCATGTACCTTGATGAATAATGAAGAATGACCATACTTGTTGAAGGACTAGATGATGTCCTTTGGTAATCTCGATGATGGAAGACTACATGATACTATGATGCTTCATATTATTATTGACATATCACTATGGAATGGTGAATTGATGACATTAACGATGTCATTATAACACTATGATGAATAAGGGAAACAATGAAGAAAACAAACCATAAAGAAGCCCAACCCTCGAAGGCATTCTGCCCTACCTCCATTTCTGCACTAATAAATGATCAGTCACATTAAAAAATATTTTCACTACCTTAGAGGTAGAATTTCTCTAGGAGACCTTCACCATCCTCTAGAGCATATTTTTAGCTTTCTAAATTTGTCTGGTCATTAAGCCGACCTAAACCTCTTCTCAAGTCAGTCTGCCCTAAGGAGCCATGCCTTTTAGTTTTAGCACGGAATGAACAATATAAATATAGTGCTAAACCTTTATTTTTCATCATCATTTCGATCAACACTTAGAAGAGAACCAGAAAAAGGTTCACATCTCGGGAACTAAAGGAGGAAGAAAGAACAAATTGAAGATTCATTATTAGGTATACTCTTGTAATAAGAACTGCATCTTCGGACCTGTGACCTTGGATTACTGAGACAGTATCCCGGACCAAGTGTGTTTCTGTGGTAAAGGAGCTCGGATCAGTGTAAAGGTTCAGATTATTTAGACTGTATACACCACATATATTGCTGACTATTGAAGAGTTAGGAGCTCGGTATTGTTTCCAAATAACAGTCTTGATAAACCACAAGATCTATCTTTAGCTCAGACATGTGGTAGCTACAGGAGCTCGATACCACCACAGGCAGCTACAGAACTACTTTTTCAGCTGAACTTAGGCTCTGGCTTTAGCCACACAATTTTGGAACATTGCAACTTCGGACAAGTATCTATTGGCTTGTACAAAAAACTAGAAATAAACCCTCGGATCTTTGATTATTGCAGGATTGATATACATCAAGGAATACCTACAGGACTTGTGATCCGTTTTTTAAAGTTCACTATATCACTCATTTAAGATAGTCAACTCAGAATTATTCCTGTGGTGTATTGCCCTATGGAGTGTTCACTTATTTGCATGCTTCTTTGAAGTTTGAAATAGTAAAAGACCTTGATTCAGATTTATGACTTGAACCTGTGACAAAACTCAGACCTTTGTGAAGTAAAAAGCCCTTTTTAGTGAAGCATTGGACCAAAAAGGAGCAGTCTTTCGACAAGTGCAAACTTTGGTGTAGAATTGAGAAAGAAGTGTGATGCAGGTGCAGTATTGTGCAGATTGATGCAATGGAGCATCTTTAAATCAATAATCCAATAAAGAAGTGAAGAAGGATTGGTGTCCTTTGGGTAGGTGCTCCTAAACACAATTTTGGTGCCTTGAGAAGATAGGGTCGAAGCCCTAGAGGTCGGAGCCTCATCAAAGTCCAAGTTGGTGCTTGGAAACAAGTTGGTGCTTGGATTATTGAAGGGTTGGTACTCTCACATATTATTGTACTCATTCATTTGAAAAATAATTATAATCCTTCTTTTTTCATAATAAAATTATCATTATACATTTCTTTGATTATATTTGTGAAGAATCTAACTGGTTGAAATAACAATTGAAAATAAATATTGATTCATCCCCCTCTCAGTATTTCCAACAATTGGTATCAAAGTCAGCTTCTTCATTATCAACGTAACAGTTGGAAGAAGGATTCTTAGACACAATGAAGAATCAAGAAGTGACAGGAAAGCTTCCTATGTTCGATGGAACAAACTTTGGTTTTTGGAAGAAGATGATGTGCTACTATTTAATGTCCCTTGGACCTGAAGTTTGGCATTCTGTTTTGAATGGGTACAAAGCTCCTTCCACTGTTCCAACTGATCCAGAGGAAAGGAAAGCTTACATTGCTAATGCCAAAGCTCTAAATTCCATTACTAGTGGAATTTCTGATGCTGAATTCACAAAAGTCATGAATTGTGAGTCGGCCAAAGACGTATGGGATAAGTTGGTTGCCTTATATGATGGGGACACCAAAGTTAAGAATGAAAAGCTTCAAACTCATAGAAGAGAATTCGAAAGTCTGAAAATGGATGACGAAGAAGATATTGCATCATACTTTGTCTAAGTAGTTGAATTTGTCAACTCTCTAAAAGGATTAGGAGAAAATGTTGAAGAAAACATTGTTGTTCAAAAAATCCTGAGATCTCTTCCTGACAGATTTTGACTCCAAAGTAAGTGCCATAGAAGAAATGAAGGACCGAGATACTCTCAAAATGGATGAACTTCATGGAATTCTCATTTCCTATGATACGAGGAAAGGAATCCCAAATTCCAGAGAAGCATCATTCAAAGCCTAAAAATCAACAAAAAGGGGGAAAGTATGGAATAACAATAGTGATGACTCTGATGTTGAAACCGAATTAGCACAATTTGTATGAAGACTAAAGAAGGGATCCAAGATAAAACCTAAGTACCCTCTTATTTGTTTCAAATGTGGAAGAATAGGTCATTATGCTACAAAATGTCCTCATAAACATGATAGTGATGATGAAGACGATTATAAAAGGATGGTGTACAAAAACAAAGGGTTTAATACGAAAAAATTCTTCTCCAAACAAGATGAGTTTGATGAAGATGAATTTGTAGTCATCAAGAAGAAATCAACTAGAAATATTCCTCATCACAAAGGAGGTGATGATGAATCAGATCAAGAAAATGACTATGATGGAAGAAAATAAGCGTTATTCATGGCATTCACAAATGATGATGATTCAGAACTAGAAGGTGAAGGAAATGTGGATGAATTACTAATAAGTGTCATTGAAGAAAATGAGAAATTACGAAAGAAGATCATTTCTCTCAAAGTAGAAAAGGAGGAAGCAAAAAGAAGGGAAGACTTCTTGAATGATAAGCTAAAAGAAAAAGAAGATATCTGTGAAAAACGTGAAGCTGAAATAGTGTCTCCAAGGAAGGAGTTGCAACAAGTCAAAAGGATTTGGCAAAGCTCTCAAGTACTTGATAACATCCTTAATACTCAAAAAACTCAATATGACAAATCTGGGATTGGTTTCAAAGGAGAATCATCAAGTACTAAGGATAATGCAAGAATTTATGTCGACATACTTTCTAGTCATCCAAAAGAAGAAAAGTTATCTTGCCAAGAACAAAGGCCCATCTCAAATCCAAGGAATGAAGGAAGAGAAACTCCAAGGAAGAATGTTGATTCAAGTTATGGCTATTACAACAGGTACCAAACTATCTTTCTTGGGTATTGTTACTATTGCAAAAACTTTGGTAATAAAGCTAAGCATTGCATGGATCATAAGAATGAAGCAACGAGATTGAAAGATCAAACAAACAAACTGCATGGTCCCAAAGAGCAAGGAAAAATCAAGACTTAAAATTCTTTTGATCCTTTGGCTAAGTTTGATTCAACTTGTTCATTATGTAATAATTATGGTCATAATGAACAACAATTCCCACTCAGAAAGGAGGAAGCTAAAAGGATGAATCTCAATACAGATAAATGTGGCCTAGCTCTATGTGCTCATAGTGATGAAAAACATTGGTTCGTGGATAGTGGATGCTCAAGACATATGACATGTGACCAAAAGAAGTTTGTCTCATTGAACAAAAAGAATGGAAATGTATCTTTTGGAAGTGGATCTGCTAAAATCACTAGAAAAGGCACTGCTACACTTGTTAATGGACAGGGAAAAGCTCAAAATACTTTGCTGGTAGAAGGGCTCAAACTCAATCTCTTAAGTGTTAGCCAAATTTGTGACCAAGGACATAATGTTGTCTTTAGTACTAAAAATTGTGAAATAAGAGACTCATCCTTCGGAGAACTTGTGGAAAAAGGAGTAAGAACACCAGATAATGTTTACATTGTAACAAAAATCCAAGAAGATAAATGTTACTTAAGTCAAACAAATGAAAGTTGGTTATGGCACAAGCGATTGGGGCATAGAAGTTTTGATAACTTGATTAATATCAAAAAAATTAAAGCACTAAGAGACATTCCAAAGATGTTCAAGCCAAATAAAGTTGCATGTGGTCCATGTCAACATGGAAAGCAAACTAGAACCAGCCACAAGACTGAGTTACTTAACATCAAAACCTCTGAATATCATTCATGCAGATTTATGTGGGCCAACTAGAACTCTAGTTGTTCAAGGTGAAAGGTACTTTGCTTTATTTGTTGATGACTATACTAGAATGATGTGGGTATACTTCATAAAATATAAATCTGTGTAATATCCCAAACGAGATATTTCAACTAAATTTGCATAAATTCTCTTAACCAAAGATTTTCCATAAAATTAACATTTATACCACAAAATATTGCCATGTAAAATTAAAGAAAATAAAGCTCTACAATCCATTACACATTAGACAGAAATAATCTCCTATTTTTATTATAGATGATAAGTTGGGTTTACATGTATATCTGACCCAAAAGAACTGAGATGGAGAGTTGGCCTCCAACATAATATGTTGTACTGCACCAGCCTCCAAAACTGAACAACTGCACTCTCCCACTGCCACTGAATCCACTAAAAAACAATGAAGCACCAATTTAATATCTTAATGATCCTCACTCCAATATCCCTGAAGCTCTATGAAACTCCTGAAAGAAGTCCCCTCAAAGAGAGTTGGGTTACTGTCCAACACTAGACAACACACCCAAGGGTTTCCATCCTGGGGCTACCAATGGAGAAGAGAACCACATTCTCAACCTCACCAAATTATAGATCTCATGGATTATTCTAGATCCTTATTTTATTATTATTTTAATCATGGAGCACTTTTCCCTCTTATTTTCCAATTAAAATATTCCTTTTTAATGCAGGAAAGAGTAAATCTACTACCATGTCTCCTCAGGTCACTAACACTCATGTACAACCACCCCATCATGTAGGTAATCTCGTCATGGTTCCAACAAGCTATTACACTAAGGTTTTCTATCACGTATTCCTCTCGGAATGCCACCTTGAGCGTAATTAATTGAGTTAAGCCCAAAAATAGCTCAGTTTTCTGAAAGTTGTCGGAATTCATAGGAACAAAAGGCAAAGGGTGTGGATGATGGAATATATCAAGCGAATGCCACTGGTCCTCATAGAAACTCCTCGAAACTCCTCCAAAAAGCCCTTGGGCCCACTGATGACACCAACCTGTACCTATGACCTGTCTGCTCCCAACTTTGGAATTCCATCCTAACCCTGTCATACGTGACACAAAAAAAAGGATATTACAGACCTTCCACCCCAAGATTGCTTGCCCTCAAGCAATCCAAATATGTGGGCCACCCTGTTGGCCCGATGCAATTGACACCCAATGCCTAGATCCCATACAAACCCCTGGGTGCTGCTATGCCCCTGTGTCAAGTCACCTGGAACAGATCCTTCAATACCGGGATCCCAAACTGATCTCTCACTGCACCTATCATCAATCAATCCTCTCGGATCCCAACACCACCATGGCGAATCATAGCCTGGATCCCATGGCTCGGATTGCGCACTTTCTCTAGTTGTATTTGTCGCCCCATGAAGCGAAGACAAACTCAACCACTCTCTCCAATCCAACCTCCAGTCTAGGCCGAGGTCAATCCTGATATGCAGATGTCGAGCTAGTGCTACTAAAATACTAACGGATTGTTGGTCCACAATCCATGGCCCAATGGAACATGCAACATCTCTCTCTTCCAAGTGCTCCTGCCGAAATGTAGCCAGGACTAAGAATGATACTCCATCAATAGGATACCAACTCATGATCTCCCACCAATCTATCCCGGAAGAAGAATCCAATGTAGTGACATCTACATACGGAACACGTCTAGAGTGTTGTTGCCAGCCCATACTCGACTCATGCTGCTCTGTCTCGCCTGTCAATGAGAACTGCCTGAAAAAGAAGGCTCCTCTCTATAATAGGCCAAAGTGGGCAAGATATGTTGCAAGCCCCATCGATGTACTCCTGGAGAGTGTTGCTCCTTGAAAGTACTGCAGTCCTGCTAACTGTATGTGCATTTACCTGCACCTCATCAATGGCTCAGGCCAAAGATGGATGCACCACCATCTCCAACAGCTCCTCCCTTTCCTGATCATAAATGTCATACTCATGTTGTCTACTAGCCTCCTGCAGAACCATCCCATCAACCTCCAACATCTCCTGAGGATAGGTATCTGAGACTACTGTCACTGTACTAGATGCTCGTGCATCTGTCCACTCCTCCTCAGCTGACTCATGCTCCACCATGTGTTGCTGCAGCTGAATCATCACAAGTGACTCATCATCCTAAATATATCCCATAGAATCCCCTAACTGCTCACTCTACACACTGAATACAAATCCGACCTATTTTCATCAACTCCACATGACTGCTCATGCTCCCCAGAAGCATCCTCATATGGCCCCATGGACTCATCCGAAGAAGAGTCCCCATCCTGACATACAGAAGGCATTTCCTCCTGCTCTACCTCTGCCACCTCATTTGTATCTCTCGAGCATGAGTGGTCAGGTCCCCAAGGTTGATGCAAAGTCCCTTCCTCCTCAACTCGTTCTTGTTGCCTGATCCTCCAAACTGGAACAAGTCCTCCCTGGTCAACAGTCTCCGAAATAGCCCAACGTTCTGCTCAACCAGCGCTTAGGCTAGCTCATAAGCAACAGGTGAGACCAACTGCTCTCTCCTCCAAATGCTCAACAACCTAGTTTGAAACTCTCGGAAAATGGCATCACGGTCTCTCATACATGATGACAGGATGGACTGCATGTGTTCTATGACTGTGTCAGGATGATGTCTCCTAATGCTGAAGAAGCATTGGAACATATGCAGATCAAGCCATCACACTCAAGGTCAAACATGACTTCATAAGTCCGAGTCATGGCCATGACTCCTAAAACCTTAAGCTTCCTCCCAAATGTAGATCCTACACTATTGTCCAAGTCCTAAAAAGTCTTTACTATTAGTATGAAATTTCTCTTCATAAGATCATCATTGTAGGGAGGAAATGGTGCTACTATCCTCAGAATATCACTAAAACAAGAGACAACAATAAGGTTGACTCTCTCACTGGGATGTTCCAAGAATATGGCTTGTACCAATCCAAGCATATATGACTCCAAAGCCCAATTTAAACTCCAATCAGATTTCTCTACCTTTGAAAGATAGGATTCCAGTTTCTCCAACATGGGAAAGTCATTTTCTGATCTTCCACTCTTTAAGTCCATCCCAAGTGCATAAAGCCAATTTCCCACTTCTTTCTCCTTCTGTAAATCCCTCTGATGCCTTTTTTGGAGCAAATTATGTACCTTCTTGGAGAAGGGTTTGTCATTCTGCCTTGTTTTTGGCTCGTCAAAACAAGCATGGTGGTTCAAGGAACCCATCTCTGTACTGCTGGGCTGATTTAAATGTTTTAATTCGTTCATGAGTTCTATGAACCTATTCATAGTTTTGCCCAATGATGACCACTGAAATTTGTCTGAGATTTAAATTGTTTTTCAGGGAAGAATTTTGTCAAACATTTCATGCATACACTATTGTAGGTATTGTTTTAGTTTTTGGACCAAGAGAACATACGATGCTAGCAAAAGGGTGTCCATATATGCATTTCAGAGTGACTATTCAACACTTATACAAGGCAGTAGTGGAAAACAACACTGACATTATTCACTGATATATATATGTATTTCAGAGATCAAATCTGGAAACTCATGAGACAGACTACATCCATGCCAAATAATAAAATAATTGCATTAGCAACCAAAACTTGATTTGAGATCAATGCTTAGCTATAGGGGTCGATATGAGCCTCAAACTTGGGTATCCAGCGAGCTATAAACTCATTCCTGCTCCAATTATGGTATTAGCTCCACGCACCAGTGCTTGGACAATAAACCAAATTCAGAGTGTGTGCCAGAGGGAAAATAATTTACACCCAGTTTCATAGAAAATAGCTACAACTCTTTTCATGATTGAATCCCCTTCCAAATCTGAAGTGTGTATTCTTATTTTGACTGGTGTATGACTTTCAGATGTTCACATTCCATCTAGCATAGCTTCCCCGATGAGCAAAAAGAAGTAGAATGCAGATAGAACGAAGGATATAATGCCAATAGTCCTGACTGAGGGGTAATTCGATCAAATTGGGGACAAAGTTCAGGAGGTGACGACAAAATCATGGAATAAGTTAGATGACTACTATAGCACACTTCTAACCAGTGTCACAGAGCGCATTCCCAAACTCAAGATCTTGGCGTAGAAAGTTAGATAGTTGGCATAGATAGTAGAAAGGATTGGAGAAGAAAGAGTAATACAACCTACACTTGGGATCCGTTTGACACAAATACCTGCCAGAGCCCTGCAATTCGACTCCGCCGAAGTAAAATAACAGGTGAAAGAATGGAGGTATGTCAACATGAATCTTGCAACAGTACTAGTGCAAAAATTACACGAGTTACATCAAGGAGTTATAGACAAGTTCAAGAATTGTGAGAAGTTCACTTAAAATGTGAACATTTAGATGGAGAGAGAACACACTGTGATGAAGCATAAGCTCAACCAGGAAATCCAAGAAAAGGAGCAGGTAGTTCAGCAACAACAGAAATTGAAAGAAGTTATCGAAGCAACATGAAGGGATATTCTGGGCATCAGTGTCTGAGAAGAGGAAATAGTTGAGGAAAAGGTCCCAAAGCTCGGCCTTGTGGTAAAATGGTACAAGGAAAAAATTGTCGAAGTGAAATTTTCTTATGAAATAAAGATCAGTGAGCTGCAAATGAAGCTGTAGCCAACCATGCCACTAGAAGTGAGAGAACAGAGGGATATCAACCTAAAGGCTGCAATGATAGGTATCTTCGCGACAGTGGCAAAATATGGACAATTGTTGGATGACACTTTGCAGATTTGGACTTCGCAGTAGGAGGATCCAAATGTACAGAAAATACAAGAAGATATTCAGCAAAAGAAACAATAGTTGGAGGAAATTTGGGCAACTGCGAAGACCTTTCCAGTCTTGCAGAAGCTCGCCGGGATTAATGAAGGAAAGGTCCTCCAGAAGCAGATAGAAGATCTAATAAGGGAAGAGCATGTTTTGATAGAGAGAAATAAACCATGGCAGGATGAGGCTCTCCATTTGTCTCAAGAAGTAGATAGGAAGCTCCAAGAGCTTCGACAAAGGTAAGGAGCAGTGTTACAGAATACTTCGGGACCAGTGACAGAGGCACTACTGGAAGAAGTGCGCAATGAAGAGAAGTAGGCGGCGGAGATACTGTAACAGTATAACAGTGCCTACAAAAACATCACAGAAAAAATCAGAGGCAAACCAACTGAGTGACTCGGGATGAGTCACATGTGAGTGTTGGGGGCCTGTTGGGCGACACCCAACTTGGACTAAAGTTTGGCAAAGACTCTGCATTTTCAGGAGCAGAGCACGCAGTGGAACATGCAACGGAGCATGAAGTGGGCTGCACAATGGAATATTTTAATATACCACACGGTAGTAAGGGGCTTTGGGGTGGGTCAAAGCCCCATCTTTTTGGTAAAAGCGCACACTTTTGTAATGGCTTTTGGGCTATATTTGATTGTTTTAGGGAGTCCAGGGTATTTGGACCATGGTATTGTAGTGATGTAGCCCACAATAAATTGTATATAAAGAGAAGAAATGTAGCTTTGACGAATATGCTATGATCGAATGATATGATGTGCTAGTGTTGTATCTTTGTACTTTGTAGTAAGGGCGAGGCTCTGTAGTTGAGTGTGTAGACAGCCTGCAACTTAGTGCGCAGGTCGAAGATCGATTGTATTAAAATATTTATCAAAATAAAGAAGAAGTTTTGGGATGATATTTTGATGTTCTTATGTGTTTTCTGTATCTATTTGCTTAATATTTGTTGTTGCGAAGTAATTGTTACAATTGCATGATATGTCAGCAGTAATGGTTTATGGAATTCTTTATACGTTTATGTGATTAATTGAATGTTGCGAAGTGATTTATGGATTTATAAACATAGATAATTATTAATAAGAAAATACCACATCCCGCAGTCCCTCAAGGTTGCAGAAACCTGATTCTGCATCCAACCATAGTCACTTTAGGTGAGACTGCAATCTTCTTGTAGGTCGTTGCCGAAAGGACCAGTGATTGAGGGTTTTGTTGGTGTGCAGTAGAGTTTGAACCTAGGTCAGCACAAACCTATCCAACAGTTGTCGGGGCAATGAGGTACTTTTCTAGTCAAGTTGATTTTCATAGGAGAAGCAATTCCCAGTTTGATGTTTCTATTTTCAGTGGCGGTTGTGGTTATTTCTAACAGTGCAAGTTTGTCAGAGATGATGCAGTAAATTACTGGAATTCAATTGTAGAATCGGTTCAAGGTCTTAGAGGGAGGCCAAATTGATTTCAATGGGTCGAGTAGCTTTGAGGAGGTCAGATCAGCTAGCATAGGTGAAGGAATAAATCTACTAGAGGTTTGCTAACTCATGGCAACCAGTTGTATCACAGATGTCAGACACCAACAACGTGGATTAGTTTGGCTACAACATGTTCCCACAAATCAATATGTTGTTGATATTCTCACGAAGGCCTTGGGCAAGGAAAATTTGGTCTTCTTCAGGGATAAGTTGGGAGTAGTGGAGAACACCTTCCTCCTAAGACAGAGTGTTAGTTTTTGGTAGCAACGGTCAAGTGTTCGAGTCTCTATTGTGAAAATTTGTAACTTGAAATTCTACTGCAATAACTGATTTATTTCTCCTACTTATTTTCCACAATAAGTTATTTACAAACCCCTTCAGTAAATAGAAAAATAAATTCTATTGTAGTTTATCACATAATTACATAGAGAAAAGAACAGTGAAATGCAAGCACAAGAATCAATCACATCAACAGAGTTGTTTTTGGACAATTGTCCCCAGAAAAACCTAATGCGGGAAAACCAGTGCAGCAGATGAGGGTATATTTATTATTCTTTAGCAACAATCTCTTTACAAGGAATGATTTGCAGAATCATGGAGAAACATTTGTTAAAACACCTGAGATGGCTTTCCTCCAGTCATTGGAGAAATTCTAACACCCTAGAGACTTCCAGCCTCCACTGTGTCACCTCTATGTCTCTTCTGCGTGAGGACTGCGTCCTCTGCTTTGCTACCTCTCTGTGTTGTCCCTCTACGCTATCTCTCTGCTGCTCTGCGTCCCTCCTCCTTTGTCTCTGACTGCTGTTGATACCCTCCTCTTCCTTCACCCTGCAACTCTCCCTCTGAAATGGAACTCTTCTCCTGATGTAACGACTTCCCTCGGGATATTGAGTATTTTCCCAGTGTGTCTCCAACTAACCCACAAGTCTTTATTTATACTTTTCCTATTGATAAATCAACGAGTGTGATCTATTCCTTAATCAACTGCTAAGATTAAAACAGCCTTGATCCTAGTCACTTAGAAGCTTCTCACCCACATTTATATTAATTCACTTTAATTATTTTAATTCCCTAAGTTTTAACTTAGGCTCCATTAAAAATAATTAATTATTTGATAACATTCATTCCAGGTGAAATTTCTCCAAACAATTTCTGGGTCTTGGAGATCTCATGTGTTCTAACCCCTCCACAAAATTTTGAAGCTAGAGCACATCCAATGCTACGCAAAAATCAAAACTCCCTCTTAGCGAGGAATGTGCTCTAACAATACTTCTTACCAGAAGCATCACCCTGATCCACGACATCGGTCCTTTGCGTTGCTGATGCTCGGTCTACTGCCCCTCATCCACTGTGCTGCTGCTAACTGCACTATTTCCCACAACACTGGCACTATTGTTGCTCCATCTGTACTGCAGCTCTCTTTCAAGTGTTCCATTATCCGCTTATAATCAAACAGATTCTTAACCATCCCCATCTTCTCCCTGAAATAAACAAACTTTGTTCTCCCTAGGGCCTTGGTGAGGATGTCTGCCACCTGTTCTCTTGTAGGAGTGTATTGTAATTGTATTGATCCCCGTTGAATATAGTCTCTGATAAAGTGACACCTGATGTCAATGTGCTTTGACCGATCATAAAAAATTGGATTCTAAGAGAGCTTGATAAAACTCTGATTATCACACATAATATTGGTCGCTTCCATCTTTATCCTGAATAGATTCACAAGATGCTTTCTAAGCCATATGGATTCACACGAAGTCGTGATTGCTGCCATATATTCAGCTTCAGTTGAGCTCAGTGCTACGAACTTTTGTTTCCCTGCTACACCAGGAGGTCATTCCTGATCCAATAGTGAAACAGTACCCTGAGCTACTTTTCTAGTCTACTGAACTTCCTTCCCAATCTACATCAGTGAATCCACTTAGTCTGATGTCATTGCCTCGGATGCACTTTAATCAATGCTCGATTGTTCCCCGTCTATATCTGAGAACGTGCTTGGTTGCTTCCCAGTGTGCCCTCTTTGGTTCCACCGTGAACTAACTGAGGGTATTGACCGCATAGAAGATATCTGGCCCGATGTTGACCATATACATAAGAGATCCTATGAGTTCTCTGTACAAGGTGGGGTCTACTTCTTTGTTGTTACACGCATCAATATTTTTCTAGTTGGCAATCATTGGAGTAGCCATGGGTCTACAATATTGCATCCTGAATCTCTTCAGAATTTTTGTAGCATATATCCCTTGTCCAAGGAAGATTTCACCCTTCTGCTGCCAAACTTCCAACCCCAGGAAATAATGCATCAGCCCCAAATCCTTCATGTTGAATTCTTCTGTCAGTTTCTCCTTACAGTCCTTGATGATCCTAGATGAACCTGTCAGAAACAATTCATCTACATATAATACCAGTATTAGAGGCTCATTCTCTACTGTCAGATAGTAGAGATTGGGATCTGCGTCACTCTTGAGAAATCCCATCTTCTGTAAGTAACCATCAATCCGACCATACCAAGCTCTAGGTGCTTGCTTAAGCCCAACAAAGGCTTTCTTCAGCCTACATACATGATTTTTCTTCTCACGTGTCTCAAAGGCCTCTGGTTGTTTAATGTACACTTCTTCTTCTATGACCCCATTTAAGAAAGCAGTCTTGACATCCATCTAGTGAATTTCCCACCCCATCTGTGCTGCAAGGGATATCACGAATCTGATAGAAGTATACCTGGCTACTAGGGCGAAGGTTTCTTCGTAGTCTATTCCTTCCTTTTGATCATACACCTTAGCCACGAACCTGCCTTTGTACTTTTCCACGCTGCCATCTGTAGCATACTTGATCTTGTAGATCCATTTCGAACCTACAACTAATTTGTTCTGAGGTCTAGGTACCACTTCCTAGACATCATTGGTCATTATGGAACTGTATTCCTCCACCATAGCATCTACCCATACTTGATGCTGAACAACCTCCTGAAAACTAGAGTGTTCTCCAACCTGAGCTACCAAAGCTTGGTTTCTGTCTAGTTGTCTACATTGCCTTTTCTCAGTTCTAGGAGCTCCAATGAACTCCTCTGCGTCCCTTAGTATCTGTCATAATTCTCAGCTCGTTATTCCACTAGTAGTGAGATGATCTACTTGCTCCTCCTCCTACAAATCTTCCTGTGGTGATACTTCTGGATTCTTATGACTTGGAGAAGCACTGGTGCTTGTTTCGGCTGGTCGAAGTGGCTGGACCAATGGATCGTCCTCAGACTGCTTTTCGGAAGGCATTTCTCGAGATTTCCTAAAATCTATGTCCTCCATGAACTTTACATCCTATCATACTATGAATTTCCTACTGCCAAGAATGTAGATCCTATATGCCTTAGCATTCTCGTTATATCCCACCAGATATCCTTTTTCCGCAGTCTGATCCAACTTCTTTCTCTTTCCTTCGAGTAAATGGTAGTACGCCAAAATCCCAAAGATCCTGAAATGACTCACTTCTGGCTTTCTTCTTGTGAAGACACTCTCCGATGTAATCTTACCTAGTGCCCTATGAGGAATCCTATTTTGAACATATGCAGTTGTGTTGCATGCTTCTTCCCATAGAAATTTGTGCATATCCTGGTCATAAAAAATTTCCCGCGCTGCTTCAACAATAGTTCTGTTTTTTCTCTCAATAACCCCATTCTACTCCAGATTATATGGAGCATTCCATTCTCTTTTGATGCCTTCCCTTGCGCATAAATCAGTGAATTATTTATAAATATATTCTCCACCATTGTCTGAATGCAATAATTTTATCCTCTTCCCTATCAGATTCTCAAGCAGAGCTTTAAACTGTTTGAATCGATCAAAGACCTCATCCTTGGTCTTTATAAAGTAGATCCAAGTCTTCCTAGAATGGTCATCAATGAAGGTGACGAAGTATTCGGCACCACTAGGAGTTGTTGTGGACATTGGTCTGCAGATATTTGGGTGTATTAATCCCAAAACACTCTTTGCCCTATTGTTACTTCTGGAATAAGCTGCTTGGCGTACTTGCCTAAGACGCACCCTCCGTAGACATCATCTCGTTTGGTTATTAACTCTGGAAAACCTGATGGTTTCTATGAGAATTCTTAGAAGCCCATGGTGTAAGTGCCCCATCCTTTTGTGTCGTAGTTCATTCAAATATTTTTCATCATTGCTGCCTATCAATGCCATTGGAGATTCTAGCTGCAACTTATACAGTTTGTTGCTTTTGACTCCAATTTGGGCCTTGTTCTTCCAACTTGGGTGTTTGACATATACATTCTTTCCAATGAAATATACATCATAGCCCTTGTTTTGTAACTGAGATACAAAGAGCAATTTCATCCCCAATCTAGGCACATGCAACACATTGGTAGCCCGAAGTCGATCTCTTGCTTCTGTTTGAAAAACTATAGTACCTCTTCCAACAGGAGTACATTTAGCCTTATTACCCATGGTGATTTGGAAGTTCATATTTTCTTCTTGGTAGCTTGAGAAACATTCTCGTATTCCTGTCATATGCGTAGAAGCCCCGCTATCAATATACCAAACCTCAGAGGAAGCAGAGCTTGACAAGCAAGCGACTTCTTCTTCCAATCTGAAAGTCAACACAGAAATGTCGTGATCCATTATATCTTTCATGCTTTCCTCTTTCCCAGGAGAACTATGTGAGTGTTATAGCATCATTTTCCACCTCTATATACTTTATGATCTGAGTTATGGCCTTGGGCAGCCCTTTCCCTTCAGACTTGTTCCTTTATCTAAAAAACATTATTCTAAATTCCATACGTGACTCTGCCCTCTCAAAAGCGCGTGCACACACGGGTCCAGTGATACCCAACCTACGTATATTATTAGAAATATGAAAAAAATATATATAATTCCCTATTTTCTAGGTGGGGTTTACAGGTTACACTAGAAGCCTACCTACAGAAGCCCGTGGCCTAACTGTATCCCAACTGAAACAACTGTTTTGGAGTGGTATGAATACACCTCATGGGAAGGCCTTAAGGGAGGAGAAATATAGGTATTGATATTATATCCATTTAGTCCCTGATCAAGTCTGATTTATCCTTGTGCCTCCTGCACTCCCAGATTGTGGAAACCCTTGTTTCCCTCATAGAGATGTTCATTCCTCTTATATGACATCCATGTGTATGCTTTTGGAAGGATATTGTTGAGGCTTGGGCTGGACAAATCCGGAGGACGGTTTCGCTTGGAGCCATGGCTAAATCAGGTGGTATTCCTCCACACTTCTTTGCATTCATCAATTAAAAGATTTTTCCTGTTCTTGATGTTCATGATCTTAATGCTTTATTCGTGTTATGATCCTATTATGAATGATTTCATGTTTTTATGCTTATATGATCTAACACTAACATCTTGAACATGCTTTCAGTTATTACTATTATATGTGCTTTTCTTGAGTGAGTTGCAGGTTTTGGAGCACTAGGAGAAGCAGAGGTTTTGAACCCTATGGGGTCGCCTTCAAACGTAGGACCTACGAGTACTACCCCTTCTTCCTATTTTACTAGTTTGAGCATTAGGACTGTTAATTTGTATGCTTCTTGTTGTTGTATGCTTCTTTCTTTGTTGGGGTTCGCAACCCAGACCCTAGGGTACTTCATCCTGTAACAGTGAGCCCCTTCGAGTTGATGCTCCAACAACATCAAGACCACAAATCATTGCAGAATCTCCAACTCTGTTGCCCGATCTCTGCTCTGATACCATGTAAAAATTTCTAACATGAAATTCTACTGCAGTAACTAATTTATTTCTCCTACTTATTTTCCACAATAATTTATTTACAAAACCCTTTAGTAAACAACAAAATTCTACTGCAGTTTATCACATAATTCCATAGAGAAAAGAACAGTGAAATGCAAGCACAGGAAAAAATCACATCAACAAATTGTTTTTGGACAATTGTCCCCGAAAAAACCCAATGCTGGAAAATCAGTGCAGCAAATGAGGGTATATTTATTATTCTTCAGCAACAATCTCTTTACAAGGAATGATTTGCAGAATCATGGAGAAACATTTATGAAAACATATGAGATGGTTTTCCTCCAGTCACTGGAGAAATTCTAACACCCTAAAGACTCTCCAGCCTCCACTGTGTCACCTCTGCGTCCTCTTTTGTGTGAGGACTACGTCCTCTGTTGCGCTGCATCTCTACGTTGTCCCTTTGTGTTGTCACTTTGCTGCTCTGCGTCTCATAACAATCTTGAGTCTCATCATTCATGGACGACCACACCTATAATAAGCCCTCATGGAGCTCATGGTAGCATCGAAAGGCTGAAGCAACTGTGAGGCAGGTGTATCGGGAGTCTCCATTTGAGATGGAAAACTAGAGAGATCCTCAGTATCTTCATCAAGCCAACTCAAATCAAGGGGCTCCTCCTCCACAACCCAATAAAACTCTAAACCAATAGTATCTGTATCGTTTGGTTGCACTTGTTTTGTGAGCATTCAAAGGTTGTAGTAGATGAAAACCAACTTCTCCAACCTCTGATGCTCCAACCTGTTTTTCTTTTTGTTGTGGATGTGCTCAAACACTGACCATTTGCACTCACAAGAAGAAGCACTACAGGGTTGACTCAGAACTCTGATGGTGAATTCTTGTAATTGCGGTGCCTCAGAGCCACAATCTATCCACCAATTAGCTGTAAAAAAATAACAAAAAGATTATCAGTTTACAATGCCAAACTTATAAAAAGAGAACTAGCAAAATAATAAGCTAAGTTATAACAATTTTCAATTACAAGGCATTTTCTTGTCCTTGAGATGTTGGCTTGAGCTGAATCCAAACATGCCATATGCTTCCTTGTACATATCTCGTTGTAGGTTGATTTTGTCTTGAATATCTACATCCGGGAACATCTTCTCAATGCATATCACGACACCTCTCTTCACCTCAGGATCTCTTTGAATGTTAGACCCCTCATTATAGAATAAGCTCGGATTGAGATATGCTCCTGATGCATGCAATGGTGAATGTAGTTTCTTGTCCCACCTAGAATCAATGGTGAATGTGATATGGGGAGATATTTAGATTCATCTCCCTTATAGAAAGTCTTGATGACCTCTTTGGCCCTATCCATGCCCTCATAAATATATCCCATTGGAGGTTTCTCTCCATCCATCAATCTCAAGACTTTCACAAGGGGCTCAGTGAAGTTGAAAATCTCATTGATTTGTCCCACAAACTGTCACCAAAGGCAGATTCCTTCACAGAAAATGCTTTTGGTTTTGTGCTATCTTTCCAAAATACCCATTGCTGGCTACAAAACATTCTTCGCAAAGCTTGGTACTCATTGGAGGGAAAGAAAGTTTGTAGCAAATTGTATGACAGTTGGGCGACTAAGCTCACCCTATGTGAATTCCCTCATATGGTTCAACACCCGAGCATGAGTATAAATATACTTGGTAATTTTCTTTCATTCTTGCACAACATCCTGCACCCACTCCAACTTCCCAATGTCCTCTAGTATCAAGTCTATGTAATGGGTAGTGCATGGAGTCCAAAAAATGGTGGGATATTTGGCACAAAGCAACCTTCCAGTTGCTACATAATTTTCTGCATTATCCATGATTACTTGTACAACATTTGCAACCCCAACTTCCTCACCACATCAACCAACAATGTAAAAATCAATTCTGCATATTTTACATTTACAGATGCATCAATGGATTTTAGGAACATGGTTCTTTTAGGGCAAGCTACAACAAAATTTATTATTGTTCTACCCCTCTGATCTGTCCACCCATCAGACATAATTGTACAACCTATAATTTTCCATGAGCTTTTAATGCTCTCCAATTGTTCCTTGACACACTCAAGTTCCTCATCTAGCTCTTTCCCCCTAAGTGCATTATAAGATGGGGCTTTGTATCCAGTGTCAGCACTTGCAATGGCATCCACCATTGGCTGATAAAGATATCTTTGCATAGTTGAATGAAAGACTGTTATGGTACCAAAACCTCCTCACTGCCATATCTGCCTCCTTCCTCTTCTTTTCCTTAAAACTATCCAAGGTTGGTTGAGATCCTGGAGTTGTACGAGGAGTGAAGAAAGAAGAGGTTATACTCTTGTTTGCCACAACAGTTGAAGAGGATTTACCAATACCTAGACTTTGAATCTGCGTTTCACTCTGAGATGAAGATCTACCTATTCCAACAATCTCATCCTTCCTTCTTTCCCTCTTAAAAGTTTCTTCTTTAATGGCTTCCAAGGAAGCTACCATTTTAGTAGTGACTTCATCAGGGAAATTTTGACATCCCACACCATTCCCAGGAATTCTAGCTAGGTGGTATTTTAGCCTGTTTATGCCTGCATGCATTGTCGCATTGAAATAATTCCACTTGACATGGTGGTCATTATTGACAATGATTCATTGACCATGTGCCCATGATGGATCACGAGACTTTCTAGAACCCTTTGGTGGCATGGTGATGAAATATGGAAGAAAAAAATTAAAATTTTAAAATCTAATTGATATTTAAAAAAACATAAATTGGTTTTTAAAGTTTTTAATTTATAATTTTTTTTGGCCCCGTGGCTGAGTTTCTCAGCCACACAGATGGCTCTGTGTGGATGAAAAACTCAGCCAAAGAGCCAAAAAAAATTGCAAATTGCTAGTGAAAAAAAAATTATAATTGAATTGATTACATAAAATTAAAAAAAAATGACATGCAAGCAGCAAAACAATGTAACAAGGATCATGAAGCCTACCTGGACAGTGTGCTGCTACTCTGCCAGTGCCGTGACTCCACCTTGCTGTTACAGTGTGCTGCTACTCCGTCAGTGCTTCTATTTCCAAGAAAACAGAGGACTGTACATCTGTATTAACATCTGTTGCTTTCAAAAAGTTCAGTTCTGCATCACCTAAAACCATAACCCTGCGCCAAAAGCTAGGAGTAGATGATGGTCCCTGCATTTACCAACATTCCATGATCATGAGCATTGAAAAAAAGCTTACCAATTTCCTTGCCTATGCTTCCGAAAGGGAGAGAGGTTCTTATAAAGAATTTTCTTCCCTCCAAATTCCCTTTTTCTCCACCTCATTTCCAAAAAAAATAGAAATTTTTTTTTGAGAAAACTCTAAAAAAAATTGTCTTTTGTTGTGGGACGGGTCTTATATGGGTCCGATACGGGTCCTATGAGAAACCCGCAGTTCTTATGCAGGTAGGCAAGTTTAATACGAGTTTGAGCGGGTAAGGGTAGAGAGTGCAGGTTCTACGCGAGTGCCCCACTTGCTATAGAAACCGCAAAGACCTGCAGGTACCCGTGGGTCTTATACAAATGGTGCTTCATTGATTGAGAGTCCAACAGATGATTATAAGAGCAATTTGACAGGGTTTGGAGAAGACACACAAGATACAAGAGAGTCAAGCAGTTTGACTTAATCAGTTGCAGTGATTTAGTGAGGGTGCAGTTGAAGCAGAGGGAGACGCCAACAGAGGGGTTTCAGCAGAGATTTGAGAGGAGAATTTTCGGAGGAGATTTCATTAGTGATTCACAATTCGAGAGGTAGAAAAGAGGTTGATTTACCTACAAAAGAGGAGGTCATATTCAACTAGTGCAAGTGGTAGAGAGGAGCTAATTCTGTTGGTCAATGTCAGATCTATCACCTGGAGACAAAGCGAGTGGGTAAGAGGAGTTGTTGGAGGTAGAATGAATTACAGGGATGCATTCACGAAGGTTTTGCGAATTTAACCGAAGCTGCAATGTGCATTTCTGGCAGGTTGTGCGAGTGTCAGGGAGAAGTGTGAGTGGCTTGGGAGAGGCCGAGTTGGTTTGCAGAGGAGACATTTAGTCTCCAGGTTATTATTCTAGTGGTGATTATTATTTATCGGAGAATTGCCAGTATCGGGCAAGTAGATTATTGTACTCTAAAATCGCTGAATATTAAAAATAATAAAACCCTAATATGTTGCATCAGTTTTCCCTTCAGGTTTTTTTCTAGAGACAATTATCCAAAAATAACTGTCAACATTATTATGTGTGGGGATTATTTCTCAGTTCCTACATTTTATTTTCTACGACGTTTTTATTTGTGAAGAATTGCAATTGTGAATTTATCGTTATTTGTTGAAAGTAATTTACAAAAAACAAATCAACAACATAAGTTAGGAGATAAATATCTAGTACTGCATTCATGGAAATTTCACAAAGTGAAGCCTTTTCAAGAGGGTTTTGATCTTGAAGGTATATCTTATCAAACCCTTCCATTTTCCTCACTTCTAGGATTTATATGAACATTATTTTAAGAAAATAATCAATTCCAGCTTGCTGGGAAAAATAATAAGCAATAATAAAAAATTGGGTTTTTACCCTAGTAGGGATTTTATCCCTCAAACAAAGCAGTAAATTCCAAGTTTGAATATATATCTCATTACTTAGTATTTTGAAGTGTATCAAGGTTCATTTGATTCATATTTCAGTATACTAACACTTCCAACCAATAGCCACATCTTTCTAGATTATTTTATATTTTGTGGTGACCCCTAAAAGGATTGTAGTTTATTGGTTTTTGCACTTTTATGCAGATTTACAGGTTTGCAGGTTCAAAACAACAAGTCATATATTCATTTTTAGCCATATACCAAGGGTTATATCAAGGTGTTCCACAGTAAGATTGGTAAGGACTCTTCACACCCAATTCTTGTGCTTTTCCAAGGCTTATTTTTTCACTTGTTGAGTGTTTTCTTCATTGGTTTTCATTTTTTCCACAATAAGAAATCTTTTTCAGATTGTCAAATTTTCTAAACTAACTCCCAGACTCTTATCACCCAATAAGAATTATAAGGCAATAGTGTGAAAAATCCTAGATCCATATTCCTACTGCAACAAATCTGAATTACTTCTTCTATTATGTTTCATAATTATTTCATTACTATGAAATATCAAAGTAATTTCTGAAGCAGTCTACACAAATAATACTGCGGAATGAATCTAAGTGCTGAAACAATCTGAACAAAATATAATAAAAAAAATCCACATGTGACACAGTTGTTTTTGAACTAAGTCCCCGGAAAAACCCAACTTGGGAAAACTGGTGCAGCAGATCTGAGGGTTTGTATTATTACGCAGCAGAATCTTGAATACAACTAGGGTGCCAACATCCAGCAAACCCTTTAGAGAAATCTAGACAATCTGGTGAGAAATGTGAGATATACCTCACTTCTGCAAGTCTCTGGTTGATTTGACAGTGTTAGTAAAGCCCTCACTACCTCTATGTGATTGCCTATTCTGGAACTGCATAAGCCTGCGTGGGCAAGCTTGAGGAACTACGTCATCTTCCTCTACAACTGATCTAACTGATTTAAGACTGGATTTTGGCCTCCTGGCTCAGAAACCCCAGCCTCTAGCTATCTTCGGACTGACCCCAAGAGACACTGCATTGTTTCTGCGTGACTTCCTGCAGAGTCTGCGTGACCTCTTCAGAAAACTACGATGTCCCTCTCTACGTCACCTCTGCCTCTCTCTGAAATGCACTCTTGATCCACCTGACCAATCCCTGCTTCTACCCCTCTTTGGATCTGATCACTGAATCAAAATCACTTAGAAAACCCTGCCCTAGTGATTTGATCCTTGATCAAAAGTTGTGTCTCCTCACACAAATCCGAAAAAAGCTCAATGGCTCAAGTGTCACAATGTGTTTTCCATAGGCCCCTCACCCTCCTTCTTATATTCTTCTGTTGAACCTTCAATGGCCAAGACTAAAACATAATCAAGGGCTAAGATTAACTTGGAGGTGATCCATGACTTTGTCTAGAAGATTCATACTTATTTTAATTAATACCCTTTAATTAATCAGTTTCCCTAAGTTTAGACTTAGAAAAACATTAAAAATGATTAATTATTTTAATTAAACCATCACTAAGTGGAATTTTCCAAGACCATTTCTAGGTTTTATGGAATACATGTGTCCTAGCCTATATACAAAATTACAAGGCTAGAGCACATCCAATGCTACCATAAATCAACCCTCCCTCTTAGCGAGGAAATTGCTCTAGCAAAACAACTCAATGTGTTGCTCTGACTTCTAAAACATCTATTGTTGTGCTATTGGTGTTGCTCACCAACACTGCACAAGAAAATGTTGCATCTGTACTGCTGTTGACTCTGCACACTACTGCCAACTGCCACTGTACTGCAACTCCCTTCTAATGCTGCAACCATGCTACTACACTGCATGAGCACTAGATGAGCACTACTTTGTACTGCGTTGCACCACTTGTGCACTGCGTTGTTGCTGCTCCTCTGCTGCTGCTACTCATCTACTACTACTGCTGCACTGTTGCTAATTGCAACAGGAAAACATCCAAAATTGGACAAGAAAATCTGCAACTGAAAATAAGACTGATTCTGCTAGCTTCTGCACTAGCTCTCTGAAAATACTGCATTGTTGCTGCTTTGCACTGCGGGAGCACTGCTCTACACTACGCTGCACCAGTGTGCATTACGTTGTTGCTGCTCATCTGTTGATGCTGCTGCTCCCTCTTTGTAATATCTCGAATGGAAATAAACAACAATATAAAGCACATAAGCAAAGACATACAACAACTAAAGAGAGATCATAAGAAAAACAGACAATATGGAGAACGCTGAGCCATTTTATTAATACTGAAATATGGAATGAGTACAAAAGGTGATCAGAATGATGGCAACTTGACTTGCACTAGGCAAGCGTAGAAATACTCTCAAAAGATGACCTGGAATGGCTTCTCCCTCAAAGACTACGTAATCTCCAGTGCTGCTGGTACTGCTACTGTGTTGTTGCTACTGCTGGAATGAACTGTCAAATTGGGGCTGCTCCCACCTCGGAAAATTGTGAAACTCTGGGAATGGCCTCTCCACCCAATACCTAGAAAAGCCCAGAAAGCTTTTCGGAAATGGCTGACCTCTGAAAATGACCCCCTTGAGGCACTACGTTATTCCCCAATGAGGAACATTGGCCCTGAATGATCTGCTGCAAATAATGGCCTCTGACTCCACCAAAATGCCGGAATAGGGAAGGGCTGATCCCTTTCCAACTCTCCCGGGCTGAATCCCCTAATAAACCCTCAATCTGGAATCACCTCCTCCCAAGACTGCGTCCTCCCTCTCACTGACTGCGCTGTCTCTCTAAGTGAATGCTCTCGACTGTGGTTGCTGCAACTCTCTCTGGAAAAACAAAGATGTAACTCCTCACCCGAGTAGGCACTCGAAGTCCCCCGGGGCTAAGGTTGGGATCTCCGCACGGAGACACCCGGTGTATTGAACAGTACGTGCAGACTTTGCTAAACAGCAAGCGTGCTCAATTTCAAAATACAAATAACATAGATGCATCATCTGAATGAATCAAAATGAGGAGACCCTCTGCCTTTTTATGCTTGGAGAGCCTTTCCCTCACCTAGGCCCCACCATCAACTACGTTGTCTCCTTAAGCCACGCTATCCATCTCTCTCTGCATTGGCTTGGTCCCACGCTGCCTACGCTACCCCTTTTCCCATGCTGCCACTTGACCACTAGGCCCCACGTTGCCAATTAGTCATGTCTCTCAAGTGACTTTAGGAAATACTTTTTATCCTAAGTGTGAGTTAAGTGTCCCTCTTCACCCACTTTATTTATAACTTAACTTTATTAAATTAAAATAGCCAAAATCAATATTTCCAATTAGCTATTGCTAATTGGGAATATTACAGTCCTCCTCGGCAAAACGTTGCTTGTCCTCAAGCAACTGCAATGATGGATGCTGCAAAATCTTCTCACTCTCCTAGGTGGCACCATCATCCGGTAGATCCCTCCATCTCACCAGGTACTCTTTGACTGTCCTGCTCCGTAGCTGCCTCTCCCTAGTGTCAATAATGGCCTCCAGCTGTAGCACCAAATGCCCCTCATCATCGATGGGCGGAAGCTCCTCTATTGCAGTCACCTGTTGTCCTAGCGCCTTCTTCAAGCATGACACATGACAAATGTTATGAATCTTGCTACCAGTGGGCAGCTCCAACTCATATGCGACCTCCCCAACTCTGCGTGTCACCCTGTATGGTCCATAAAAGCGAGGCTTGAGCTTTTTAGCCCCCTTCTGTTTCAGCGTGGACTGCTGATATGGCTGCAAACGTAGGTAGACCAAATCCCCTACTTCGAACTGCCTCTCAACACGTCCCCTATCGGCATACAGCTTCTACCGATTCTGTGTTGTAGCCATGTTATCCTTGAGAGCTTGAAGTATATCCTAACTCTCTTGGATCCAATCCTTGGCCCTAGGGGCCTTGCTAGCACCAAACATCACGTCAGCAAAAGATAAAGCATGACGCCCATATAATGCATAAAATGGAGACATACCGATGGACATATGATGAGTGTTGTTGTAGCAGTACTCCCCCAAGTGCAACCATCGCAACCATGCTTTCTGCTGCCCGCTGACATAGTTACGTAAGTAGCCCCACTTGTTCACTATCTCTGTCTGCCCATCCGTCTGGGGGTGGTAACTAGTACTCGGTGTCAACTCAATGCCCCCCAAATAGAAAAGCTCCTGCCTAAACCCGCCCATGAAGCGGATGTCCCTGTCACTGACAATGGTCTTTGGGAGATCATGCAATCTGAAAGCATCCCTAAAGAATAGCTCCGCTACCTGTGCTGCAGTGTAACGTGCTGATATGGCGAAGAAGTGAGCATATTTAGTCATCTGATCAACGACTACAAATATGCAATCCTTGCCCTATACATGAGCGAGTCATGTGAGGCGTGCAATATCTTCTTCTTGAGATGGGAGTTCTCAATTAAGAAGATCCTGTCCCTGTATTAGATCACCTCATCCATCACCCTGTACCTATCATCTGTCACTTGTCCATCCAAAATTTCACAGGAAAAACAGTCCTTGGAGTACTCCACCAGAAGTTGAGCCCTCCAGTCCGTGTCCAAACTCATCAAGGAGAACGCTACCGGTCTGCGTGAAAGTGCATCGACCACTACGTTGTTCTTCCCCTTGACATACTTGATGTCAAAATCATATTCTTGGATTTTTCTGACCCACTTCTATTACCTCTCCTGCAACTGTTTATGCTCTAGGAAGAATCGGAGGCTGTTGTGATCTGTCCTCACTCTGAACCTGTTCCCCACCAGGTACTGCCGAAACTTGGCCAATGCATGCATGATGGCTAGCATCTCCTTGTTGTATATAGCATACAACCTCTCATGTGGTAGCAGCTTCCGGCTCTCGAAAGCTATGGGATGGCCTCCCTGCATCAAAACTGCGCCTATCCCCTCCCCTGATGTATCACACTCCAGGACAAAGGGTTGTGTAAAAGCTGGCAATGCCAAAACTGGATAGCTGCTCATCACCTCCTTGAGCTTATCGAAAGCCCTCTGCGCTGTATCAGCCCAACTGAATGCCCCCTTTTTGGTGAGATCTATAAGGGGTGCTGCAAGTTGGGAGAATCCCTTGATGAACTTCCGGTAATAGGTGCAGATACCCACAAATCCCCGAAGCTCTGTCACATTCTTCAGCTCTAACCAATCCCTGATGGCCCTAATATTCTCCTCATGGACCCTCACTCCATCCACCCCAATAATGTGCCCTAAGTAGAGCATCTCTGTCAGCCCAAACTCACACTTGGAGAGCTTAGCATAGAATTGTTGCTCTTCCAAGATGCGCAATACAGCCTCAATATGTTGTAGGTGCTCCTCCCATGTCCTGTTGTAAATCAAGATGTCATCGAAAAACACTAACACAAGCTTCCTCAAGTGACTGCGGAAGATGTGATTCATGCATGACTGAAATGTGGCCGGAGCATTGGTCAGCCCAAAAGGCATCACCAAAAACTCAAAGTAACCATAATGACATCTGAAAGAGGTCTTGGGAATGTCCTGCTCCCTCACATGAATCTGATGGTACTTGGATCTCAAATCAATCTTCGAGAAGAACTTTGATCCCCTCATCTCATCCATCAACTCATATATCCGTGGGATGGGGTACCTGTTCTTCATGGTCCTCTTATTTAGGGACCTGTAGTCAATGCACATCCTCAATGTGCTGTCCTTCTTCTTCACCAATACCACTGAAGAAGCAAAGGGGCTAGTGCTAGGACGGATGTGCCCCAAAGCTAAGAGCTCATGGATGGCCCTCTCAATCTCATCCCGGTAGGCCTTAGGATGCCTATAGGGTGTAGTGATGACTGCCTGGATACCCTGCTCCAACTCAATCATGTGATCAAACCCCCGATCTGGTGGCTGCCCTGGAGGTATCTCTTCGAAGATCATGGCATATCTGTCTAAAATGGACTGTACATCTGGGTGTACGGCCTGCCCTGTAGATCTTGCCTCTGAAACACGCAGCTCCACTGCCCACTCTATGTCTCCCTTCCAGAAATCTACCTCCATCCAGTGTGCTGAAACTGTCTGTGGTGGGTAAGTGTGCATACCCCGAATCTTCTCGTGCCTCCTAGTCTTCTTGTCCGTCCACTCCATCTCCAAGGTCTCCCAATTAGTGGTGACCTTCACCAGCGTGATCAACCACTGCACCCCGAATATCACGTTGGTGTCCAGAATGTCCACCACGAAGAAGTGATCTCTCAGAGTACAAGTCCCCATAGTCACTGCCAAGAATGGCACATACCTGGCACACTGCATGGTCCTGTCACCTGGAACTAGTACCGAAAAGCCATCAAAGCTCTTCGTCGATATGCCCCTCTGCTCTACCAACTAGGCATTAATAAAATTGTGGGTGGCCCCACTGTCCACTAACGCTGAAACATGCTATCCCCGCATTGTGCCTCGGACACGTAGTGTCAAGTATTTGGGAACTCTTCGCAAGGATGCAAGGGCTCCCCCGGTAGGTGCAAATGTTGCACCTCCTGCTCCTGGTGGTGGAGGTGGCAGATGATCCCCTCTTTGTGCTGTATTGCTGCCTCCTGTCTCTATCTCCTCATACTCCTCCTCTTCCCCGCTACTGTAGGAGAAGACTTCAATATAATGTGCCTTCCCTGTGGCACAACGGTGTTCGGGTGACCATGGCTCCTGGCATGTGAAACATAGCCTCTTATGCCTTAGATCTCTCCTGGTATCATCATCCACTGGCCCTGTTGTCGTTCCTAGAGACAGCCTAGAGTTGTGATAGACCAGTGCCTAGGACATCTTATATTAGCAAGGAGCATAGGATATAACAGGGGAAGTTATCAATAACAAGCTCTCATGCTATCTCTTGTAAACAAGGAATATTAACCTGAATGGGACCAAGACCTTCAAAAACTGACACAGAGGAAGAAATACTGCAGAGACGACATGAAAAACTCCAATACAAAAGCAACAGACAATTTAGAGACAGCTTACTGCAAAGAGGGCCAATTCAGAAATACCTCACAGAAATAAATTATCAGAAGATGTATGTAGTGAATGAAATATTGAGAAGATATTAGTTATCATTGAGCTGATATCCAGATACACAATACCACCATGCATGGGCTTACCAATCTAAGAATCCATACATGACAATAGTGTTTTAAAAACACCCTCCCAAAGAAACTAATATAGAAAAAATACGGTTTAGAGGAATAGTGGAACAGAATATCATGCATGAGCCATATTTAAAGCGCTTGACTAATCCAAGCATGGGTATCAACTAGGATAAATCCACACCAAAAATCAGTGAGCCACTCGCATTCCAAAACATGATACAGGAATGATGGATGAAATGAAATGATCTATTAAACTAACACATATATGAGAAAGTTACAAACTGTAAAATACCAAAGACCAGAATCCTCTTTAACAGATGGAACTCCTCCTCACTGAGACCCTATGGGCTCTGAGCCTTCATACAAGAGTTCAACAAAAATGTATACAAAAATCCTTTCACTGCATAATTTTCTGATAAAATCTGGAACCACAAATCATCTGTTTTTCGGGAGCTTTATAGGAGAAAAGAAAGCTCCCAAAAAGGGAGAAGGTGATGAACATTTAATTGTCTCATTAAAACAAAATGGCGGAGACGTGCATGCCCATACTGCTCGATGACTTTGTAATGCTGTTTGTACTCTGTGACCTGCTAACTGAAATAAATGCACTGGGTAGAAATCTCTTCAGGAACACGGCAAAGAAGTAAAATCACATAAACATTCTGTCCTTTCCTGAAAGAAAATGGTGCTGAAAAGAAAGTCATAAGGTAGTGTTTTCTGCGAATGGTACCATCTACCTTCTAAACCCTGGATTACGTTGTAGGATCTTCAATGCTAAACATTGAATTCCTCGATCATCCACTGATATTTCTTTGTTGTTTCATTAATATCTCCATCTGTGCAATCTGTGCTTTGAATGACTCTGGAGGGTTTGACAAATTTGAACCCTGCTTCTTTAATGGAAGTCTTGTCGATTTACCTTCCTAGGCCTTTCTCCATAATTACAATCTATGAAAAATCGTCCTTTGATGTGCTCTGCTACTGAAATCAAGACTGTAAATCACAACAGTCTTTCGTCGCTGAAACCTTGCAAAACCCGCAAACTTGTTAAGAAAAAATCATGTGTGGGGATGGTGAAATGGTGGCATGGTGATGGCGGAAACACAGTGGAATGACAGAGAAATACTCTGGTTGCAGGTTGGCGGAAATGCAGAAGATTACACGTAAAACCTTAGAAATAGGCTTTGGAATGGAATATGTATATGATATGGACGTGGGGTGAACACATGTGGAACGGGTGACATGGAGGTACGGAGTCAACTGGCGGAGAGGCAAGTGATCTGGACCGTCAGATCTTAGGAGGAGATCGACGGCTGAAATTACGTCGAAGGGCGATGAAATGGTGGGCCATGGGAACTATTGACTTGGATTAACACTCGTGCAGCTTCGTGGAGCGACTACCCTCGGATGGATCGCTCCAGATCGGACGGCTCACGCGCATACTGCGCCGTGTCTACGGACGAATGATAACGCGCGATGAACGGCGGTTTTTGGGCCATACGCGGGGACGCGCGGCAGACGATGTATGGAATCGCTCCAAAATGAGAAATACTGCCCGCCTCGGAAAAGCGGTGCGATATAAACCACTGGTTTTGTACAGTGCACGAAGCGGGGGCCACGGGCGCGGGGAAGATTTGCGAATACCGTCGGATCTGTACAGATCAACGATGATAAACGCGCCCGATATACATATGTGATAAGCGCCTCCGGTTTTAGCGCTTGGTCTGGCACCCAGGTTACATGGAGAAAAAGACTGAGGGGCTAGGGCCGAAAGGTGCCAAACCTTATATATTTTCAAATGCGGGTTTTAGCCATTTTTAATGCGATTTTGAGGCTAGGCAAAGGTGACGATAGGCAGAAAATGAATTTCTCAGGGCAGAAAGAGGGGGTTTGAAAGGTTTAAGCGAGGTTGCTTAGCAAAATTTCAATAGGATGCTGATATGATCAACATTGGCTCCACCTGGGGACGGCACGTTCATCCTTGGGCGTGTCGAGAACTTCGCAGACCACCTACATCATCAATTTTCACAGACAGGAAAAATAAATCTATTCTACTTCTACCCTTATTACTCCATGAGACCAGATTAAACTGTTGGTCTCACATTTTCTCTACCTAAACTACATCTGCTAGGATTAAACTGTCTAGCAAATTTCTTCTCTACATTCTAAAACAGAAATTGAACAATAGCCAAGCCAGGATTAGACTGTCTGGCTTGCTGGACTTTGCAGAAATTAAAACAACTGACTACATGCTCACAGGCTGAGCTTTATTTCAGACTTCCTACCTACTCTACTCTAACTGGATTATTTACAAGTCTATCCTACAAACATTGTCTTCCAATGCAACCAGTCCATCAAGTGATCCCATGACTGGTCTGTTCTGCCTAGCTCCTTGAGCAGGCTGGAAAGGCAGGGTAGCTCCCACTCTCTTTGTTCCATAATAGCAGCTTTGAAAAATTTTCTTTCTGCTTGCAACATGCTGCTCAAAAAGACCCTTGATCCTTCTTCAAATGTGTGCAGGAAATGAACATAAGGGTCATGAAATGATACCTGGTTATGAATATCTGGCAGGCAGGCTTCAACTAGGATTTCTTCTTCTTCTACTGGATCAAGAACAAGACTCTCTTGAGAAAGAGAATCTCCCTCATCTTCTTCATTTTCTGAACTGGGGGACTCATCATATATGACAGTGTTGTCCTCTTGGAGCTCTGATATGTTCTGCTCTGATGAGCTGAGCTCTGTGAACAGATCTATGTATTCTTGAGTAGGGGTATGTTTCATTTCTTCTTCCTTTTCAAGAGAAGGCCCCTTAATTCCAATTTGCTCAGGAATTTCTTCTTTGCTTACCTCCTCGTCTTCTGAAAAGGAAGGATGATGGTTTCTAGTCTCACTGATGATCTGTGGTAAAGCAGAATGAAGATTCAAGGAATCTTCATCTGTTATTATACTATCGTAGCTCTCCTCATCAGTATCATAAATAGCCTGCATTAGCTTATTACTCTTTGGAAGTAAAGGGAAATGATTTTCCTCCCGTAGATCTACTAATGATGACACTGCAAGATTATCTTCTATTTGGGAAACATCATCATCAGATAGATCAGAAATAAGAAAAACATGAATATAAGTAATACTGCCAATAGAGCATACTGGATTATCAGCAGGTTCTTCTTCACTTTGATCCGCAGAGGAGCTTTCTGGATCTGTACAATCAAACTCATAAGATGAATGAGCAAGAGTGTGTGTTTCATAGAAGATTTCTGAGGTGGACTGCTGATTTAATATCTGATCAATTTCTTCTTCTGTCAAAGGAGAAGATTGTTTTGTGTTCCTTTGTGCAGAAGAGTAGCAGCTCTCTGTTTCTTGTACTAGCTGATTTGGAGGCAGGATGTCTTCTTGAACCTCTTCTAGAGTATCCTCAGTTATGCTTGCCGGAAAAACTTGAGGATCTTCTGATGTTTCTTGATCTCTCTCTGATTCAGACCAGTCCTCATGAACCTGATGATACTCGGTTAGAATACAAGGCTCATGAGTGGTTTCTTCCTCCACATCAGATTCTGCATCTTCTATGTGGTCTCTTGTTTCCTCCAAGCAACATTCCCTATTTTCCTTTGCTATTAGGTCATGATACTCTTTGATCAGCGTAACACAAGACATGGGTAAGCAATCAGGGAGTTCCTGATCGCTTTCCTCCTCATCTTCCATAGGTTTTAAAGCATCATACATTTCTTGCTCATTATCTAGGTCTTGAGTTTGTTCTTGTTCTGGAAGAGGCATGGGCTGTTCTAAATAATCCTCATTTGCATTCATATTAGCCATATACATCTCCAGCACTTTATCAAACGTTTCTATTAATTCATATAATTGATCATACAAAGCATCTAGCTTTGTATCCCTATCCATGTTTGGATCCATGTTTCTGCAAAGATGGTCACTGCATCTTCTCAACCAGTTCAGAGTCTTCTACCAGTGGAGTCATTTGGTCTTTTGGGAGTTATGGAGTGAATTTATCTAATAAACGAGTGTGGAGTCGCCAAGGTGAGGGATCTACAACTCTCAACTCTCCATGCTCACCTACTTGAAGAGTGAATTAGGTTTTGTCAAGGCCCAGGGATTTAAATTTTCTCAACTTCGTCCCCGGCAACGGCGCCAAAAAGATGTTGTCGTTCCTAGAGACAGCCTAGAGTTGTGATAGACCACTGCCTAGGACATCTTATATTAGCAAAGAGAATAGGATATAACAGGGGAAGTTATCAATAACAAGCTCTCATGCTATCTCTTGTAAACAAGGAATATTAACCTGAATGGGACCAAGACCTTCAGAAACTGACATAGAGGAAGGAATACTGCAGAGACGACATGAAAAACTCCAATACAAAAGCAACAGACAATTTAGAGACAGCTTACTGCAAAGAGGGCCAATTCAGAAATACCTCACAAAAATAAATTATCAGAAGATGTATGTAGTGAATGAAATATTGAGAAGATATTAGTTATCATTGAGCTGATATCCAGATACACAATACCACCATGCATGGGCTTACCAATCTAAGAATCCATACATGACAATAGCGTTTTAAAAACACCCTCCCAAAGAAACTAATATAGCAGAAATATGGTTTAGATGAATAGTGGAACATAATATCATGCATGAGCCATATTTAAAGCGCTTGACTAATCCAAGCATGGGTATCAACTAGGATAAATCCACACCAAAAATCAGTGAGCCACTCGCATTCCAAAACATGATACAGGAATGATGGATGAAATGAAATGATCTATTAAATTAACACATATATAAGAAAGTTACAAACTGTGAAATACCAAAGACCAGAATTCTCTTTAACAGATGGAACTCCTCCTCACTGAGACCCTATGGGCTCTGAGCCTTCATACAAGAGTTCAACAAAAATGTATACAAAAATCCTTTCACTGCATAATTTTCTGATAAAATCTGGAACCACAAATCATCTGTTTTTCGGGAGCTTTATAGGAGAAAAGAAAGCTCCCAAAAAGGGAGAAGGTGATGAACATTTAATTGTCTCATTAAAACAAAATGCGGGGACGTGCACGCCCATACTGCTCGATGACTTTGTAATGCTGTTTGTACTCTATGGCCTGCTAATTGAAATAAATGCATTGGGTATAAATCTCTTCAGGAACACGGCAAAGAAGTAAAATCACATAAACATTCCGTCATTTCCTGAAAGAAAATGGTGCTGAAAAGAAAGTCATAAGGTAGTGTTTTCTGCGAATGGTACCATCTGCCTTCTAAACCCTGGATTACGTTGTAGGATTTTCAATGCTGAACGTTGAATTCCTCGATCATCCACTAATATTTCTCTGTTGTTTCATTAATATCTCCATCTGCGCAATCTGTGCTTTGAATGACTCTGGAGGGTTTGACAAATTTGAACCCTGCTTCTTTAATGGAAGTCTTGTCGATTTACCTTCCCAGGCCTTTCTCCATAATTACAGTCTCTGAAAAATCATCCTTTGATGTGCTCTGCTACTGAAATCAAGACTCTAAATCACAACAGTATTTCGTCGCTGAAACCCTGCAAAACCCACAAACTTGTTAAGAAAAAATCATGCGTGGGGATGGTGAAATGGTGGCATGGTGATGGCGGAAACACAGTGGAATGATGGAGAAATACTCTGGTTGCAGGTTGGCGGAAATGCAGAAGATTACACGTAAAACCTTAGAAATAGGCTTTGGAATGGAATATGTATATGAGATGGACGTGGGGTGAACACATGTGGAACGGGTGACGTGGAGGTACGGAGTCAACTGGCGGAGAGGCAAGTGATCTGGACCATCAGATCTCAGGAGGAGATCGACGGCTGAAATTACATCGGAGGGCGATGAAATGGTGGACCATGGGCACTATTGACTTGGATTAACACTCGTGCAGCTTCGTGGAGCGACTACCATCGGATGGATCGCTCCAGATTGGACGGCTCACGCGCATATCGTGCCGTGTCTACGGACGAACGATAACGCGCGATGAATGGCGGTTTTTGGGCCATACGCGGGGACACACAGCGGACGATGTATGGAATCACTCTGAAATGAGAAATATCGCCCGCCTCGGAAAAGCGGTGCCATATAAACCACCGGTTTTGTACAGTGCACGGAGCGGGGGCCACGGGTGCGGGGAAGATTTGCGAATACCATCGGATCTGTACAGATCGACGGTGATAAACGCGCCCGATATACATATGTGATAAGCGCCTCCGGTTTTAGCGCTTGGTCTGGCACCCAGGTTACATGGAGAAAAAGACTGAGGGGTTAGGGCCGAAAGGTGCCAAACCTTATATATTTTCAAATGCGGGTTTTAGCCATTTTTAATGCGATTTTGAGGCTAGGCAAAGGTGACAATAGGCAGAAAATGAATTTCTCAGGGCAGAAAGAGGGGATTTGAAAGGTTTAAGCGAGGTTTATTAGCAAAATTTCAATAGGATGCTGATATGATCAACAGGCCCTCTGCCCTAATTCCCCCTTGGAGGTGGAACCCTCATGTCCTTCCCCTTCGGCTGGAATGCCGGTCTCTGGGAAAAAGGAGCTCTAGTTCGAGGTAGTGCATCCTGCAAATCCCGAGTCCTCCCAATTGCATCATGGAGTGTAGCTGGCCTAGTCGATCTGACTAGCCCCCATAGAGGCTCTGCCAACCCGTCGATGAACATATAGATCATCCGGGCTGCGAATAAATCAGGCACCATCACGGAGAGTCTCAGAAACTCTGAGATGTATGTGTTCGGGCTTCTAGTTTGCTTAAGCTTTGTCGGCTCAACAAAATTCTCCTCTAGATTCCTCCGATCAAAACACTCTACCAGCCTCCATGTAAACTCGGCATATTCCGTCACTCCCGAGTGCCCCAGCATAGCCATCCCGTGAAACCATCAATCCTGGGCCTCGCCCTCCAGGTGCAGTGCTGCCACCTTGATGGCCTCGCCCTCCAAGTGCAAGCCTTTGTCGAAGACTTGGGTGACCCTTCAAATGTCGGTAGATGGAATCTGCCTACAGTGCGTTGTACATCCCCGTCATGTGAATGCCTGTTCCCACTATGATGGTTGCGGGGTCTACTGTCCCGCTTGAGCTGAACGAAGTCATGGAATGTGAGGGCATCTCTAAACTCCTGACTGTAGGACTGATACTCAACAAAGTAATCTCCCATGTGAGCCGGTTCCTACTCTTGCTGTAATCCTACCCCAGTGTCTACAGCAAGAAATGTGGGCATCGTGGAACATGGGGGTGTATGTGATGCCATTTGCTGAGCTGTGAGATGCTCCTGCAAATGATGGGATGTGCCCGATCCCTCTTCGATATGGAAACCCCTTGGGGTTTCACGCTGTCTGGATTCTACCGTGAACCTTTGACCCATCTCTTCTATCCGCCTCGACAAATCCTGCACTGATTTGAGGAGAAGTTCACTCAACTTCTTCCCAGCATCTCTCTCCTCGGCCATTGGTTCCTCCTCTTCTGCATCCACTACCTGAACGCAGTCACCTTCCCCGTAAGTGATTTCTAACCTCCGATCTTGGTCTTTATACTTCCTCCCTTACGCAGCAGAATCTTGAATGCAACTAGGGTGCCAACATCCGGCAAACCCTTCAGAGAAATCTAGACAATCTGGTGAGAAATGTGAGATATATCTCACTTCTGCAAGTCTCTGGTTGATTTGACAGCGTTAGTGAAGCCCTCACTACCTCTATGTGATTGCCTATGCTGGAACTGCGTAAGCCTGCGTGGGCAAGCTTGAGGAACCGCGTCACCTTCCTCTACAACTGATCTAACTGATCTAAGACTGGATTTGGGCCTCCTGGCTCAGAAACCCCAGCCTCTAGCTATCTTCGCACTGACCCCAAGAGACACTGCGTTGTTTCTGCGTGACTTCCTGCAGAGTCTGCGTGACCTCTTCAGAAAACTGCGTTGTCCCTCTCTACGTCACCTCTGCCTCTCTCTGAAATGCACTCTTGGTCCACCTGACCAATCCCTGCTTCTGCCCCTCTTTGGATCTGATCACTGAATCAAAATCACTTAGCAAACCCTGCCCTAGTGATTTGATCCTTGATCAAAAGCTATGTCCCCTCACACAAATACCTCTTAAGGCAAATACCCCATCTAGATGTTCACAAGGTATGTCCTTCTAGGGCCTTTCCAGTCATGGATTTACACATCCTCAAGGAATTTCCTCTTCGACTACTCTTACCTATTGGATGCCTTGTCAAAACCTCAAAGAGTGTCAGTCACCAAACTAGTTCCTATATTAGATTCCAAATCCTCGAGAATTATCTGTCTCAAATGCTTACCCAATCCTCTGGACGCCATTCTCTCCTCATCACCTTTCTCTTCTCATGTTCTTCACTAAGACTTACGACTATTAGTCATGGTCTAGTGCGTGACACATGAAGTAGAGAACCATATCCGCCACCCCCTTTCAATCAAGGATTAGGTCCCTCTCAACTAGGGAGAAGTGTCTGTCATCAGCAACTATGATAGTTGCTCTCAGGGCTTTATCATCATAATCACATGTGCTTTCTTTCTTTGATCCTCACATAGCCCTTTATGTACAACATTATCATCATGATAGGGTCCACCATCACTCTCCACATCACCAATTTGCATTTGTTGCATCTTTACAAACCAATAATAATAGAGATCGACCATGGCTCCCTATGAACATCCAGAAAGTGATCTAGGACATGATTATCGAACCACCTACAACCTGATCTCATATCTTTCATCGTAGTGTACAATAGCACCTTCAAACCAAGTTCCAAGGAAACAACCCAATGGAATCATATCATGATTGTCATACAATCTTCTCATAGAAAGATCATGCAGAGCCTCTCAAGGTATCATGTCATCACCAGCATCATGGTATTCTTTCAATCATCATCAAAGTCTTTAGCGGAAAATCAATATCATGCTTCGGCCAGACCTCTAATCCTGCACATTATCTCATTATGCTACCACTTAAGCAGCTAGATGAATCCCAGAACGTACATCGGTATATCTACAATGAAATTTTCAAATATCACATGCTATATACCATGATGCCATGCATTCTATCAATGCAACTATATGCCCCACTCTAACTGCAGAAAATATCAATAAGATGGAGTTTTATTAGAAGAATAGATCACTAGGATCCTCTTCCTTTGTCTTATCCTCTTCAGTTGTATAGGCTACATAATTTCTCTTTGAACCGTTCCTTTTATTATATTATTTCGTTAGCTTCAGGCAATTCCTTCTATAGTGACCAAGCTCATTACATTCGAAGCACCTAACATTCGCCACATCTTGCTTCTTTGGATGATGAGACCTTCCAAATTTCACTTTTCTCAATGTGTTCATTCTTGTTGCATATGCTTGAGATTTACTAGGGGGTTGTGTTTCATCCTTGGTCTTCAATCAGGATTCTTCCATCACACAGTGAGACCACAACTTATCGAAATTGGAAGTCTCCTTTCTTGAGTAGATGCTGGTAAAAAATGAACTCCATTCTTGAGGAACAACATTAAGGATGATTATTGTCATTTTTGCATCGGAAATTGTTTCAACTAGTGCTTGTAACTGGTCTCTCAATTGAGATATATTTACTAGATGAGTTTCAATGCATTCCTCAAACAGAATTCTGATCTTGTACAACCATCTCCTCAAGGCTATTTTTTGACTTGAGTTGCCTACATGGTACAATGTGTTCAACCTCACATAATTGTCCTTGGCTTTTTTCAGCTCTGGCAAAAACAGTATAAGGTGATCCTTGATGGACTCGATCAAGATTCTTTGGGCTCTTATCTCACTCTTGTAGTACTTGTTCCACTCATCCACATTCTTCTTGTCTTGTTTTGTAACCTTTCCTTGAACAATTTCCATGACATCATTCTCTACGAGTATGAAGTCAATCCTCTTCTTCAACCCTTGGTAGTTAGAGGTTCACTCAATTTTGTTTCTCTTGTAGTTCCAGAGGCTGGTAATGATGGTATGATATATCTCGGAGGCGATATTGGTTATGTTGTTCATTGAGGAGATGAAAGACCTATTGCGTGGATGGGTGAAGGCTTATAAGCCCGCGAATTTACATGAGGCTATTACCAGGACTAGGGACATGCTAGACGTAGTCCCTAAGACCAGAGTACCTCCCAGACCTACCTTTCCTCAAAACGGTAAGGACATTAGGCCTCCTCAAAAGGAGTGGGAGAGACGTGGGCAGATGGATGATGAGACCAGGAGGGACCTCCGGAGGAGGAAGCTTTGCTTCACATGCCAGGAGTTATGGGGTCCAAGCCACAGATGCACTAAGGGAAAGGCCCATTACATTGAGGTGTTTCCTGACAATGAGCCTAAGGGGGAGGACGAGCAGGAGCAAATAGGAGGAGAGGAGGAGCACCATGATGCAGGGAAGGAGCCACATTCTCAGGGTGCCAAGGGAGGCATCATCGCTTCACTTATAGGGATTTTTAGGTGCCTGACATTATAGGTCCAAGACACTCAATATTGTTTCTCTCTTTGAGTATTGTCTTCTTCAGTTAAGATTGCATCTGAACTAATGCTTTATTTAATGTCAAAGATTGTTGCCCCTATGGATCCACTTTGCAAAGGCCACACTGGACTGACTGATATAGGTGTAGCAATATTTCGAAAAGACTTCTTCCAAAATGTTGACATGCAATGCTTATCAACAATCCCAAAATTATCTCGTACTTATGATGTCATTGTGACAATAATGTGACCTTACCTACTTCCTGTGGCTTTCCCTGTTTCTAAATGTGGCTAAATAAAATATTGGACCCTTGAATTAGGGCTTCCAAGGTAGTGCCAATAATATCACTTTAAGAACGATTCCAATACAAGGCTTCCAGAACAATTCCAATAATACAACTGTAATTTCATAAATAGATGTACCTTGTAAACGTTACCACAAGTCGGCTCACTGAATTTTGAAACAATAGTAATAAGGTTGGCACATATATTCCTGGAGTAACTCAATCTAGGTTTCCTCTTGCGGAAATATGCACAAGATTTTGAAGGATATCTCGGCTCCTCCCTATATGATGGAAACAACCTCTAATTCATATCTTCTAGAGTCTATGAGGACTGATTCGATATACCAAATACAAACTTGACTTCCCACATATATGCTCAGAATCTCGATCTCAATAACTTAAGTGAATGTATACAGGTGTAGAGAATGTATCTCGCTTCTAGGTTCAGACCTTCGGTACTTTGACAGTGGTCTAGAAATAGGACTTATGCTCAAAATTCCTTTAACAAAATCGATCTTGGACCAAATATTTGCACAACTGTAGAGTGAGAATTTTGATGCTTCTTCTAGGGCTTACAAATAATATGTATGCACAAAACCATACCATATAAATTTTGGATGAGTTGACTCCCTTTTAGGTATTCCAATTGCAACATTAATACCACAGAAACCTTGATTTTTGATAGAGGGTTTGCTTCCTTTTCTAAAGTTGTTGGAGAAGTTAATATATGTTGAGATTTTGGGGTAGCATCGGATGTGCTCTAGCTCCCAAATTTTGTGGAGGAGCTGGAGTACATGAGATCCCCAAGACCCATAAAGCATTTGGAAGAATTCCATCAAGTTTAAGAGATATTCAAATAATTGACATTTTTAATTAAGGACCCTAAGTCTAACTTAGGAAAATTAAAAGATTAAAGTGAATTAAATTAAACATGTGATCAGAATGACTTAGGTGATGCAGAACAAGCAACTTCTAATCTTAACCATTGATTAGAGATTAGATCACAGTCATTGGTTTCCAAATGAGAAAATTATACGACAAGGGCTTGGGGTCAGTTGGAGAATACACACATTGGCGGAGCACTGAAGCTAAGCTGAAATTATAGGGCGTGGTTTGCTAAGAATTTCATAAGTGTTTGCAGTGCAACGAGGGGAAGTATTGGCAAGGGGATGATCTGATCCCAGGCAAAGAGTACAACAACGGCAGAGAGGCAACATGCCGAGAAACGCAGAGGCAACCGAGAGTCACGCAGAGGCAGCAGGAGCCACGCATGGCTGACGCAGGCCCAATCAGGGTAGCATAGGGGAAACATAAGCCATTGAGGGGTGACGCAGGCCCTTCCAGAGTAGCGCAGAGGCTGATGGAGGCCAGGAAGGCTGATGTGGAGCAGCGTTGGGGTTTCCGGTGGGCCAGAAAGGGTTCGAGTTCTGTAAATCTTGTTTGAGGGTGTAAATTAGCGATATTTTCTATCTCCGAGTGAAAGAGGTATTGTTTCCGTGATTTTCTCTGTAGGGCCAACCATGTTTGCTACCCAAAAAATGTTGTATTCAAAATCTGCTTAATAATAAAACCCTCTAGAGCTAGTTGCATCGGTTTTCCCGCATTGGGTTTTTTCGGGGACATTTGTCCGAAAAATATGTGTCACTTTGTTATATGAGCGTGCTATTCAGTAAATGATCTGTATGTGTAGGATGCTATTTGTATTTACTTCTCTGTTTTTCTGAATAATCAGATTAATAACTTGTGTATTTAACCAAGTAGGAGAATTAAATTGAGAATTAGCAGTAGGGTTTCTTAGATTAAGAAATTTTCTGATGGTATCAGAGTGATTGTAGATCAAGTTGGATCTCCAACAAATTAGTTGAAGAAATTTTGCTACAAAGTAGTAGCTGAAGCAACAGAGAATCCAGAGAGGGCGACGCAGCACTAGGAGGATGCAGTCGCTGCCCAGAGGAAGACAGTCCAGTTTCAAAGTGTCATGCAGAGTTACCATTTTGCAGAAATAGAGCTTCAGATCTTCAGCATTTGCTGGTGTGGTGGAGATTCTGTCAGTTCATAATCGTACCTAGCTAAGTTGACAAAGAGTGGGAGGAGAACAACCGCTTAGCAGATTTTTTCCAAAGAAATCTGAGGATTGATCGTAGGGTGATCGAAGAGGGTTGATTCATTAGATTTGGCAGATTTCCAAGGGAGGAAATCAATTGTCAGAGGGAGCAAAGGGTGCCTTTCTTGCCAAGGACCGTAGATCTAAGTTTCTGTTGAGGGTAGCAACAAAAGCAGGGAGAGGAGGATCTCTTCCAACAGATTATTTCTAAGCCGATGGCACGGACTGCGTGATCAATATAGGTTGGACGATCTGTCCAACTTTACTATTTGGAAGGCCAGAATCCTGACAGTATTGGAGGCATACGGTATACGTGAGCATGTAGAGAGCCTCTTGGCTACACCAACCAATGCTACTCTTGTAATATTCCCTTTTTTGGTGTCACCTACGACAGGGTTAGGTTGGACTTCCAGAGTTAGGAGCAGACAGGTCACAGGTACAGATTGGTGCTATCAGCGGGCTCAGGGGCTTTTTGGAGGAGTTTTGAGGAGTTTCCATGGTGTCCGGTGGCATCCACTTGATATATTCCATCATCCGAGCAGTTTGGATTTCGTTCCGGTGCATTCCGACAACTTTCAGAAATTTGAGTTATTTGTGGGCTTAACTCAGCTGATTACGCTCAAGGTGGCATTCCAGGAGGAATACATGATGGAACACCTTAGTGTAATAGCTAATTGGAACCGGGACGAGCATACCTACATGATGGGATGGTTGGGCATGAGTTTCAGTGACCAGAGGAGACATGGTAGCTGATTTACTCTTTTCTGCATTAAAAAGGAATATTTTAATAAGAGGGAAAAGTGCACCATGAATAAAATAATAATAAAATAATGCTCTAGAAGGCTCCAAGAGATCTATAAAAGAAAGGAAGGAGGCCATTGAGGGATATATTTTGGATCAAATCATTTTCTTGTGTGAGAGCTTTGAGACGTGGATCTCTACTTCAGTTGTAGCCCAAGGACGGAAACCCTCGTGTGATTTATGAGTGTTGGACGAAAACCCAACTCTCTTGAGGAGACTTCATTCAGAAGTTTCGCAGAGCTTCAGGGATTGGTGTGAGGATCATTCAGATCTTCAACTTGTGCATCATTATCTTTAGTGGGTTCAGTGACAGTTGTTGCTGGAGGGAGAGTGCAACAGTTCAGTGTTGAGGCCAGCGCAGTGTAGCAGCTCATCTTGGTGGCCAGTTCTCCATCTCAGCTCTTTCTTTGGGTCAGATATATTTGTAACCCCAGTTAGTATCTATAATAAAATGCTGAGATTCTTCTTATTTGATGTGTTGATAGATTGCAGTGCTTATGTGTTTTATTTTACATGGCAGTCTTATGTTTATTAATTCGGTAATTTTATGGCAAAATGCTGCATTAGCAACCTTTAAGAAAAATTTGTGAAATATCCCATTTGGGGATATTACAGTGATATCAGAGCCTTGATCTTGGCTTAGCTTGCGGGTTTTTCAATTACAACTATTATTGTTGGAGGGTTTTGCTCAACCGCGAGGAGCTCTTCCTACGAGTAAGGGGGGTTTTAATTAAAGATTGTTGAAGGAGACAAAATTCATTTGTGAATGGCCGTAACACAGTTCAAATTAATTTGAGTGGTGGCACATTCTTTTATTAAAAAAAGGAAAAAAAGAAAAAGCATTAGAGAGAGCCACGCATTAGTGAAATCCCACTTCGTGTAATTTAAATTCAGACACCCACGAATTCCGCAAGAACTGGTACGAGTGCCAAGAGAAGGGAATTCACATTCATTTTGCAGAAAATTAATTATTGCTAGAGGCCGAGCCAGATGAGGTATCGTTTCTGCAGACCGCGAGCTAAATGGGGCAAGACGGAGTTTAATAGGGACGATTTTCCTGACAGAGTAGTGGGTGTGGGTTCTTCTTTGAAAACTGAGACCGGAATTACCAAACGCAAGCAGTGGCCTATGTTTTTTTATGCCAGCGGTCACGGTGAAAAACTAATCTGAGCCGTTAGTCGAGTTTTGAAGGGGCCAAGAATTAAAATTTTGTTTTTTCTTCCTAAGTGCTGTGTCAAATTTCAGCAGCGTGTGATTTTGTGGGGCCTTGAATTTTTATTAAGGAACCATGTTAATGATGCCATTGTCTTGGTAGGACAAATTATTTTGCAAAAATTAAAGGGGCCCAGCATATCAAATACCTTGGTGGAGATATATTTGCAAGAGCAAAGAGCATTGTTTCCAAGGAGGCACGAGCTGAAGCGTCATCTTCTAAGTTAGTCAAACTAGCACATAGCAGCCATTGTGGAGATGCACCATCAACAAGAGGCTGAGATAATCACAAGAGGGTAGTTGAATCATCTTGTGCATCAATAGTGGATTTAGAGGCCGAATTATTGTTTGCATCACCTTGGAGGGCCTAGCACTTAAAAATAAATAAAAATTTACAATCGAAGACTTATCGAGCTGCATTAAGGTGGCGTAGCAGATCAATCTTTTGTCAAAAATTCCTTGCTGTAGAAGATCTGTTCGACGTTGTTTATAAGGGACTAAATCATTGGAAATCTACAACAGTGTTACTGGAAGAAGACAGAGTATTATTGGTGAGCATCATAGATCAAGAAGAGTCTGAATTTAAAAGGAAACCGCTGGTAATTTGGTTCAGATCTGAAGCTCTCTTTTGGAACCATGTTATGCAAACTTGTAGCAGCTTAATTGGTCACAAAAACATCCCAGAACAGTCCATTGGCTCCTGGGCGAACCGAATTTCGCATCAATCCTATAGCAGATTTCTCTTTGGAAACCAAGTTACCAGTCTTATATAGGGCCGAAGTTGGAACAAATTTAAGGAGGTTGAGCTTTCTATTAGTTGCTGGAAAGGTTGCCGAAAGTCACGAAGATAGAGCTATTAAAGTATGATATTGTGCGTATATTCTGGACTAGATTGAAGGCTGCATCGGTGGATAGCAGGAGACACCCACCTGTCACTCTAATGAAGAGCGCTCTGCTGGTCTATTTACCAGGTCCCATCATTCTTATCTTCTCACTGTATATTCATTTCTAAAGAATGGGGAAAGAAAAAGAAAAAAATAGACTGTCTATAATGATGCTAAATATATATTGCATGCTTATTTCTGGGTCTGTTGGGAATATGTTATGAACTGTCCTAAAAAAAAAAAATGATGTTAGTCACCTACAACAAGTTTGCTACCTAACAGTTTGACAATACTTCTTAAATAAATTACACCAAATACACTTAGGAAAGCAGTGACCACACCATTGGTTGAACCATGGAGGGATTCCTAAATAGCTTGAGAAGAATACAAGTTGGTTCCTTGAACCACCATGCATCAGAAGACCAGAAAACAAAACAAAACATTCTCCAAGAAGGTACATAATTTGCTCCAACAAAGGCATCCGAAGAATTTACAAAAGGAGGAAGAAGTGGGAAATTGGCTTTATGCACTTGGGATAGACTTAAAGAGTGGAAGATCAGAAAATGACTTTCCCATGTTAGAGAAATTGGAATCCTGCCTTTCAAAGGTAGAGCAATCTGATTGGAGTTTAAAGTGGGCTTTGAATCCATCTATGCTTGCATTGGTACAAGCTAGATTCTTGGAACATCCAAGTGAGAGAGTCAAGCTTATAGCTGCCTCTTGTTTCAGTGATATTTTGAGGATAACAGCACCCTTCCCCCCCTACAATGATGATATTATGAAAAGAATTTTCAGACTGATAGTAGGAACCTTTCGAGATTTATACATCTGTGCAGGCTCTACATTTGGGAGAAAGCTTAAGGTCTTAGAAGCAATGGCCATGACCCGAACTTATGAGGTCATGATCGATCTTGAGTGTGATGTCTTGATTCTGCGGATGTTCCAATGCTTCTTCAGCATTAGGAGACATCATTCTGACATAGCTATAGCTCACATGCAATCCATCCTGTCGTCATGTATGGGAGACTGTGATTCCATTTGTCGGGAGCTGCAAAATAGTTTGTTGAGCATTTGGAGGAGAGAGAAGTTGGTCTCACCCGCTGCTTATGAGCTAGCCCAAGGGCTAGTTGAGCAGAACATTGAGCTTTTCAGGAGACAGTTGACCAAGGAGGAGTTGCTCCAGTTTGGTGGATCAGGCAGCAGAAATGAGCTGAGGAGGAAGGGACTTTGCTTCATTTGCAAAGAACCTTAGGGGCCTGATCACTCATGTTTGAGAGATGTAGATGAGGTGGTAGAGGTAGAGCAGGTAGACGTTCCTTCTGTATGCCAGGATGAGGAATCTTCTTCAGGTGAGTTCATGGGATCAGATGCGGATGCTTCTGGGGAGCAAGAGCAGTCATGTAGAGATGATGATAGTAGGCCAGAGATGTATTCCAGTGTGCAGGGTGAGCAGTCAGGGGACTCTACGAGAGAGACTCTGGGTGATGAGTCACTTGTGACGATTCAGCCAGAGCAACATATGATGGAGCCTGAGTTAGTAAAGGAGGATACTATGCACATCATGCATGATAGTCCCTTGGGGGAGAGCCAGATGGAGGCTCACATTGAGTCTATGATGGATATACGGCTAACCTTGGGTTAAGCCACTGAGGAGGAGCAGTCAAATGCACAGAAACAGAGTACGGTGATAGTAGTTGCAGATCCATATCCTCTGGAGATGATGGAGGTTGATGGGATAGTCCTACAAGGGGCTAGCAGACAGCAGGAGCATTACATTCCCAATCAGGAGAGGGACAAGCTGTTGGAGATTGTGGAGCATCCATCGTTGGACCGACACACTGATGAGGTACAAACAGATGCACATGCAGTCAACAGAATTGCAGTACTTTTAGGGAGTAGCGCTCTCTAGGAGTACATCAATGGGGCTTGCAGCATATCTTGCCCGCTTTGGCCCATTATAGAGAGAGGGGCTTTCTTCTACAGGCAGATCTCGTTGGCCGACGGGATAGAGCAGCATGAGTTGATTATGAGTTGCCGACAACTCTCTAGGCATGTTTCGTACACAGTTGACACTACATTGGATTCTTCGTCGAGGATAGATTGGCGGGAGATCATGAGTTGGTACGCTGTTGATGGTACGATTTTCTTCGTAGGGAGCACAGTAGAGCAGGGGCCCTTAGACATAGTAGATTTTATTGATCCCAGCTGGCAATGGGGCACAAGTCGTCATTTCTTCAGCACTCCATCCCGATTTCAGCAGAGCAGGATTAGCATGGGATTGAGTAAAGACTTGGATTGGAGAGAGGTGATGAGTTGGTATGCAGTTGGTGGGGCAGCTTATACAGTTAGAGGTACAACACAGCAGGAGCCAGGGAGCATTGATGCTTGTTGGCGGACTTCACTTCATAGGGCATCATCTATAGCCAGAGGTAGTGCGCAGTTCGAGCCGTGGGACTTGGGTGATGATTGGCCATGGTGGCATTGGGGTCTGGGAGGATTGTTTGTTAACAGATATAGGGAGAGATCAGTTTTGGATCCCGTCATTGAGGGGTCTATTCCGAGTGGCTTGACGCAGGTGCATAGCTGCACCCAGGGGTTTGTATGGGATCCAGGCATTGGGTCTCAGTTACATCAGGCCAACAGGGTGGCCCACATATTTGGATTTCTTGAGGGCAAGCAATATTGGGGTGGAAGGTCTATAATATTCCCGTTTTTGGTGTCCCCTACGACAGGGTTAGGTTGGACTTCCAAAGTTAGGAGCAGACAGGTCACAGGGACAGATTGGTGCTATCAGCGGGCTCTGGGGCTTTTTGGAGGAGTTTTGAGGAGTTTCCATGGTGTCCGGTGGCATTCGCTTGATATATTCCATCATCTAAGCAGTTTGGTTTTCGTTTCGGTGCATTCCGACAACTTTCGGAAATTTGAGTTATTTGTGGGCTTAACTCAGCCGATTACGCTCAAGGTGGCATTCCAGGAGGAATACATGATGGAAAACCTTAGTGTAATAGATCATTGGAACTGGGACGAGGAGACCTACATGATGGGATGGTTGGACATGAGTTTCAATGACCAGAGGAGACATGATAGCCGTTTTACTCTTTTCTGCATTAAAAAGGAATATTTTAATAAGAGGGAAAAGTGCACCATGAATAAAATAATAATAAAATAATGCTCTAGAAGGCTCCAAGAGATCTATAAAAGAAAGGGAGGAGGCCATTGAGGGATATCTTTTGGATCAATTCATTTTCTTGTGTGAGATGTTTGAGACGCGGCTCTCTACTTCAGCCGTAGCCCCAGGATGGAAACCCTCGTGTGATTTATGAGTGTTGGACAAAAACCCAACTCTCTTTAGGAGACTTCATTCAGAAGTTTCGCAGAGATTCAGGGATTGGTGTGAGGATCATTTAGATCTTCAACTTGTGCTTCATTATCTTCAGTGGATTCAATGACAGTTGTTTCCGGAGGGAGAGTGCAGCAGTTCAGTTTTGAGGCCAGCACAATGCAACAGATCATCTTGGTGGCTAGTTCTCCATCTTAGCTCTTTCTTTGGGTCAGATGTATTTGTAACCCCAGTTATTACCTGTAATAAAATTATGAGATTCTTCCTATTTGATGTGTTGATAGATTACAGTGGTTATGTGTTTTATTTTACATGGTAGTCTTATGTTTATTAATTTGGCAATTTTATAGCAAAATGTTGCATTAGCAACCTTTAGGAAAAAATTGTGAAATATCCCATTTGGGGATATTACAACTCTTCTCGCGAAGCATAATGAAGCAGTGGCACATGCTAAGTGCTTCATCATGGATGGGGTTAAGGATCATGTGGTACCACACATAGCCGAGAAGAAGACAACTAATGAAATGTGGAAAGCTTTAACCACACAGTATCAAGGGAAATCCGTCCAAAAGAAGATGCTTTTGGAGAACCAGATGAGGTTTTTGTGATGAATAAGGAAGAGGAAAACGATCCTTTCCTCTTCAGGTTGCAGGCGATTCGAGATCATCTAATTACCATGGGGGTCAAAGTGGATGATGATGTCATGGTGAGTACTCTAAATGCAGTCACAGAGGATTGGGAAACGTTTGTCCCAAGCGTCTTGGGCAGACATGACCTTACAAACTGGGACGACATGTGGCCTATGCTCCAATAAGAGGAAATCCGCCGAATGGCCAAGAGACAAGCCAGCATCAGATCAAGATAAGTGAAGAAGGAGGAAAAGGAAGATGCATCCCTAGCATCTAAGAATCAACAAGGGAAAAATAAGCGTGATCTATCTAAGATCAAATGTTTCCAATGTGGTTAACTTGGACACTTTGCCAACAATTATCCTCTAAGGAAGAAGGACAAGGAAGCTTCTAGTTCCAAGGTTGCGGCAGCTAAAGAAGACAATGGCTCTGACGATGATGTAGCTATGAGTGCTCATGTACCTCGAGAGAAAAGGTGGGGCGAAATTGATCTGTAGAGCAGCTAAAAAGTGGTGGCAGGATCCTTGAGTATCCCAACTCTTGGATCACATCCATGCTACAGGAGCCTTAAGACAGTAGCAGGAATGACTAGAGAAGTGGGTGAAAAGGATCACGGATGAATAAGAGGCAGAGTTGGACGCCGTAGAGGGAGTAGCGAAATTGAGAGGTAGCAGCAGTGTAGAGGCAGCAGCGCAGAGGAGGCATGCTTACGCAGTGCAATGGCTTTAGGAGGATAGCGCAAAGCAACAGCCTAAGAAGCTTCAGTGATGAGATGCAGCTCGACTGACTTGTCTATCAGTGGACAGGGGTCCTTCAGTTGCTTACTCCCAGCAATTGAGTTGCAGTGCAGTAGTTGGAAACACGATGCAGCATTTTGAGAGGGAGTTGCACTATGGATGTAGTAGTGACAGTGGCAGAATCATGGGAAGTAGTACAGAGAGCAGCAACACAGTGATGAAGGGCAGTAGGCCAAGCATCAGCTCGAAGACCGATTCCAGAGATCATAGCAGTACTTTGGGGTGATTATATTGGTAGAGCACATTCCATGCTAAGAGGGGTAGCATCAGATGTGCTCTAGCTCCCAAATTTTGTGGAGGAGCTAGAGTACATGATATCTCCAAGACCCAGAAAGCGTTTGGAAGAATTCCATCAAGTTTAAGTAATATTCAAATAATTAATATTTTTAATTAAGGACCCTAAGTCTAACTTAGGAAAATTAAAAGTTTAAGGTGAATTAAATTAAACATGTGATGAGAATGACTTAAGTGATGCAGATCAAGCAACTTCTAATCTTAGTCATTGATTAGAGATTATATCATGGCCATTGGTTTCCCAACAAGAAAAGTATAAGAGAAGGGCTTGGGGTCAGTTGGAGAATACACACATTGGCGGAGCACTGAAGCTAAGCTGAAAATCTAGTGTGTGGTTTGCTAAGAATTTAAGAAGTGTTTGCAGTGCAGCGAGGGGCAGTATTGGCAAGGAGATGATCTGATCCCAAGCCAAGAGTACAACAGCGGCAGAGAGGCAACATACCGAGCAACGCAGAGGCAACCCAAAGCCACATAGAGGCAGTGCAAAGGCAGCAAGAGCCACACAGGGCTAACGCCGGCCTAGTTAGGGCAGTGTAGGGGCAACGTAAGCCCTTCAGGGGTGACGCAAGCCCTTCCAGAGCAGCACAAAGGCTGATGCAGGCCATGAAGGCTGACATAGAGGGATGAGGAGCAGCGTTGGGGTTTCCGGTGGGCCAGAAAGGGCTCGAGTTTTGTAAATCCCATTTGAGTGTGTGAATCAGCCATATTTTCTGTCTCTAAGTGAAAGAGGTATTGTTGTCGTGATTTTCTCTGTAGGGACAACCATGTATGGTGCCCAAAAAATGTTGTATTCAAAATCTGCTTAATAATAAAACCCTCCAGAGCAAGTTGCACCGGTTTTCCCGCAGTGGGTTTTTTCGGGGACATTTGTCCGAAAAATCTGTCACTTTGTCATACGAGCGTTCTATTCAGTAAATGATTTGTATTTGTAGGTTGTTATTTGTGTTTACTTCATTGTTTTTCTGAATAATCAGATTAATAACTTGTGTATTTAATCAAGTAGGAGAAGTAAATCTAGAATTAGCAATAGGGTTTCTTAGATTAAGAAATTTTCACAATAGATAGGCTTTTGATGTCTTTCATTAGAACAATTAGCAATAGAAATAGATCATACATACCAGAGATATCTTCAAAAAATTGGAGGTTTTTTGTAGACCTTGAGGTGCCACTCTTTACCTTTGCTCCTATACCAGGGAATTCGACTCCCTTAAGGTTGCTTGGCAAGGCTCTCGTCCTTCACAAATCACCTCCTTATGACCTCACTCTAGTGAAGTAGGTTTGCGGCCTTGTGACAAATAGTAGAGCTAATAGGCATGCCTAAAAATATTCGATCTCCTTGTCAAGAGGTGCAGATTTGGGAGGACTATTAGATTAGCCTTTAGGTTCCTTAGATCAGGGCTTATAAACCCTTCAAATCAATTCACTTTTGCACTGTATACTGCGACCTGATCTCTGCAATTAGGTCTAGAAATTGTGCCCAGTAAATTGATCTTTTGCCTCTAAAAATTTGGCCTCGAGTATTTGATTATCTGGTGAAGAGATGAATCCAAATTGACCTTCTTTCTACCCTATAATCAAAGCCCTAGATTTGATACCATGTTGAGAAATATAGGGTAGTCAATTAGGGTATTTCTTTTAATTTGATTTGTTTTTCATTCTCGACATTTTCTTGTGATTTTTATTAGGACATTATCGTTAATATTTATTTCTTTTCATCATCAAGACAAATTCCAATAAGAAAATCACAATTCAAACACAAGAGAACCAAATGTAGGTTGTTATCCAAGGCCAAAACCTCTCCTAGAGAGGAAAGCCCACAAATATCTCTTCTTATAGAATTTATTCAATGAAGAATTCCAAGACCATGGCCCAAGAAGAAAACCAAAAGTGACGAGCCAACCAAATCCCAAATAATATCACTGCACAACAAGAATGAGGAAACCCTAGTTCCTTCTTCAAAACTCGCACGTGTGAATAATAAGATACAAAATTTGCTTCCTTTCCTCCTTCGTTGGCTTTCACGGATATTCACTCCTCCTTCCCTTCTTCGTTGGATCAAATCTCCTCTAATTCTCTCCCTGGATCAATGATATATTACTTGATGAATGTTTGTTCAAAGAGGAGAGTTAATTCCTTTATATAACATTTTCTTGAGGATGACTTGGGCCACCTTGGGTCGATTTGAAGAGGGTTGGACGAAGCATCCCTTGGAGGCTTATAGACAAGACAATTTCCATTTATTATTTTTCCTTTTTGTTACATGATCCCTCCAAGGGCTAGTACATCATGAACCTAACCTTTTGACTTGTCAACAAGACCCCTAGAGCACTGAATGGGTGCTTTGACCTAGGACCAAAACATGATGGGAAAGAAACCCATTTCAATCATAATAATTTTTCTTTTATAAATAATTTTTCTTTTCTTTTTCCTTTGACAAGTACATCAATAATTACATCAAGTCACGACTCAAGTATAATTTATGAAGACTGGCACTAGTTGCATTTCAACACTTTCTAGGCAAATTCTGCATAGGTATAGGAGAAGAGAAGATTGGAAGTCTAGGGAGCTGTAGGATTTGGCATTTTGGGAGGGAGATTTTGATTGGAGAGTGGATTCTTCAGTGGAGGAGGTTGTGGATTGCTCCAACATATAATTTCTACAACATAACACAACAACAACTAGCTAGGAAACTCGAACCATTTTGTGGGTTCTCTCTTAGCTGGGTGTTGAGCCAAACCCTTTCCAGGTTTTTGTGGGTTTTAAGAGGAGTCCGGGGATAGAGTTTCAGATAAGGACCCTCCACTTCGGTTGGCATCCAGAAGTAGATAACTCATGGGCAACGCACATTTTCCATTCCCATCCATTCCTCATCTATTTTAGATATTTCTCTTCTAGGTTTTGCATAGCAAGCCCAAATTCTATCATTTTCGCTCACTCAATGTACTCATAACTAGTTATTAATAAAATGGTTCAAATTATTCTACTCGATATCTTTGTATTCTGATTTGTGTTTGTGGTTTTTAATTTATATTTTGTTCCTAGTTCATTGCTTTGGTATTTACTGTTAATTTCCACTTAGGAATATTACAGTGGTATTAGAGCATGTTCTTAGTCCATTGTGGGAGTAGGAACTGGTGATGCCACCTCATTTTCGAGGTGTAGTCTTTCACAGAGGTAGGGGTCGAGTCAGAAGAGGACGTGGACCTAACCCTTTTTCAGACATTGTGGTAGAACACACAAGAGAACGCGATAAATAGGACAAGGAAATCATGGAGAATGAATGAGAGCTTGAACAAGGTGGCAAGGAGTTGACATTGGCAGAGCTGGCTAGGAAGCAAAAGCTCATGATGGACATGTTGGTGTAGTTGGCTAGTGTTCATATACAGAACCAGGGAAGACAAGACAATAATGGGGAAAGGGGATCCCAGACTGGTGAAGGGAGCCAAACACATGCACGCACAACCCACTCGGAGACCCCACCCATAGCGAGTCATTATAGCCATACTAGTATGCCCCAATTTGTAGATGGGCCCTCAAGAGAACCTAACTCATTCGCAACTTTGTTGAGGTCTTTCTCAGTGGGAATCATGAGTATAATGCGTTGGACTGAAGGATCAAGAAGGTCGTGTCTTTTGGGAAGTTTTGCCACTTGAAGGAGAAGCACATAGCTGAAGCTAAGTCATCGTATAGGGGAGGTCAGCGAAAGGATAGTGAGGAAAATAACCCTCCCCAGATTTGATGGATTATCCAAGAGTTTGGCTAGGGCATGGGTGCCAAAGCTTGACACCTATTTCCAGCTAAACCCCATGAGGGAGGCAGATGCAATTAAGTTTGCCACTTTGCACCTGGATGGAGATACGCAGGAGTGGTGGTATCACGGGTTCATTATTATAGGTAATTCAACCATTACTTCCTACACAAATTTTACTCAGAGGCTTATAGAGAAGTTTGATAGGAAGGACCCAGAGTTGCACTCCAAGGAGTTGGCGCAGCTAAGGAATATATGCAGTGCATAGGCTTACATTGTAGAGTTCCAGAGGCTGGCAATGATGGTATGATATATCTCGGAGGTGATATTGGTTATGTTGTTCATTGAGGAGATGAAAGACCCATTGCGTGGATGGGTGAAGGCTTATAAGCCCACAAATTTACATGATGCTATTACCAGGACTAGGGACTGCGTGACACAGTCCCTAAGACCAAAGTACCTCCCAGACCTACCTTTCCTCAGAAGGGTAAGGACACCAGGCCTCCTCAAAAGGAGTGGGCTAGACATGGGCATATGGATGATGCGACCAGGAGGGACCTCCGGAGGAGGAAGCTTTGCTTCACATGCTAGGAGATATGGGCTCCAAGCCACAGATGCACTAAGGGCAAGGCCCATTACATTGAGGTGTTTCCTGACAATGAGCGTAAGGGGGAGGACGAGCAAGAGCAAATAGGAGGAGCACCATGATGCAGGGGAGGAGCCACATTCTCAAGGTGCCAAGGGAGGCATCAACACTTCACTTATAGGGATTTTTAGGTGCCTGACATTATAGGTCCAAGACACTATTCATGGGAAGTGGGTAATTGTTTTAGTGGATAGTGGGGCCACCCACAACTTCGTAGATACCCAACTGGTAGAACAAAGGGCGCACAACATTTTGAGGGTTTCTTCGTACTAGTACCAGGGGATAGGACCATGCAGAGCACCACGATAATCCGCAAGATGACGTTCACGATGGGGAACCACTCAATGACTAACGATTTCTTTGTGGTGAATTTACCAGACACCAATGTGTTGTTGGGAATTCTGTGGTTGCACTCTCTTGGACGTGTCACTATGGATTACAAGGCCTTAGAGATGGAGGTTATGGGGCATGATGGAAAGAAGATAGTGCTGAGGGATAGGCATTCCTACCTGACTCAGGTAGTGTCAACCAAGAGGATGGAGGTAGATTTGCAACATGGGGATATAGCATGGGCAGTGGAGCCTAGGATTTCGAAGATAGGGACTCATACACGATAGCCTCATCCAAACATTTTAGTAATATTACAGAGGAATAAGGCAGTTTTTGGAGAGATTCCTCCAGGTTGTCCTCCAGACATAGGTTTTGGGCACACCATAGAGCTAGAGATGGGGGTGGCGGCGGTCATCACCACTCCCTACAAACATCCAAAGGCATACCAAGATGATATTGAGAGGGTCATTCAGGAGTTGTTGGCCTTGGGCCATATCAGACCAAGTTCTAGCCACTTCGCTTCTTCTATGGTACTGGTGAAGGAGGAGGACGGGACTCTACGCATATGTATTTACTATAATGTCCTTAATAAGAAGACACTAAAGAACAGGTACCCCATCCCACACATAGATGATATGATATACGAGATGAGAGAAGCCGAGTACTTCTCCAATATAGACTTGCGCTCTGGGTACCACCAAATTCGGGTGAGGGAGCAGGACATCCTGAAGACCACTTTTCGTTGCCATTATGGGAACTTTGAGTTCTTGGTTATGCCATTTGGGCTAACCAACACACTGGCTACTTTCTAGTCTTGCATGAACCATGTGTTCCACAAGCAGCTACACAAATATGTGCTAGTGTTTTTGATGATATACTAATATACAACTAGATGTGGGAGGAGCATTTGCGGCACTTGGAGGAGGTGTTGCATATTTTGTGAAGTAGCAGTTGTATGCCAATATGGCCAAGTGCAATTTTGTCCTAACTAAGATGTTGTACTTGGGCCACGTGATTGGGGAGGATGGAGTATTAGTTCACCCGGAGAATATCTGAGCCATTTTGGATTGGACTACTCTTAGGGGCATGACAAAGCTGAGAGGTTTCTTGGGTATGTGCACGTATTACCAGCGATTTGTGAAAGATTTTTCACAGTTGGTAGAGCCCCTCACAGATATCACAGAGAAGGGTGCATTTGAGTGGTCAGACGTAGCACAGTAGGCTTTTGAGCGCCTCAAGGTAGTGATGAGTTCTGACCAGTCTTAGCATTATTGGATTTTTCACAACCCTTTATTATAATGTCCCCAATTTTGATTTTTCATTTGAGGGAATTAATGGAGTTTTTTTGGGAGGTGCTAAGCATAGCACAATTTAATTGAGCATTGGAGACATTTTTGGCGTATGGGACTTAAGAGAAATAGAAAATTATTTTTCTAGTGGAATGTGGGGACCACACGTATAAGAAATACATGCCCCTTAGAGAGAAAATTGAATTGCTAAGGGAAGGAGATCGAAATATTGGATGGAGGGGCCCACATGAGGAGGAAAGGAAAATTATAAATAGAAGTAGCATAGAAGCTATTGTGGCCTTTTGTTCACTCATCTATTTTCGTTGTTGCTCAAGTTGTTTAGTTGGGTCACAAGTGCTACTTAGCACAGAGTTCTCCAAGGGGAGAATTCACCATTCTTTCGATGGACTTCGAGTGCCACCCTAGGAAGGCAAGCTAGTTCTACTTTGGTGAGAGGGTTGTGGAGTATTATAGCACATTTCAACAGATTCCTTTAGCCAATTCATACTCCAGGAAGGACATAGTAGAGGAATCATACCACTCATCTCGGTTAGCTTCTGAGGGTATTTTTCCCGGAGAAAATCAATGGAGTTTCTTGAGGGAGAGCTCAGCCTTTGAGGAAAGTTTTGGAGATTGAGGTTATTGCTATTGAGGGGAAGAAATTTATCTTCCTAGGGCCTGCGCAGGGGGTCACTGGACAAAGTTTTTGGGGAGCTAGGTTCAGCTATCTTGTGTTGGGATTTGATGTAAAAATTCTCCCCTACATCTCGGAAAATTTCCTAGACAATTCCTATTGCAGATTGAGGAGAAATAAGGAGATTTTGCAGCATATAGAGCCATTGGGGACGCAGTCTCTACTGAGAAGGGCGTAGCACCAATTTTGGGTAATTTCAGGAGTTCAGAATTAGCCCAAAAAATTTCAGGGTTTTGATGGTGAGGGGTCAATGAGTTGGCTCCTCATTTTTCAGAACTTTTGGGGAATTTTTGGTGCTTCAAACAGAATAATTATTTGGCAGCCAGTGGGAAGAGAGTTGAAATTTTGGGTCCCAGATGGTTTGTAGAATTTTCCAAAACCCTTTCTGGGGTTTTCTGGGTTTTTGGCAAGGATCTCAGCTCTAGTTTTGCAAAATTTTATGGGTGGATTTGAGGGGTCAAATCAAGGTCTCAACACATCCAGCAATGTAGAATTACTGGGCCAACACTGATTTCTGAAAGATAAACTCCCGCAAAAATTAGGAATTGACATGTCGATTACCTGAGGCTTATACCTTGCCTTGTGCAAGCCCAGGTGCACTCCTTCTATTTCACATTGTACTCCAACAATTATATATTTAATAAAATTGCCTATTTGGAGTGTTTGGAGCAGTGTTGTAGGAAACACTCCGCCCCCAAGAATCCAAACCATGAATCGCATTCCAGATGGGTCCGTGGGGGATCCGTCATCGGATCTACGGTTTGGAATTTCAGAACCACAGATTGGGTCAGTGAAGACGGTTCCTGGAAATTCGGAACCATACCGACCCGATCCGTGGTTCCAAATTTCCGAATCGTGAATCTGATGACGAATCCTCCACGGATCTGCAGCGAATCCTCCGCGGATCGGGAACGTATCTGCACGGATCTGAAGGAAGACAGGCGGTTCCATAGGGTTCCACAAAGTTCTAAATATTTTTTTATTTTTTATTTGACTTAAGTTGGGTTGGGGCTTCTCGGACACTCCCAAGGTGCCCCCATGATGCTCCTTAGATGCTTCCTAGATGCTCCCTCATGGTAATGTTAAATTCTTAAAGTAAAAGTGACATTCTCCTTTATCTTTCATTTTCATCCTTTTACTTAAATTTTTAACATTACCATGGAATGGCTCGGGATGTTTGAGAGTGGTTCCATCCTGATCAGACTTCATATGGAGAAAACAAAATTTCATATCCTATTTAAAATTCAACAGACTTAACAGTTTTCAGGAATTCAGGATCAATGGTATTTTTGCATTTCTTTAGATTATATCATGTATGAGGGTATGTGATTAGCATTTAATCAAGAGAACCAAGCCCTATATCTACCCTAGTGTTGGTGGTGTTAATTATTGAACTCCTTTGTCATGTTGTTAGCAAAAATTTACATTTCAATCAAGTCAAAATCATCAATCAAGCATGTTATGTTCTTTCTACCACATTTTAAGGCTTGCATTAGGTAGTTTGATCAAAATTGGGAAATTTTGACTAATTTCCCTAGATAATCGAGGTAGAGGCAAAGGTTAGACAAGAGGAGAAGAATCTAGATTCTAGATGGTTGATGCATCTAAATGGTTGATGCTCGAATAATTAATCATTAATGTACAATGGATGTCATATCTATCTTGATTTATGTACAAATATGCATGCTTCCATATCTTCTACAATTAATTTGGTATTTTGGATGTTTTTTTAATATAAATGCAAAAAAATAAAAATAATATATATATATATATATAGTAGACGCTTCCGAGACACTTCACTTCCTATATTTTTTGGAAATGATGCTTCTGCGTCCCCCACTTCGTGCAACATTGGTTTGGAGCATTTTCTGTTTCATGGGTATTTGCTGAAAAATATGTGTGTTGAATTTCTTTGCATGTATTTGGTTATCAATGTTAATTTCCATTAGGAACATTAGTGAGTTGGAGCTTCTTCTAGGGAGTGAGATGCATAACGTGTTCCATGTGTCATGCCTGAAGAAGGCACTGGGACAACATGTGACAGTTATTGCATAGTTACTGCCACTAGATGATGAGGGGTACTTGGTATTGTGAAAATTCGGTTACTTGAATTCTATTGCAGCAACTAATATTATTTCTTCTATTTTTTTCAAATAAATTAAACAAATTATTTGTTGTGTGCTACGACAAATATCGAAAAAATACACTGCAACCTTCACAAAACAAATATTGCAGAAGAAATAAAAATGTTGGAAATATAGACGCAGACACACAATATGACACTGTTATCTTTGGACTAAATCCTCGAAAAACCTTACTTGGGAAAACTGGTGCAACAAATGAGGGTTTTAATATTATGCAGTAGTGAAAATCTGAGTACAAAGTATGGATTCCCAAATTAGAAATCCAAATAGAGATAAACTGGCAAATAATAACTAGTGAGAATAATTTCTCACTCTGCAGGGAATCCGACACTGACCTCAGCTCGAATTGTGTTGGTCCTTGCTCCCTCTATGCAGTCACTGCATTAGCCTACACAGTTACTGCGTCCCACAAGCTTAGAACTGTGTCTCTCACTGTCTCATCAGTTGTTGTCTGGGAAACTGAAATTCTTTGCCTTCGGACCCTCTACCCAACTTCTGGCTCAGAATTTCTCCTTTTCCCCAACAAAACAAAAATCTCTTCAAGAGGGTTTGCACTGCCTCTCTCCAATATACTCACCGGATCTGGAAAATATTCCTCCAACCTCATTATCTTTGCCCCATCTCTTACTGCTTCGACCTCACTGAATAACATTCGGCAACTGAATGCTACTACTCTGGAGATCGATTTCCCAACAAAATCGAATGCTCAACTGATTTGGTGTGTCTTCTCCAAGCCCCATCGATTTCTTCTTATAATCCTCCGTTGAGACTTCAACGACCATGATTAAATCTTAATCGATGGTTAGGATTAACTAGAAATCGATCCATGTACTTTTCTAGAACATTATCACCATGACTTAATTAATTCCTTTTAATTAATCATATTTCCTAAGTCTAGACTTAGGAAATATTAAATACTGACTAATTAATTTAATTAAGACATCTCTAGGTGGAATTTCCATAAACGATTTCTGGGTATTGGAGAATACATGTATTCTAGCCTCTATGCCGAATTTCATGGCTAGAACACATCCGATGCTACAAAAACCAATACTCCATCTTAGCGAGGAAAGTGTTCTAGTACCGCCATTGCTGCTACAATACACCGCCTCAGCACCATCTCCTGTCACGCTACTGATGTCTGGCTACTGCTGCCCACCAACTACTATGCAACTCCCAACTTTGTTGTTGTTTCTACTACAACATCTAAAACTCCCTCTCATCTACAGCTGCTACAACTACAACATCTGCAACTGAGAATTATCCAAAAGTAATAAACCATTTGTGCTCAGTCTAAAGCATCTGTCACCTGAGTCCTGACCGCTGCTAGTCTGTGCGCTGTCACTGAAACTTTTGCACTGCTACTGATTCTGCAAATGTGCCAACTACATGGTTGCCAAATCTGTACTGCGTTATCCAGTATATGACCGCTACTAGCTACTACATTTGTCACTTTGGCATCTGACTGCACCAACTGCCACTAGTCCGTCCAGATACTGCATACTATGGGCTCCTGTAGCAAGGTTCTGATTGAAGAGGTGGACCTACTCAAGAATCTGCCCATCCTGTAGCACTTTAGGGCTACAAAACCAAGTCACCCCACCTCACTCCTGGAGGGATGTCTGATATCATGGAAAAATCTTCCTCTAACCTAGAGGACATCCTATCGATCTCCGAGAATGCAGCCTGCTAGTCCTGCTTCTCCTCTTTGTCCTTCTTTCTGAGAGGAAATTGAGTGTTGTAGAAGCCTAGCTCACTACACCTGAAGCACTTAACTTTAGACAGGTCATTCTTCTTCCTACGCTGCTCCTGCTGCCCCTTTAATGCAAGGGCCACATTCTCCTCTTCCTTCACTGCTTTCGGTCCACTCTTGCTGCTGCTACCACTGATGGTGCTCTTCACCAGATCTCGCCTCATCTCCTCCTGCTGCAAATCAGCCCACATCCTGTCACACTTTGGCAACTTGTCTCTTCCCAAAATACTCTAGATAAACACCTGCCAGTCCTCGGAAACAACGTTGAGAGATAATCACACTAACTTCATTGGTTAAGGTGCTGACCCTACAGCTGACAGCTCATCTCGGATCTCCTGAAGCCTGGTGAGGAAGGGGTCTATGTGCTCCCCCTTCTGCATATTGATGCATCTCAACTTCTCTTCCAAATACATCTTCCGCTACTTGGAAGATCCCTGGTATAGCGTGGCAAGAGAATCACACATTTGCTTGGCAGTGTCCTACCACGCTATAGGTGATACTACATGATCTCAAACCCCATCGAGAATCAATCTCTTCGCCTTCGCCATCTCCTTCTTGTATGCTTTCAGCTAATTTGGATCCGTGGGGATAGCCACCACGTTATCGATGTATGCCTTGAGATCATATATATCCAGAAGGAAGGAAAACCTTGCCTTCGAGATCACATATTTGGATGCTCCGTCCAACCTATCATGATTTCTCATCTCGACTGATGCCATCTCAAGAAATAAGTAGAAATCCTCCTCTTCTCCTCTACTCAACTACTGCTAGGCTCTACGCACTCTTTGCAGGAGTGAGTAAATCTGCTCACAATGACTGTTCATATGCAATGAGAAATCGATCTTATGAAGCTAGAAGTCCCTTGAGGAAAATTTCCCTCAATATGTGTTCTTTCTTCCTGCAATTTTTCACTAGCAACTATTGCAAAATACTGCGTCCAACTAGAGATCTGCTCTGCAAGGAAAATAATGGTTGCTTCTTTACCTATTGTACTCCTTGAATTGGAGAAATCTGGCTTCTCTTTCACTCTCTCAAAGAAATCGAATTTTCCTCAAGATATTGACCCTCCTAGCCAAAGGACTACGTTGCCTCTGAGGGTTTTGAACTGCTGCTTACGTAGAGCTATGAAATTCCCTTCCCTTCTGCTACTGAGCTCTCTGTATTACTATCTGCGCTCCAGTACTATGTGAAAATTCAGTTACCCGAATCCTATTGCAACAATTAATATTATTTCTTCTATTTGTTAAATAAATTAAACAAATTATTTGTTGTGTGCTACGACAAATATTGAAACAAATACATTGCGATCTTCACAAAAAAAATATTGTGGAAGAAATAAAAACGATGGAAAAATAGATGGACACACACAATATGACACCGTTATTTTTGGACTAAGTCCCCGGAAAAACCCAACTTGTGAAAACCAGTGCAGCAGCTAAGGGTTTTGATATTATGCAGTAGTGAAAATATGAGTACAAACTATGGATGCCCAAACTGGCAATCCAAACAAAGATAAACTGGAAAATAATAACTAGTGAGAAGAATTTCTCACTCCACAGGTGATCTGATACTGACCTCAGCTTGAATTGCGCTGCTCCTTGCTCCCTCTACGTAGTCATGACATTAGCCTACACAGTTATTGTATCCCACAAGCTCAGAACTGCATCTCCTCTCATTGTCTCATCAGCTGCTGTCTAGGAAACTGATACTCTTTGCCTCCGGACCCTCTGCCCAGCTTCTGGCTCAAAATTTCTCCTTCTCCCTAGCAAAATGGAAATGTCCTCAAGAGGGCTCTGCGCTGCCTCTCTGTGGCAATCACTGCCTCTCTGCAATGTACTCACCGAATCTGGAAAAGCTTCTTCCGACCTCACTATCTTTGCCCTATCTGGAAACGCTTCAACCTCATTGAATCACCTTCGGCAACTGAATGTTGCTACTATGGAGATCGATTTCCCAGCAAAATATAATGCTCAACTAGTTTGGTGTGTCTTCACCAAGCCCTATCGAGTTCTTCTTATAATCCTCCGTTGAGACTTCAACAACCATGATTAAATCTTAATCGATGGCTAGGATTAACTAGAAATCGATCCATGCACTTTTCTAGAACATTCTCACTGTGGCTTAGTTAATTCCTTTTAATTAATCATATTTCCTAAGTCTAGACTTAAGAAATATTAAAAACTGACTAATTAATTTAATTAAGTCGTCTCTAGGTGGAATTTCCAGAAACGATTTCTCGGTATTGGAGAATACATGTATTCTAGCCTCTATGCCAAATATCGTGGCTAAAACACATCCGATGCTACAAAAAATAACAAGTATTAGTTCCTGAAGCTATCATGGGGATGCGAGAGAGTAAGCTTAGGAACAAGGTTATCAAGGAGTTCCTTATTAGATGGAAGGACTTATCTGAAGAGGATGCTACATGGGATGGAGAACAGGTGTTGTAGCACCCAACATTGCAGTTGCTTGACAAACAAATTTTGGCGGGGACGGCTATGATATCCCCAATTTCATAAATTGCTAAAGTTTAGCACAATTTTGTAATTTTGACATTGGAGACAATTTTGGGCCTTTTAAACTTAGGAAAAGTGGGTAGATGGGTCCCACGCTCTAGAAAATGGAGGCACTATATGCCCAAGACGGAAAAATCAAACTCTTAGTGGAATGTGGAGGCCACCAAAGGAGGCAATTTGAGCCTCAAGGAAGGGGGACAAATTTGTGGATTGTGGGGGTCACCAAGGAGAGAGAAGGGGCAATGACTATAGAAGGAAGCAAGGAAGCATTTGAGCTCATCTTTTGATGATTATACTTCAAAATTACAGACCTCTTGGAGTTATTCAATGCAGGAGAGTAGAGTGTTTTTTAACACCGATATTTTAAGGGAAATCCAGCCTAGTCAGAGAACATCGAGTGTCTCACTAGTTGGGTAAATTGGGGAGTCCGTTACAGGCTTCCACAAGGCTATAATTGCCGCAAAATTTCCAGTGGTGCGCACTACCAAGGTGCACAGGCCGCTTGAGTTAGCAGACTTCGGGCTAGCTACTATGACTTGGGTGAGTCAGAAATTGCAGGTGGATTTCCTATCTTGGAGCTAGGATTTTGATGACATTTTTGCAGAGCTAGTGTTGGGCCATTCTTATGGGTTGACTTCACTTATTTCTGACAGTGCATGGGACTTTCTAGGAAAACCCTACGTAGATATAAGAGAGGAGTAGATTGGAAGGCCAGGGAGATGGAGGATTTGGCATTCCAGGAGGGAGATTTTGATTGGAGAGTGGATTATTCAGTGGGGAAGGTTGTGGATTGGTCGAATAGATAATTTCTATAGAAAATCGCAACAACAAATAACTGGGCAAATCACACCACTTTGTGGGTTCTCTCTCAGTTGGGAGTTGATCCAAACCCATTCCGAGTTTTTGTGGGTTTTAGGAGAGGAGTCTAGGGCTAGAGTTTCAGAGCATTCCGAGCAGTATTTGGAGTAGGACTATCCATTTCAGTTGGCAGCCAACAACGAATTACTTTTAGGCAGTGTGCACTTTCCATTCTGGGCCATTCCTCATCTGGGTCAAAGATTTCTCTTTTGGGTTTTGCATAGCAAGCCCAGGTTCTAGCATTTCAGCTCTATATGTACTCATACCCAATTATTCATAAAATGACTCAATTTATTCTACTGGATATCTTGGTGTTCTGGTCTGCATTTGTGGTTTTTAATTTTTCTTGTTGTTCCTAGTTCATTGCTTTAGTATTTACGGTTAATTTCCACTTAGGAATATTACACAAAAGTGGGTTTATGAAAAGTTTGTAAAATATTTGAAACTATATACATAAATGTAATGTTGTCATTTTGAATTTTGCATTAGAATTCATCGAAATATAGCACTCACAAAAGGTAGATTAGATTTACATATAAATTAACATATATTTCTTAGAAAAACTTGATATGTGCAAGAAATGTTTGTTGCTAGCTTGTGAGTGTGGGTTGTAGTCAACGTTATTTGAAGGTGTGAAAAAATTCTTAGAAAAAACTTGATATGTGAGCTTGTAAATGTGGGTTGTAGTCAAAATTATCTGAAGGTGTGAAAAAAGCAGTAACTGTTTAGTTGAATGTCTAAGATGAATACTTCACACTTCACACAACTTGTTTGCCATGAAAGCCACTAGATTCAAGAAAACAAGAACGACTGACATGAATGACTATTCTGACAAATTCTTTGCAAGATGCATCGACTCCGGTGCTTTAGTGTAGTTAGCAAAAAAATAAAGAACTATCAATGTGAGAATTATATGAACCTCAGGACAAATATCATGGAGGTTATACATGTAAAACATGGATGAAAAGAATATACAATTAAAAAATTTCAACAAATTCAATCGGCTTTTCATGAAATTCACCCAAAATTCATGTAGAAATTTGAATAATGGATGAGTTATTCACCGAGATTCTCCTGATCACACACTATTTTAGCTTCATGCATAATACAGAATCTCTTCTACCATTGATCATCACATGCGGAAATAAAATCAATTGCATGCACACATTAAAGCCATAAAAATTCACACATATGAACAAAGTGTTTCATGGGAAAGCTTAAAGCTGAAAACCCCCAACTATCTGTATATTATACATGCCATGGAGATCATGTAACAATCATAGTACAAAGCTCTTTGCAAGCTCTCATGCACTACCTCCCATGCTACACACTATCAAGCTAGATCTAGCAAAACTCATGCTCCAACCTTTAGCCACTTGATAGCCAACCTGAATTGTTTGTTCAAGCTATGGGATGGCCTCTTTATATAGATAAACCACCCAGCCTGAACTGCGCAATCCTCATGGGTTACGCCACCCATCTGTGTGTTGCAAATAGCAATAGTATAGTCACAACCGATAGTTAACCTGCTCTTTCACCTATTTCTGCACTGGTCTCCACTGAAACTGTCCATGCACTGAAGTTAACTGATGTATTCTTTAGTTGATTTATGAGTATTTAATTAGTGAATTAATTAATAATTAATGCACACCACTCTCACTAATTGTATCTATTAGTTAACTTGGATACAAAAAGCTCAACTATGTTTAGATTAGTTAAACTGAATACAACTCCACTAACTTCCTCAATCAACTCCCCCAAACTCTGTCACATGAGTTCTAACTGAAGTCTTCATGCAATAGCTTCACTTAAACCCTAGGAAAAGCGTATTTCCTTCTGTCAGCTGCATGTGCCACATCCAGGCATCAAACTGAAGTGCTTCAAGAGAATAAGATAATGTTTATAGTCCAAATATTATTAAGAGTAAATAATATTTGACTTCCCTATTTTTAGGATAGGCAGTCTAAAAATAGACTTCGACCTATAGGTCCAAAAAATAGATGTCCATCTATTTTTACCAACATGACCAATACTCCAAGAATAACATACTGTAATCCCCGAACCATGCTCCATATGTCTAAAAATAGACATAGTCTACAAAAATCACATGTGTGGTCCCCACCTAGTTTAGGTGATCACTTTCCAACTAGGATCAGGAAAGATGTTTCAGGAGGCCTCCTTCACTGTTTCTTGTTGCCATTTTCAACAATTCAAACTTTTAAGGATTAAATTCGGTGAATGCGCTAACTTTAGAGTATAACAATGTCACTACCTGATAACCCCTCACCTGACATTTATGGCTTAGCAAACTCTCAAGAATCCCTGAAAGTCCACTCTCTTGGAGCTTGTAACAGCCACAAACTCTTTGCAAATATCAATCAAGCGAAGTCTAAGTTATTGTATTGTCCATAAATTGATTCTTGCTCAAACTTACATCATTGTGAGTTTGTGTCATTTGGTAATAATCGTAATATATTAAAATATGATCCCAAAGATGTCGATGTCCAGCTATCAGCAGCTCATCCTATGTCTAGCATATAGCAAAGCGATGAAGTTTGGAAAAACATCTTAGATAAATGGCATCATTAATGACGAAAGGGAAAGTTCTCTTGTGTAGGAATCATTCAAGGAAGAGTATTAGTTTTGGTATCTACTATCAACTTTAATGTGTGAACCTACGAGACAAGCATGCCCAGCTATAGGAAAATTAATTACTCCCGCTTGTAGAATAATCAGTCTGAGAATAGAGGAGACTTCAGAAAAGGGTTCATTACTGAATCTTGTTAATGGAAACCAAGAAGATCAATGGGTGAATAGACGATGGGAATGTTTTAATTTTTGACAACTAGGTCCAAAATCCATGTTGTGATGCTCAGATGACGATGCCAATATTTTTATTAGATTCCTATTTCGGAGCGGTGCAAGATCGATCTAAATATAATGTTGATCCGATGAGCAAAACATTATTTTTAATTAATTCCACTTATGTGCAAGGTCGGCCATAACTGTAATGTAGGCTTGGAGCCCCAACAAAAGTGTCACACACCCTCACTGATGGATATATATAGGTCAACATTAGAGGTCATTTTCACCATCACTCATCACACATTCTCTCTCTGCATCTGATTGGTTCGATCATCATCTTGGAGGCTTCTCTTCACTCACACGTGGGAAAAAGCAGCAGTTAGGGTTTCAGACTGTTCTAGGGTTTCTAGCGCAGAATTGACCAGCGTTGACTTTGGTCATCGCTTGGTCAAATTGACCCGAAACTTTCCCAAAACTTCGATCTCCTCAATCTGTATTTTTTGGCACAAAAACCGAGGTTGGACGTTAACTTTTTGTTGCTGTTGTTTTGCGTTGACCGTTGACTGGACAACGTTGACTTTTGTTGACTTTGGGTTGACTGTTGTAGAAGTTGTCCGAGAGGGTTGTGTGACACATTCTGGTTGGTTGACCGTGAAGAGACTTTGCTGGTTGAAGCATCCTATGACCACCGTAACGCACCACAACACATATTTTGATGATCAATTTAAGTGTATTTTTGGCTTGTGTTCCATTGATCTATTGGTATGTTCTATTAGCATTTTACTTTCATATTTATGTGATTGCTATTTGATATCGGGTATAAAGTAAAATTTGCATCAAGCATAGAACATCTACGAAAATTTACATGGTATCGGAGCTAAGGTGAAGGCAAAGCCCAAGTTTGTATTGAGAGCAATCACTGGAGAAGTAGCATTTGTCAAGGACCCATGGGTACCTCAAATTATAATGGCTTCAAAGCTGATGAAAATTTGACTGGAAAGGTTGACTTTCATGCCTAGAAGATATCTTTAGATTTAATTTTGGAAGACCAAGATGTCATGGACTATTGGCTGGGTAAAATCCAAGAACCTCCATCATCTGCACCTGCTGCCACCAATTCAAAGTATAAGAAAGGAGAAATCAAAGCAAAGTTGATCATCCGGGATTCCATCCATAAGATTCTGGTTGCCTACACCTCTGAGTTGCGCACATCTAAGGAGATGTATGATAAGTTAGTCAATATGTTTAGGGCCAACAATGCAAATCAAGTCCTTTTCTTTAAGAACCAATTGAAGAATCTTAAGAAAGGTAGGGATGAATCAATTCAATCTTATTTTCTGAAATTGACTCAGATCAAGAATAATCTTCTTGCCATTGGGGAAACAATAGCTGATCAAGAAATGGTTCTCACCACACTTGGAGATCTCCCCTTTGAATGGCATGTATTCATTACTACCATTCTCAATAATAATGTGATACCTGATTTTGATGAAGTATTGTCGAGATGCACTCAAGAGGAAACAAAAATGATGGAATATGAAAATGAAGGTAATGTTGCCTTCACTGCTCATGTTAAGAAGAAGAACAATGGTGGTTCGAGGAATTATGGAAGAGCAAGGGCCCGAGAAAAGAAAGGAAGGTGTTACACATGTAACAAGACTGTCCACTATGCTAGAGAATGCCCAAATAGAAGGGATTCTCCCAGGGATGATGATAACAACAACAAAAACAAGAATGAAAATCAAAGGAACAACAAGTTCAAAGGAAAGAGGAAGGCTTCCTCTGGTCGCAATGGAAATGGGCAACCTTTCAAAAGGTCGAGAAATTTCAGGTATGAGGAATCTAATGTTGTTGATGATAAGAAAAAAGAATTCATTCTTGTATCTTCCCTCTCTGCTGCATCTCCACCCGACACTATGGATGTCTGGTTGATTGATAGTGGTGCTTCAAGGCACCTCACTGGGTTTAAGGAAGCACTTTCTGATTTGGTTAAGAAGGATACTAATCTGAAAATTATCCTTGGAGATAATTCCACCTATCTTGTGAAAGGGACTGGGACTGTGACCCTCCACTTATCTCAAGGTCAAGTCCTCCGCTTGCAAGATGTACTATATGTACCTGATTTGAAGAAGAACCTTGTGTCTATTTCGGCCATGGAAGACAAAGTTTTCAAGGTGGCATTCATTGATGGGAAGCTACACATCTGGAAGAAGAATTTCAAGGAAGCTATCACGATTGGGTTTAGAGTTGATACACTCTACCAGCTTGGAGGAAGTCCAATGGGGGCTATGACATGTGATACTATTTGTCAAACCAAAGTAGAGCACCGGAGGTTTGGACACCTTCATTACAAAGCCCTTCCCGAAGCAAGGAAGGTGGTGACAGGGATGCCTGAATTCAAAAATGATCATGAAGGGGTATGTCAGGGTTTTGCCGAAGGAAAGCATACAAGGGGACCTTTCCCCTCAAGTGTCACAAAGACATCTGATGTCTTGCAATTGATACATTCTGATTTGTCTAGTATGCTGCCCGTGACATCCTTGGGAGGATGCTCTTATTATATGACATTTATAGATGACTTCTCTCACAAGACTTGGATATACTTCTTGAAGAAGAAGGATGAGGCTTTCATGTGGTTTCGTACTTTCAAAGCCTTGGTGGAAAATCAAACAGGGAAGAAGATCAATATTTTGAGGACCGATAATGGCACTGAATATGAGACGAACAAGTTCAATAACTTTTGCAGAGAAGCTGGCATCAAGAGGGAGACCACAACTGTATATACTCCCAAGCAAAATGGCGTTACTGAAAGAAAGAGCAAGACCATTGTGGAAGTAGCACATGCCATGCTATGTGACCAAGGTCTTCCAAAGTTTCTGTGGGGAGAAGCTGTGAACACTGCTGTGTACATACAAAATCGATGCCCGCATTCCGATCTAGACTCCAAAACTCTCGAAGAGGTTTTCTTTGGTAAGAAACCTGACGTCTCTCATTTTATAGTTTTTGGTTGTCCCATTTATTTTCATGTGCTAAAAGAGAAGAGGAGCAAGCTGGATGCTTCTAGAAAGAAGGGAATGTTTGTGGGCTACAGTGAAAATTCAAAGGCTTATAGAGTCTATGTGCCTGGTCAAAGAGAAGTGGAGATATGCCATGATGTTATCTTTGATGAAGATGATTCCCTCGGGAAAGTGATAAATATTCTGAGCTCTGAGGAAGATCATGAAGTAAGGTCTAGGAATCAGGAAGAACCAAAGGATGAGATGATGCCCAATGTTGAAGGACCGATGGACCTTATTGATCCACCTCCTTCAATGAAGAGAATACCCTCATGGCTCAAGGATACTCTCGAGGATGCCAAGAGACATATGGCCCAAAGGGGGGCATTCCGTGAAAGTAAGAAGCCGAATAGATACCAAGGGTATCTAGCAGCCATGAGTACAATCGTACAATCTGAGCTTGGATATTTTGAAGAAGTCGTAAAGTATCAAGTTTGGAAGGATGCTATGCATGAAGAGTACGAGTCCATTATGAAGAATGATGTCTGGGATGTGGTTCCGAGACCGAAGGAAAAAGCTGTTGTCACCTCGAAATGGCTCCATAAGATCAAGCATGGATCTTATGGTAGTGCTGAAAAGTTCAAGGCAAGATTCGTTGCCCATGGCTTCTCTCAAAAGGAAGGCGTAGACTATGATGACATATTTGCACCTGTGGCCCGATATACCACCATCTGATCTATCATAGCCCTTGTTGCTACACAAGGATGGAATCTTCATCCGATGGATGTGAAGACCGCTTTTTGCATGGTGCGATAAAGGAAGAGGTGTATGTGCAGCAACCTCTGGGGTTCGATGTTCAGGATAGAGACATCCATGTATGCAGGTTGAAGAAATCCATCTATGGTTTGAAGCAAGCCCCCAGGGCTTGGTACGAGAGGATAGATAGCTACTTGATAAAGTTGGGCTTCACTCGTAGTAATGCTGATCCGAACCTTTACTTCAAGGTTGATGGAGGAAAGCCTCTCATTTTGGTTCTCTATGTGGACAATCTCTTCTTGACAAGTGTTGACCCTCTCATTCATCAGTGTAAGAGGGAGCTCGGTTCTGAGTTCGAGATGAAGGACCTAGGACTGATGCATTACTTCCTAGGCCTGGAGGTCTAGCAGAGACTTGGCGAGATTTTCCTCTCTCAAGGAAAACATATTGTGAAGCTGTTGGAAAGATTTGGAATGGTGGATTGTAAGTCCGTGTCGACACCTATGGAGCTCAACTTTAAGAAGTTGAGTGGAAGCATTGTTGGGCCCGTGCTAGCAAGACCTGCTGAAGATCGTCAACTCATAGGGGCCCTGATGTTCTTAGTGAACACCCCTCCGGACGTATGTTTTGCAGTGAACACTTTGAGTCAACGCATGGTTGATTCTCATAACATTCATTGGGTTGGTGCCAAGAATATGTCGAGATATCTTCGGGGCACGATAAACCATAGGCTGAGATACACTTTCGGGAATTTGAGACTCCATGGATATAATGATGTCGATTGGGTTGGCAGTGTGGTGGATCGCAAGAGCACATCTAGAAGCTGCTTCACACTTGGGTCTGCTTCGATATCTTGGATGAGCAGGAAGAAGAAGTCAATGGCTTTGAGCACCGCTGAGGCCAAATACAATGCAGTGCATTTGGCCAGTTGTGAAGCAGTTTGGTTGCGAAAGCTCTTCAGTTAGTTGGCATGTGCTAGATACCACCGTTATCGTTTGTGCTAACCAGAGTGGGATTCGTTTGTCAGAGAATCTCGTGTTCCACGATCGATCCAGGCATATTGATATCAAATACCACTTTATCTGGGATATGGTACAGCGAGGCACCGTAAGGCTCGATCATATAGGAACTGATGAGCAGGTTGCAGATATTCTCACAAAGCCCTTGGAGAAGGTAAAGTTCCTAACCTTCCGTGAGAATCTTGGAATTGTGGAACGACCCTATGCTGAGGGTCATGTTGTTCGATGAGCTCTGGGAGCTCCAAGGGGCTTTGGGGATAGCTTCTTGGAGCTATAAGCAACCACAGGGCTAGGATTTCTGAACCTTGTTGGTGTGCTTTTTCCCCACCATTATGATATTGAGTTGGTTCACCTCTCTTTGATCTGTGCCCCATATGCATCCTACCCATGGAGTCTCAGACTCATGGGAAGTACCTCTCATCTTGGAAAATGAGGCGGGAAAAGCTAGAGACCAGTAGCAAGACCGATGGACGCATCAGAGATTGTCGTACTCTCTATGTATAGGATGGCACGTGTCCAACCACTTGTTTTGGGATCAAGTCTAGTGAGGTTTCAGTCAAGAGTGATGTCTTTGTGACTCACCTTTTGTTCTAAAATAAAGAAGCCAACTAAGCAAGTTACGGCGGGACGACGCACGATGTTTGGATGGCACAGGTGGATGGAGTTCTCCCTAGTTGAGAGGGAGTGTTAATTTTGGACAACTATGTCCAAACTCCATGTTGTGATGCTCAGATGATGATGCCAATATTTTTATTGGATTCCTCTTTCGGAGAGGTGCAAGATCGATCTAAAGATCATCTTGATCCGATGAGTAGAACATTTATTTTGAATTAGTTCCACTTATGTGCAAGGTCAGCCAGAATTGCAGTGTAGGCTTGGAGCCCCAACAGATGTGTCACACACCCTCAATGATGGATATATATAGGTCAACGTTGGAGGTCATTTTCACCATCACTCATCACACATTCTCTCTCTGCATCTGATTGGTTTGATCATCATCTTGGAGGCTTCTCTTCACTCACATGTGGGAAAAAGCAACAACTAGGGTTTCCAGTGCAGAATTGACCAGCATTGAATCTGGTCAACGCTTGGTCAAATTGACCTGAAACTCTCCCAAAACTTCGATCTCCTCAATCCGCATTTTTTGGCACAAAAACTGAGGCTGGACGTTGTCTTTGACTTGGCTGCGTTGACTTTCTACTGTTGTTGTTTTGCATTGACTGTTGACTGGAAAACGTTGACTTTTGTTGACTTTGGGTTGACTATTGTAGAAGTTGTCCGAGAGAGTTGTGTGACACATTCTGGTTGGCTGACCATGAAGAGACTTTGCTGGTTGAAGCATCCTGTTAACCGCCGTAACACACCACAACACATATATTTTGCTGATCAAGTTAAGTGTCTTTTTGGCTTGTCTTTTGTTGATCTATTGGTATGTTCTATCAGCATTTTACTTTCATGTTTATGTGATTTCTATTTGATATCGGGTATAAAGTAAAAGTTGCATCAAGCATAGAACATCTACAAAAATTTACAGAATGGCATGGCCATATTGACTCCTTTGGATTATAATCTGTCTTATAGCATGATTAAAGACAAGATGCATACGAAAACATGCTTAGAATGAAAGATGAGAAAGAAGACCTTAAATTTGTTGGTCTCAGTAATAAAAGCTAAAGTCACGTGCTACCCCTAACTTGGCAAGTGGAGGATATGCACACTACTGCGTGGGAATAAAACAGATAACCTTTTGGAAAATACAGCTTATTGTACTTAAAAAAATTAGAATAACTCACATAGTGGAGTTCCTTTATTGCAAGGAAAGGTCCGTTGAAGGCAATCTAATCTTCTCCCAGAAAGTCTGTAACAACAAAGTCGTTAATAATCATTGATTTTAGTGGTTATTCACAATGATTGTAGCATACAAGAAACAGCACTTAATAATATGAAATATACCAAATAGATAAAAATTCAAGCTGCTAATACACAGGTCTGAGACTCATGCCGCATTGCTTGCATCCTAAATAAATGTTAAACTGATGATTTTTGTATTGTCTATCAAATCCTAGAGCTTTCCCCTTTATTTGATGATATAAAATAATTTTTCCAATATTAGATCAATATTTTTTTTGCTTTATTCTTCAATAAACTATGAGATGGAAAGAGGGTGGGCCTACCTATTATCTATTTCATTTGTTGAGAAGTAATTTCCTACCAGATTCCTGCATGTCATGATATTCCATATTATAATTTGTACAAAAGGCTTGTCGATTATCACACTCAACAATCAAAACTGACATTTACCACTAAAGAAGGGATCCTCTAATTATAACGGAGATGGAAAAAAAGACAAATGATTATCTAAAAAGAGGGAAAGAAGGTAGAAGGAAAGCTATATCAAATTTCCATTCACATGTTTGAAAGCTCAACTAATGAGTTTGTATCACAGATTACTGCGCTTTGCATACACATTCAAATTGTTGTTGCTAAGCCATGATGGAATAGCTCCTGAAAACTGGTTGTAAGATAGATCTCTGCAGACACAAGACATTAGCAGTACAGTAAGACAATTGTTAACAAAGTTGAGGTTCCATAAACAGTAGTATATGATCGAATATACATACATATCAGAGCATTGTGATGCCTAAAGATACTTTACAGTAAATTACCGCTCCTATGAGGGATTCATCATGGGTGACTAACCCAGTGCTGGTTAGAAAGAAGAATGGTCAATTCATGCTATGTGTGGGCTTCAGAAATTTGAGCAAATAAGCTCTCAAAATTAATTATCCTCTATTTGGAGCACTTGCTGCAAAAAATTACCAAGTCTGTGTTGAACTTTGGGCAGCTTCGGGATGAATTTCCCCAAAGGGAAACCTGGCTACCCCAAGAAACAGATAAATTAATAAATAATAAATTGTTTCTTGTTTTGTAAGAAATAAATAAATTAATAAGATAATAAAATATTAATAATAGTAATATATGTTAATAAATTCAATAATTTTAAATATTTGAGTCAAGCTAACCATTTTATAATGCCTAGTTGGAGCGTCCCTCTATCTATTTAAATGGGTTAAATGATCAGATTTCTCATCTTGTCCTGATGATGAACCACACTAGCTGGTTCGAAACGCGTCGACAAAATATTCTTAGATGTGATTATAACCAAAAGACTTTTTATACGTTTAAATTGTATTCTTATGGCTTTGCTTTGTATTGAGACTTATATATATGACAGCGATTTTGGTCAACTACAGTGACTTCGATACATATAATATCGACTTGGATGTATATGTCTATGACATCGGCTTGAATTTGTATTGCTATGACTGTAACACAACGTCGCTCTTGTGATCAGTATGTCAGTGCCCTTTGTTGACAGTATGACAGTACTATCATAACAGTCATATGACAGGTCTCCATTTGTGACAGAGCCTTTGACATATAATAGTGACCTTGCTCATGTATGACAGAGATCTCCATTTGTGACAAAGTCTTTGACATATAACAGTGACCTTGCTCATGTATGACAAAGATCTCCATTTGTGACAAAGTCTTTGACTTATAACAGTCAACTTGCTATCTTGATCATGTATGACAGAGATCTCCATTTGTGACAGAGTCTTTGACTTGTAACAGTGACCTTTCTATCTTGATCGAGTATGACTAGAATCTCACATGGCAGTGAACCCTTGTACGAAAGTAACTATGATATATAATAAAGTGACCCTAATGAAAATACTCTTTGATGACAGTACTCTTGATGACTAAGATCTCATTGACAGATAAGACCTAACCTTGCAATAACAGTGACGGCAATGGCTTGGATGACAGAGAACCTGTGTATGGCAGAAACAGTGTCATGGATGATGTTTCCTATAATAATGATATGACAACAGAGATCAGATTGTTTAATTCACAAACGAAGCCATGAACTAACTTGGGTTGGCCCTAAGAGGCCTGATGTGATTGTTATATCGCATTCTCATTGTACTTTGTATCTCAGCTAAACAACTGATGAATATCTAATAGAAGAAGAATCTGGTTTGGTTTTCTCCTTGTGGGGTTCTTTATTATTCTGCTACATTGTTGATGTTGTTGTTCTTTCTACATAATTGCTAATGATGTTATGATATTATGGGGTGAAGACAATATGTAAATGGTGGAAAAGTTTGTAAAAGCAATTATCCAAAGCAAAGAACAAAGTAGCCCTAAAAATTAACATGGTATCAGAGCTGGGCCGAAGAAAGGTCATTGAATATCACCCCTATGAAGACACCTATGGATCAAGTAGAGTGAAAGAGATGAAGAGGGCAGAGACCTAAAAGAATGCTATGGTTTGGAGGAAACCCTAGGGAAATCTTTTTGTATAAGAAGCTAGGGTTTGGAGAAACCCTAGTAGTGGTCTTGATTTTGCAAGGGACTAAGTACGATTAGAATCACTGAGAAGACATTCAGGAACTTGTGACTGATTCAAAGAAACCCTCGATGGATTTGTCTCCTTTCCAATAGATGATATATTGCAGATTCAGAGGTCATTGATGGTTGGAGTTGGTTGTTGATGAAAGAGATAAAGGATACAGGTTGTACTGAAGAGGATGCATTTCTTTTGAAGACAACATTGGCATATGATCGATGGATAGTGGTGCTTCCTGGCAAAGAGAAAGACATGATGAGGAGGGAGAAGATAGCTTCCTACAATCCCTGTTAAAAATAAGTATTTCCAAGGCTTATGTTATTTTGTTTACGACACTGCTCTTTTTTAGATTTGTCACTTTTGGACTATTGTTTATTCCTCCGTCATGAATATTTGAATACTTCTTTTACTAATTTCTTGGATAAGGAAATTGATCCTTCTCAAAGATCATCATGATGTGGAGCATTGCAGGAAAAGTTGGCACTCAAAGGGATTTGAGAGTCTCCTACAATCTACATCAAAGATAAGTACTTTTAAGACTTACGCCATTTCTTTGTATCACTATTCTCGTGAATCTATTATTTTCAATTATTGGTGATTCTTCCTGCGTGAATATTTTATTTGTTTCAATAACTTCTTGAATGAGGATGTGATCCATATTGAGGATCATCAAGATGCAAAGTAGTCCAAGAAGAGAAAGCTCTTATAGGGAGTTGGTGCAAGAAGAGCAAGCTCTTATCACATCTAGAGAGGGATGATAGTCCCGCTTCATCACCAGGTACACTTTCATTATGATTATCTATTGTTGTCCTTTCTCTTGTTCTAAGATCACAGGTCTTATGAAATGAACAAGAGCCCAAGACTTCAGAGGAAGGATTGCAGTCTCCTTGGTTGATAACTATGATTGAAGAAGCTTCCTATTAATAGGGAGTAGATTGAGTGCAATAGTCTGATATGGTAAAAGCGATATGCCCTTCATGAAAGGACTATTCTTGATATCCTAGATGTAGCAGTGTTTGATGCTTCCGTCTAATGATTCAATCTAAGATAAGAAATTTTCTCTTAGATAAAGGAGGTTATGATGAGATCCTAACATCTGTTGACAAACACATTGTTATCAGATATATCTGAAGTGAGCTTCCTTTGTCATGCATTCAAGGAAGAAGCATATTTGCAATTATCTCAGGACCTTGAGAAACATGAGTAGTAGACCCATGATTGCAGAATGATAAAAGCTTCATATGGACTCTAGCAAGTCGCTCAAGCTTGGCATGGTTTAAATGATGCGACCTTTGATCTATATTCATGAGTAAAGGTATGTCTTTGATATTCATATTATAAGATGACAATTGATTTCTGACAGGATCAAGATGATCTCAGCATTCAATGCGAGAGGGAGTTGACCCTTGATGATTCCACTTCTTGAGATAAAAAATATAACAAAAGGAAGATAAGGAATTCCTTGTCAAGGGAAGCTTGTTGGCATAGATTTGGGATAATGGTTTACACTGAAGCAGTTGGGAGAGCCTCCTCTTCAAATACAGTTTTGATGAATTCTCAAGATGAGTTGACAGTTAGATGAATTCTTGATTTGCATTATGTTCTTTGAGTCTTATAGAACTTGGATATGTATATTGGTATATTTCATAAGATGGTAATTTCTGATTTGAGACCCACTGCTAGATACTTTGAGAGTATATGGATATGTTAATGATATTGAGCACATTTGGGTGTTGTCTTAGGTCTACCATGATTTCTTGGATGAGACGGGTACTAAAATTTGTTGCTTTGAGTGGCAGTATGCAAATTGATTGAGAAAGCACTTTGAAGTTGTTTGAGAATATGTTGGGCACGACTATGACATATTGTGGAATCTAACATGTAGAGAATCTTGTGTTTCATGACAGGTCTGAGCACATTGAGATCAGATATTATCCGGGATATGGTGCAGAAAGGAGCTATGAGACTTCATTACATTTTGATTGATGAATAGGCAGACAATTGGATTCTTGAGTTGCAACATGTAAGCTTGTGGTTGAACCGATATTCTCTAGTTGTCATGCACTTGGCCAAGACTAACAACCGTAAGCCTAGTGAAGGCACTAATAAGAGGAAGGAGTCCCGAGCTGATCAAGAACACCGAGCTATGCTCTTCCCGCCTGTTTGATCTCACAGGGAGAGGAATTGAACTGGAGAGCTCCTGGGGTTGAGGGATTTGTGGACAATAGGATGGTTGTGATCCTTACCCTTTGCAGTAAGTAGTATCTCACCTATTGTCACTATAGGGTGTGTGTGATTCTCGTTATTTATGGCAAGTTGGGTATCTCCCCCTATCATGTTTTGGACTTGACAGAGTATACCACATTATGCATCCTAACCACAAGCTGGGCTTGTTGGGGTTGCCACCCATCTTGCCAATGGGTGAGGATACTTGAAATGGTTGTGATCCTTGCCTCTCATGGCAAGTGGTATCTCGCTTAAGTGATGGGACGCACGTGTATTACCACTCGACTCTTGAGGGTTAATGTGGGAAGTGTTACACACCACCTGTGGGTGACACCCATAGGAGAAAATTCTCCTACATTGTCTTCAGCCAACAGGCAACAACCACCAGATAGCTTGATGTGCCATCATCTCTGCAACCTAAGCCAACCATTATTCACCCTCGGCCATCTGTCATGATCGTATGTTTGAAGTTGGGCCTTCCAACCCTGAAGGTATGGATTTCATTATGTAGTTGGGTACTTTTTCTTACTTATCATAGACACTTCTGGGAATGGATTAGTGGGGGATTGGAGGAAATAATGGGCTTTGTTTTTACTCTTCTCCCCTTGACGAACTTGGTGGTTAACCTTGTATCCTAGTCGCGTGGGATCTGCTCTATAGGCTATTAGCTTTAGGAATGACATTACATGGGAAATCCCAATTTTGGTTGCGTGGTCCCGCTTCCCCACACCACATACATCACTGCCCCTCCACTCATTATAACCCTTTTCCATAAGTTTTCCATGCAGGTTCACATTGGTCCATTGGGTCCACAAGGAGTTAGCCTCCCTCTCCCCTTGTCCACACTTTGGGTCAGACCTCGAATGATGCCCCAGAGGTTGATGCAGCTAAAAGAAAAGTTAAAAGCATAATTTGGCCACTTACAACATGAAATATACCATAAAATGCAAAATATGGTTGGGAAATAAAAGTTTTGCACATGGGAAAAAGCCAAACATGAGCTCTACGCCTATTATTATAGCCATCACTCTGGTTCCTAGGGCTCCCCTTATGTGAGCCCCCGCATCATTAAGGAACCCATGATTGTCCCAACCCTTGGTGGGCGATGAACTACCCAACCTTACGGTGGTATCCACTACCATAGCATTCACATCATTCTCTCATCCCCTAGAGCCCTGAGAAGTCTTCCCCTGATGCTCCACTTTGTTCCATCATTATATCACATGACACCAACCATATGACGGACGTAACATGGACCTGTCACTCCCTTAGAGGTTAAAACCACCTAATAGAGTCCTTGATAAACCTCTTTCTTGAACTTGGAGACACCTATACACTCTAAAGCCCATTTATGCCACAATGAACTGCCCACCTGGTTCCATGATTTGTAATATGTAATATCCCCAATTTTGTGAGCATGGGAGTCACTAAGGAATTTTGTCCAATTTTAGTAATATTAATTAAAAGAGGCGAATATTATTTGAGAAAGGTGGCTAGTATTATTTTATTGGAGAATAGTGGAAATTTTATTTTATTAAATGGTGGCAAAAGTAACTTAGTGGAAAATGGCCCCCACCAATAAAATAATATTTAAAAAAAAGAATCTAGAGGCATGAAGAGAAATTATAAAAGGAGGATGGACTTGTTTCATGGATTATCTTTTGACTATTACATTTCACATTACATCTTCTCTTGGAGTTGTTTAGCACAAGAAGAGAAGTGTTGTTTAGCATAAGAGTTCCAAGTGGAATTCCACCGTCATTTCAGAGAGCTTCGAGTGTCTCCCTAGTGAGGAAATTTGGGGAGTCCAATTTAGGATTTCCACAAAGCTTAATTGCAGGTGTTCAACCAATTCTACACACTTCCTTGGTGCAAAGGCAGTTTGTGGAACACAAATTTATTTTGCTAGAGTGCATAGGGAGATTCAGTTATTTGCAAAGAGATTTCCTACCTTGATACCGAAATTTTGGTAGTGTTTCGCAGGGAAGAAATCTTGGCCATTTGGTGGGCCAAATTTCTCCATTCTGGAAGTCTGCAAAGATCATTAGAGAAGGTTTGCACAGGGGAGAAGAGAAATTGATTTCTGGAGGAGATTGGCTAGAGGAGAAGGTAGATCCAGAGGGGATTTTGTGTGCATTAAAGTGGAGGATTTGGGAGTTTTTGGATCATTATTTCTCAACAGTTTGTGTAGCCAGCAAGAGGCCCACTCCCACTATTTGGTGGGCTCTCTCGTCACTCAGAATCAACCCGAACCCTTTCTGGGTTTTTGCAGGTATTTGGAGAGGAGTTCGTGGTTCATTTTCAGCATGATCCGAGCAATATTCAGGCCAAATATCCACTTTCTCTTAGCAATGTGTTTTACTAGTTAACTAACAATTTGCACCACTTTGTGGGTTGTTCTGGAGAGTTGGTTTGGGGACAATCCATTTTTGAGTTTTGTTTACCTTGTTGAGAAATTGCACTAGCTAATTTCTCACAATTTTCTGAGCACTTTTGAGGGCAGATTTTCCATTTCCTATATGGCAGCAGCAGCAGAATTTATTGGGTCAGCGCAAAAATCGAGGAGGAGCTTCTAGAACACTTGGGCTTCATTATTATCACCTGTGTTTTTCTTTGTTTTCTTGTAACAATCCCAAGTTCTACGATTACCATCTATTGTACCCATTCTGCTCATATTAATAAAATGCCTCAAAGCTTGGTTCATATTTCTGGCGTTTAATTCAAGTGCTTGCATGTTTTTGAGATTGGAATTTGTAGTTAGTTCATAGCCTCCGTTATTTCCTATTAGGAATATTACAGTGGTATCAAAGCCATGATCTTAGCCAGTTGTGGGACTTAAGCCAAGTGGTGACAAGGCCTAAATAAAAAAAAAAACTATGAAATCATGGGATCCAAAGAAATATTAAAATCAAACAACATCGTTGTAACCTTGAATGAGGCGATTAGGATACAACAAATGATGATTGATGTGGGGGAGCAGCTGATTCACACCACAATTAAGAATCAAGACCATTCTCAATTATACAACAAATCCACTATGCCCAAAATTATGGATAATGCATCAAGATGGGAAGACATGATTGCAACTGGTGTGGAGTTATTGGCAGCGAATTGGAGGGCATACCAATCATTAGGAAATGGCATTCAAGCGCCCCTCTCTTTTTGTGAATTCTGTGAACTAAGATATATGCACAAATCAGTGGGAATTTAGTGGAATTATGCAGAGATGATGAGGAGGATCAAGGAAGAAAATGAAAAAGTATTTGAAGGGGCCATGGCTGGCAAGGAGTCAGTTGAGCATGCACCCGTTGATGAGATGTGGATAGTTGATGAGGTACCCAGTGTTGTGATTGAGTTTTCAGGCGATACTAGTGCAACACAGGTTGATGAGGTGCCAAAAGATATCTCCACTATTAATGAGGAGCTGATGGGTACAGAGGCATCTAGATCTATGGCAAAGCTTCAAGACAACGACCACCTACAACTGACTGGTGAGCATGTCTTGCATGTCGGGTTGTCTATGTAGGAACAGTTGCAGGCTGATGTTGAACCCATGATGGAGGAGGACGAATAGTCATCTTTTGAGCCAACCACCAATTTAGAGTAGACAAATGCATATACTATCAACAGAGTTGCAGTACTTCCAGACAGTAGATCTCTTTGGGATCATATAGAATGGGCTTGCAACATTGCTAGGCTACCTTTTCACAAATTTTATGTGTTGACAAGGATGGTGAGATGAGGCGACATGAGTTTCGTAGGGTGCAACACTCGCAGGATGGATGGCTTGTTCTATGTGCGGGGGTTCGTGCATTCAATCCCTTTGTTGAGATTGGATGGAGAGAGATTCTGAGTTGGTACTCGATGGAGTGGGCTAGACTCATGGAGATGGTCGTAGTCTGGAGTAAAGCTCAGTGGGAGCTCTCAAACACTGAGGGTACTAGAGGCCCAAGTTGGCATTGGAATCCTAGTAGGGCTTCCTCATTCGATATCAGACATGTAGGATGGCTAGGGCATTGATGAGGTAGTCGACCCAGTGATGAGCACATGCATTCCTTAGGGGAGTTCCAGTCGGCACTTGTGTCCAGGCGAATTGTGAGCAGACTCCATGGGTTGTTTTGGCATGTTGGTTGCACATGGGGTCACAGGATTATTAGCATTCTCTAGTTGGAGGAGGTGGCATGGGTAGGCCGTCGGACCGAACGTTGTATTGAGATGATGTTCTCCCATTGAGGTATTGGACACAGGAGTCGTCAAGGATTGACACAATAGAGATATCCCCTCTAGCAGGTGTGGAATTAGGTCGCTTAGGTTTGTCAAGGTGAATGCGGAGATGTATCCCACATCATGGATGCCTCACTAGCAGAGTGGAAGATACTTTGGCACATGCAGGATACTGTATGTTACAAGGTGGTACAACAGTAGGCAGTGGTACAAAACACTGCACAGAGTTATGTCGTAGGGTCCAGTGTTATGTAAAGGGATGCAAATTGATGCGTACAAACCCAATTTTAGGTCATAGCATCCAATGGTGTGCAGGGTTATGCCGCAAGGAGAAGTGGCATGCAGAGGAGCATGGAGATGCATCGTGGTGTGTTGTAGCATGTTGGTTTACACTGTGGAGTAGGAGGAGTGACTCACATTGCATTGAGTACTCGCGAGTGTCAGGTACAGTGACACCGACAGGATAGGAAATGATACAGGATGGGACAACAGTAGCAGGGGATATCCAACAGTGTACAGGGGTAGTTTGTGATGTAGAGTGGCATACCAAGGAGTATAGGGATGCTCAGTGGTATGCAGGCGTGTATGGTGTTGCACAATGAGGTCTTGGAGTGTTGCCTCTAGGGAGACTTATGGATGGAGAGACCGAGCATATCGTAGGGTGTAGTTCACCCAGGATCGACGGGGACGCAAATGAACGATACTTGATGGTATCCATGGGGACTCACATGCATGTCCCTCTTCTACATCACTTACAGGCACAAACGATTTTCCTATTATCCTTTGACACAGTGGTTGGTGGGTAGTAGTAGCCAGACATCAACTACATGAAAGGAGATGATACAAAGACATGGTGTTGTGGCAACAGGTGTAGCACTAGAACACATTCCTCCCTAAAAGGGAGTGTTAGTTTTTGTAGCATCGGATGTGTTCTAGCCACGAAAATTTCTGGAGAGGCTAGAATACATGAGATCTCCAAAACCCAGAAGTCGTTTATGGAAATTCTACCTAGATATGGCTTAATTAGATTATTAGCTGATTTTTAAATATTTCCTAGGTCTAAAATTACAGAATATGGTTAATTAATTAGAATTAATTAAGTCAAGATGAGAATAGTCTCGAAACTCACATGGATGGACTCCAAGATGATCATAGCCGTTGATTAAGTTTTAATCTTGGTCGTTGGTGCTCCAATAGAGGATTATAAGAGGAGGTCGATGTGGTGATGGAGAAGACACTTGAGAGGTTCGATTTCATAAGAAGATCGATTTCCATAATAACAGCAATTAGTTGTTGGAGAGAGAGCCAATGAGATCGAAGTAGTGAGGAAGAGAGGCAGAGACAGTGAAGCTGGAGGAAGAATTCCAGATCTGGTGAGTGCATTGTGAAAATTTCGTGAACTCAGGAATCCTACTGCAACAACTGATGGAAAGTATTCTATTTGTTATTTACTTCACAAATTATTCACTGTGCTCTATAAGCAAATATCGAAATCTATTCACTACAGCCTACATAAATTAACTGCGGAAGAATTACGAGTGCGGAAACAAATATGAACAAACATAGATCACACAACCATTCGACATAGTTATTTTTGGACTAATGCCCCAGAAAAACCCAATGCGGGAAAACCGATGTAACAAATCTGAGGGTTTATATATTATGCAGTAAATATTCTGAGTACAAATATATGACTGAGACATCCATCGAATCATACAAAGAAACTGACAAAAGAGATCTTGTGAGACAAACCTCACTCCTCCACGAGAACCCGACATTGATCTTCACCAAGACTAGACTGCCCTGTGCTTGTGAAAATTCCTGGATTTGACAATCTTAGGAATCCTACTGCAACTAACTGAATCTACTTCATCTACTTGTAAATTACATTACACAGTTATTTTCAGATTTCTTCATGAAAATATTGAAGTAAATTACTAAAGCAACCTACGCTTAATACTTTATGAT